>JACEFO010002541.1:0-281510 GCA_015342445.1 Digitaria exilis
TCTGGGAGCAAGTGGATCCAATCAAAGAGCTCGCATAGACCCACCTCCCCCTCTACCTCGAGTTCCCGGTTATGGAGCCCCTCAACCTATGTGATGGCCGCCGCCCTCCGGTTCCCCAACCTCAAGCTTCACGCCAAGTGGGGCAGCCGGGAGGCAGTGGTGGTGGAATGTACCCCGAGGCCCATGCTACAACTGTGGTGGACAGGGACACCTCAGCCGGGGAGTGCCCTTCCCCGAAGAAAGGTGAGTTCCTAATACTCCAAATCAAGCTAATTGCTCCACAAGCCAACCGCCAGGAAGTCAAGAACACCACACATCTAAGAGAGGCTGGCTGAATTATGTTTCGGCTGAAGAAGCTCAAGAAAATGAGCAAGTGCTGTCGGTATGGTTTCCATCAACTCAACCAAATACTCGAACTTTATTTGATTCCGGTGCATCTCATTCATTCATGAGTAGAAGGCATGCCATAGAGCACAATTCTCTATTGAACAAGTATCCACTGTTTTTCACATTGATGCACCCGGAGCAACTCTAGTTTCTAATGAGGTGATCAAACTAGCTCACCTTGAAATCATGGGGCTCACCTTTCCTGTGAAGTTCCTAGTTATTGACTTGGAAGATTTGGATGCCATAATTGGTATGAATTGGTTATCAAAAAATCATGGGGTCATTAGATGCAACCCCCGCTCCATTGAACTCATCCATCCTACCGGAGCCCGGGTAGCACTCTATCTACACAAACAAGGCGGTCCGAAACTTCATGCACTCAATGCCATTGTCATGCCGGGGTTAGAGGCAATTCTGGTTGTGTGTGAATTTCTGGATGTCTTCCCCGAAGAATTACCGGGGATGCCTCCCGACCGGGATATTGAGTTTGTCATTGAATTGGCCCCAATTTTTAAAAGGCCATACAAAATGGCCACGGATGAATTAGTGGAACTGAAAAAGCAACTCCAGGAGTTGCTTGATAAGGGTTTCATTCGACCGAGCTCCTCTCCGTGGGGATGCCCGGCATTATTTGTGACCAAGAAGGATCATAGCTTGAGAATGGTGGTGGATTACGCCCTTTGAATGAAGTCACGATGAAGAACAATTATCCTCTTCCAAGAATCGATATCCTTTTTGATCAATTAGTGGGTGCTAAATTCTTTTCTAAGATTGATCTTCGTTTGGGATGTCATCAAATCAAAATCCGCAAGGAAGATATTCCCAAAACGGCCTTCTCTACTAGATATGGGCTCTATGAGTACACGGTGATGTCATTTGGGTTAACCAATGCCCCCGGCTCATTTCATGTACTTGATGAATTCTATATTCTTTGAAGAGCTTGATGTCTTTGTGATCATATTCATTGATGATACTCTCATATTCTCAAAGACCAAGAAGAACATGCCGAACATATCCGTATTGTTCTTCAAAGGCTCCGGGATCATCGTCTTTACGCCAAATTCACCAAATGTCAATTTTGGCTAAAGAAGGTGGCATTTCTCGGGCACATAATCTCCGAAAATGGAGTTGAGGTCGACCCTAGCAAAGTACAAGATGTGCTAAATTGGGAACGACCAAAAACCTTGAAGCAAGTCAGAGGTTTCTTGGGCTTGTGGGATATTACCGGAGGTTTATTAAAAATTTCTCCAAAATTGCTAAGCCAATGACTGAGTTGACCAAGAAAGATGTCCCACTCAAGTGGACCGAAGATTGTGAAAAGGCTTTCCAAACTCTCAAAACCAAGCTCACTACTGCTCCCGTCCTTGCTCAACCAGATATCACAAAGAGCTTTGATATTTATTGTGATGCCTCTAGAATTGGTTTGGGATGCGTCCTCATGCAAGAAGGCCGGGTTATTGCTTATGTTGCACGGCAATTGAAACGACATGAAGAAAATTATCCCACTCATGATCTTGAGCTTGCCGCGGTGGTACATGCTCTTAAGATATGGCGCCATTATGTTTTGGCAAGCCATGTCATGTCTATACCGACCACCAAAGTCTCAAATATATCTTCACCCAATCTGAAATTAACTTGAGTTAAAGAAGATGGCTCGAGTTGATCAAAGATTACAAGCTTGAGATCCACTATCATCCCGGCAAGGCAAATGCCGTTGCCGATGCTTTGAGTAGAAAAGCGCAATGTCATTGCTTGAATGTTCGCCCGAAGATCACCACACTTTGTGAGGATTTCCGAAGGCTCAATCTTGTCATGGTTGAGCATGGGTCACTCGCTACTCTTATGGTGGAATCCAATCTTATACAAGAAATTAAGGAAGCACAAAGGGAAGCCAAGGATATTGAGAAGTGGAAGGCAAGTCTAGAAAAAGGGAGAAACAAACGGCTTAGAATTGATAACGATGGAATCTTGTGGTTTGGGAAAAGACTAGTTGTTCCCGAAATTCTTGCTCTTAGGAAAAAGATTCTTGATGAGGCTCATGAATCCCAATTTTCCATACATCCAGGAAGCAACAAGATGTACCGAGACCTGAAACAAAGATTTTGGTGGTACCGCATGAAGAAGGAGGTGGCTCGCTATGTTTCCCATTGAGATGTGTGTCGGCGGGTGAAGGCCGAACATCTTAAACCGGCCGGAACTCTTCAACCTCTCCCTATTCCATCATGGAAATGGGAGAGCATCTCTATGGATTTCATCACGGGCTTACCCCGCACTGCTCAAGGCTATGACTCGATTTGGGTAATTGTGGACCGATTTACCAAGTCCGCACATTTCTTGCCGGTGAAAACATATTACACCATCATTAAATATGCCGAGCTCTACCTCACAAAAATCGTTTGTCTTCATGGTGTCCCTAAGACCATTGTGTCTGACAGAGGCCCTCAATTTACTGCCCGCTTTTGGGAAAGTTTACATAAGGCCATGGGCACCGAACTCACTTTCAGCACTGCTTATCACCCCCAAACCGGGGGACAAACTGAACGGGTGAATCAAATTCTTGAGGACATGTTGAGAGCTTGTGCACTAGTTTTTGAAAGGAAATGGGATACATGTTTACCCTTTGCTGAATTCTCCTAGAATAATAGCTTTCAAGTAAGCATTGGGATGTCACCTTTTGAAGCTCTCTATGGACGAAGTTGTAGGACTCCACTAAATT
The DNA here is from genome assembly GCA_015342445.1 of Digitaria exilis. Lineage (NCBI taxonomy): Eukaryota > Viridiplantae > Streptophyta > Magnoliopsida > Poales > Poaceae > Digitaria > Digitaria exilis. The sequence goes on from JACEFO010002541.1 coordinate 3,104, forward strand.
GGTCTGAGCCCAGAGAAAGAAGGCTATTCGGACCCGACCTTGTTGTGGAGGCAGAGGAGAAAATAAAAATCGTTCAAGAGAGGCTAAAGACTGCACAATTCCGCCAAAAGCAATATGCTGACCACCGACGAAGGAAATTGTCCTTTCAAGTCGGTGACCATGTGTATGTCAAGGTTACACCCTTCAAGGGCACCCAAAGATTCCAGGAGAAGGGCAAATTGGCTCCTCGCTATGTTGGCCCGTTTCAAATTTTGGCAAAAAGAGGCAAGGTGGCATATCAACTGGACCTTCCTCCATCTTTGTCTTCCATCCACAACGTGTTTCATGTTTCTCAATTAAAGAAATGCCTGAGAGTACCCGAAGAGGCCACCAAAGCGGGAGACATTGAGGTTCAACCAAACCTCTCCTACCAAGAACATCGTATAAGGGTTCTAGACCGAACCGAGAGGAAAACTAGAAACTCAGTCACTAATATGGCGAAGGTGCAATGGAGCCGCCACACTGAGCGTGAGGCAACTTGGGAGTTGGAGGACCAACTTCGCCAATCCTATCCAAATCTCTTCACAAATGAGTAAGCACCGTTTAGATCCTCTCTTGTTGTTTCCATGCCAGAAACTCATGCCTATCTATGTACCCTTTTGGGCTAGAAGAATAATTTCTATCATGAAAGGAACTTGTTGTGTCCTGCGCTTTCGTGAACGGCGGACGGTCCACCCGACTTGACCGGACGGTCCGCCCTTCAACACATTTTTCCACCAAAGTGCCCTAGCTCTCTGTCCAAATACCGGACGGTCCGGCACATACAACCGGACGGTCCGCCACTTCGAAGCGGACGGTCTGCCACTTCCAACTGGACCGTCCGCCCTACTCTAACACTTACCAAATCTCGGGACGAGATTTTTTTCTAAGGAGGGAAGAATTTGTAACGACCCTAAAATAAACTTTTGTTAAGCATGTCATCATAAGCGTCATTAGCATAAAAGCGACATTAATATTTTTCTAAGTACTATTTTTGGCCCTGGTGTTTTCCCCGCCCACCGGCGGACGGTCCGCTCGGAAGAGCCGGACGGTCCGCCCGTGTGCGGCGCCTGCGTGGCAGCGGCGCAGAGCCAGCTCGCCACGTACCCCCTCCGGCCCCACCCATCAGGCCACCTGCCTACACGAGTTGAGTCCTTCCCTCAGCTCTCTCCCCATCCATTTCTTCCCTTTCCACCCTCTGTCTTCCTCCTCTCTCCACCATGGGTGAGCATCTAAGGTTTCTCCATTGAAGGCATCCAAGAGCTCGTCGGAGCTTCACCGGAGCACCACGCCGTCGAGCCGCTCCTCCACGACGCCATTCCCCACCTCGAGCTTGAAGAAGGAGCCCCCAAGCTTCTCCTTCCCCCTCCATTCCTCACCTCCTCCAAGCTCAAGCAAGAAGCCCCAAGCCCGAGCCCCAAGCACCGCTCTACTCCAACCTGCGGCCCTCACCGGAGCTCCCCACACCACTGGTGAGCCTTCCCCTCCCCCGATCTAGCCTCCATTGCCCTAGGTTTAGAGTTCATGCTGTTTTTGGACGGTGGATCACCATGGATGGACTAGAGCTTCACAAACCCTATGCATGTCAAAACCACCACTTGAACTGAAGGCTAGAAACAATTCCAGCAACCTTTAGGAACAAACGGGGCCCAAAATGACGGCCGAAAACGCCGCCGGCGACCTCGCCGGCGACGCTCTGCCGCAGACCGGACCGTCCGCCCGAGCGGACCGGACGGTCCGCCTTTTCACAAATAATCGGCAGTTGAGACCCTTGAACTACGGACCGTCCGCTCAACGCGACCGGACTGTCCGCCTCACACCCAAATTTCCACCCACGTTCTGTCCGAATACCGGACTGTCCGCCTTCTAGGGCCGGACCGTCCGGTTCGACACAGTTTCAACACTTCTTTTTATTCTCGGTTTGCCCTAACAACTATAGGGGGTATCTATACATGAACACTTCTTAGTACATATGATCCTGCATAATCCAATCATGTTATTGAAAATTATCATGCATCTCTTGATTCTATTCATAGCATATGCACTCATTACATCGTTGCATTCGTGTAGAGACCGAGACACCGGAGGACGCCGGGTTCGAGACCGGACCGGAGCCCGAGACTGAGGAGGCTACCTTTGAGCAACAAGGCAGGCACCCCTTTTCCAACTATTTTCAGAATGTTAACTTGCTTATTGTTGTGCATAGGCCTCCTTATAGAGGTTCATATGTGATGATTAGAGTAGAACCTAATAGACATAAGCCTTACTCTAGATCAACTTCTAGCAAAGTATGATCGTTGAAATATAGGAACTTAATTGCTTAGCCATGCTTAGCCGGTAGAAGTCGAGAGGTGACAAGGGCATCACCACTCGCGATACATAGGAGTTTGCCTAATCATACTTGGATAGTTGGAAAGTTTTAATGATGATCAACCATGAATATGAGACGAGATTTGAGCAAGTAATGTAGGACCATGTTGGGAGTGGAATCCAAATGGTTAGGCTTGCTTGAGTTGATTAAGGACCGTGCCGTTATCGCCATGATACTTGAGCACTTTTTCGTACAAACCACATGCTTAGGATGGGGGCAAGCCAAGTACCATAAGCCGGACCTTGCTATGGGACGGTTTGACACAGGTTGTGATAAGAGGTAGATGGCATGCGTCCGTTACCCCTATACATCTCCGGCCGACCTCTCATCGCCGGGTGTGGGTATGTGAACGGTTGAGGGCATGAATTAACACCTATCCTAGGCCGAGGGTATGGTCGTTGGTCTTGCGCCTCTTGTGGGAAAAGTTGTACACCCCTGCAGGGTTTTTAATCTATTGCAATAGCCGCGTTCTCGGATATGAACACGCTCAATGTACTTGGATTTTAACGTAGAGTTTCGGAAGGAGCTTATTGAAGATTGAGCTCATGGTTGATGATTTATGATCACTTTACTTATGCAGTTGTATTGGTGTATGATTTAGGGATTGGATATGCTATGTCTTTTGCTTATTCACTTATTAAATTCCGCTTGCAATTTCATTTTTGGACACCAAAACTTGATTATCCCTTGCATCCACCATATATAAATGTTTGGGATAAGTCCTGTTAGTACGAAATGTACTAACGGTGCTGCCGTTAAGTTGATTCCGGGTGAGATGTCCTCGGAGCCCGTCTTTGGGTACTTCTTCTCCGCCGACGAGGGAGCGGGCAGGGGGTAGCTGCCCTATGTTATCCGTTTCAATGAGTCACTTGTGGCATGAGAGTGAACTCATTTATTTTGTTATGTAATAGATTGGAGAGCGATGCTGAAACTTTCCGCTGCAACTCTTTTCCTTTATGCAAGATACTCGAACTTGGTTTGTAACTTAAACTCTTTTATGAGTGATGGACTCTATGAGTGCGAATGCTATATGTGATGAAGATGTTTAACTTGTGCTAGTGAGGTGTGCTGTCCTGGGCAATGGTTTAGGGCACATCTCAAGGACGACCGGGGTTAAGTCCTTTTAATTAGATTGATCAACGGATGATTCCTCACAGTTTGTATTGTCTATAATGTCATACACTCTATAGCCTTCGGGCTGAAACCACCAGCTTTTTTTTTTCAAGGACTGCCTGAAACCAGCCGCTAGCCCATGGAACGTGTTGGGCAGAATTGTTCCAACACCACCTCTGTCAATTTGTAAGTTGGGCCTTGTTGAATAATATGGCTCTACTGGGGCGATGAGAAATGAAGAAACTAGCCTTACCTTGGAATCGAAACAACGCGTTGAGATACTGTAAGCTTTTTCGTTTAAGCCTCTTCTTTGCACAAAATATGAACGATGAAAATGCACATGGGTAAAAATTTGGGCTGACCACGACGAAGTGTGGGCATAAATCTTTTCCCAATAATTTTACAACAGATGGATGTCCTTATTCTATGACTTCAATGTTTGAACAGCTCCTACGTATTTCATAGTATAATTCGATGGATTTTATGATAATATACTGCCCTGGACTAATAACAATGCATAGCAGTAAAGTGTTAAAAAACCAGACCTGAGGATGCAATATATAAGAGAGCAAACTATCTAAATTCAGAAAAGGAGACCCACCCTTTTCTTCTCCATGAACAAGGCATAGGGCGAGCTGGGACTAAATTGAAATGGCACGCAACGAAAGATGGATAGAGAAAAAGAAGCGCCAACAGCAAGAAATGCCCTGATAAAATTTTCAGCACAGTGTTGCGCATGACAAAGTAGAAGTAAACATTTCCTAGCGCATCACCTGCAAGGGGGTTAAAAGAAGAACTGCGGGTTTTTTCCCTGTATTTGCTTCCCACTCATCATTCGCATGGCACTCCCACGCCAGAAGTCTTTGTACACTTTGCAGTTTCAGTTGGTCTGTATTACTCTGCTCACCTTGAGCATAGCTATCACTCCCACTTCCAGTACTTTTTAAGCCAGCTATAATCTAAACCAATGTGGCAGCAGTACCATTTAGTCCCTTTATCCGTGGAAAAAGTATTCCTCCAACTGAAGGCAATCTAACCTGACAACCACCATGTAAATGTCATCAGTTGAATATTTAAACTGAAATAATAACATTCTTCCAAATTCTGAAGCCATATCTTTTCATGCGTTCATGCTTATATGAAATCAAAAGCCCTATGTGTAAGCTTACCCGCTTGTCGCTGGTAGGAAAGAATAAATAAATAGCAATCCATAATACTAACATGAAACTGAAACAACTCCATGAAAAATGCCTCATCAAGGACAATACATACAAAATACTAAATTGCTAATACAAACATAGATAGAGTAGAAAAGGTATAGGTGTCATAAATTGGACAAGACCATAGTGATTTCTGCAAAACAGCAGATGCAGACATCGTTTTTATAGTTTTAGCATGAGGTAGAAAGGCATACAAGACAATATAAAGTCAAAACAAGTAACTATATCTTCACAAGTTACACGATGAAGACAGACAAGCACATTGGATATGAATTAGTAAAGTACCAAATTTTTAGTCAACCAGGGTGGCAAAGATCATACAAGATATACCTTAGTTTGCTGACAAAAGTTCCTGAAGTTACGATTGTGATGAAGGGTCCAGTATATGCCCCATGAAGATTATTGACCCAGATACCTCCTCCCTAATGACAAACAGAAAGGGGTGGTCGGCAACAAAGTGCTCTGCGGGTGAGGGCTTTCCTATGCCTGTTGAGAACGAAGTTTCTTCAATCACTTTATCATTCACCTCCAAAACTGCTTTGTGAAGTACATCAGATAGAAACAAAGGGCCACTGGATTCATCGTCCTTGACCATATCTGCAAAATCTGCATCACGATGGAAGGGTAATTCAAGGCCCATATCTTTGAGAATTTCCTTCATATCAATCTGGAAAGACACTGTGAAATTGGGCACCCTGATATCCACATGTCGCTTCTCAGTTGGCAAATGTTCTTCTAGGAATGAAGGTTCAGCAAAAACTTTTTTAGTCAATTCAAACAAGCCATCATGAGCGTCAGGGAGGAAGATATACATAGCAAACTTCCGTTCATTCTTTCCTTGCTGATAAGGAAGCTTAATGACTTTAAATCCCTCATGAGCAGCAAAAAGTCGAGTTCTGTCATACGCCACAAAAGGGACATCAACACAAGTTCCATCCAGACAGCAGAACTTTTGCGCTGCAGTGGTCCTTATATCAGGCCGATAAAGCCACCTTCCACTAAAATATAGCACACTGCTAAGAACAAGTCCGGTATTCTGGTCAACTGGTAGATCTGGTTGGAGTGAGGTAACAGTACATTTTGTGGTCTCTTTGACCCACAAGTTAATTTGCGTCACAGCATTTTCTGGCTGTAATAAACAGAATAGAAAATGTAAAAAATTCAGAACTATAATTTCAAAAGATAAGTCATAGAGCTTACAATATGCACCAGAAAATTGCAGTGTGCTATTCCTACTCACACAAGTTCTGAACGATTTCTAAAATATTTTGCCGTACACCTATAGGATATCTTAACACCACAGCATTGTGATCCAACGCTATAGGGCAGCAAACAGAAAGCTACAACACAACTTGATGGGGAAATTAATATTACTCAAATCGGTCCAGTAAATTACGAACTACAAAAGAATCTAAGCAAAGAATTACAATAACCATCGTTTATCAATCTCGTGGAAGAAGCATATCGTCGAACACTTGACGAGGTAGCCTGTTATGCTGCAGTTGTAGCGAAAATGACGCAATATGTCACAGCCGTACCTCGCTCACGAATTCAGCCGTTCTCGCCGCGGAGCTGTACACATTACGGGCGATTTCGACGAAGGCCGGCGAAAGCCTCGTCGAGGCGTCGGCCCAGATTCCTCCCGCGAACATCAGCCGCGGTCCGCCAGACGGGGACCGGTCCCTGAGCACCCGTTTCACCATACGCGAAGCCACGTTCGCCGCGTCCGCGGCGGCGCCCTTTCCCCCGCCGCCGCACCCGAGCACCTGCAGGACCTGCCGCCGCGTGGCGCCGCGCGCGCCGGCGGCGGCGAGCGCGAGCGAGGCGTGGACCGCGGTTGGGGCCACGGCCGCGTTCCCGGTCGCCGAGGCGGCCAGGACGCGGCCCGCCAGCGGCAGGCAGAAGGCGCGCTGCGAGGCCGCGAGTGCCTCCTCCCAATGCCGCGTCGGCATCGGCGGCGGCGGCGCCGCATCGCGCGCGTCTTTGGGTGATGGCGCCGGCGCCGGCGCGGCGGAAGCGGAGGCGAAGGGACGAGGCCTGGCTACGGAGAGGAAGGGGAGAGGCAAGGCGGCGCATGGCCGCCGCGGATGGAGAGCTCGCCGGAGGGAGGAGACCTGCATTTTTGCCTTGTGATTGTGTGACGTGTATGCTCTCTCTCCTCATTGGCCTAGGGTTTATTGGGGTTTTTCCTTATGGTTATGGGCTGTATTGGGCCTTGCTGGGCTGACCTCGAGTCTGGAATGGCTGAGAGAACGATTTTGGGATTATTTTGGGGATGTTTTGGATTTTACGAGGGACTGGAACTTTGTCATAGACAAAGTTATTAATTCAGAAGAATTATCGCTCAGCATATAAGACAAATTGTTATGTGGCTACATCACTGGTACTGCTGGGACCCCTCGATGTTATACTAATCAAGATTGCAATACGTTTACCTTTTGCTACTAACATTATTAAAAAAAAATTGAGACATTTCCTTATTTGGCCCTGAAAAAAAGTCTCCGTTTCTTCTTGGCCCTGAAAAATTTCCCGTTTCCTATTAGGTCAAAAGTTTTTCATCCATTCTTTTCGTGGCACTGCCGTCCAATTGAAAGGTTAACACAGTTAACCAAAGCGCAAAAAGACATTTTTGCCCCTGAACATGAAAAGTTATTGTTGGAAGCTATTTTTTTTAGGGCAATTAATTATTTGACAAGTAATTATTTTGAGCATTTTGACAATTAATTATTTTGAGCATTTTTTTGATGTGCTATTTCATATTGTTTTTAACATACAAATGAGAGATAATTATGTTCAGAAACAGCCTCCAACAATAACCCTTCATTTTTGGGGGCAAAACTGTCTTTTTGCGCCCTGGTTAACAGTGTTACCCCTTCCAATCGGACGGCAGGGCCACAAAAGGAATGGATAGAAAACTTTTGGCCTTATGGGAACGAAATTTTCTCAGGCCCAATGAAGGAACGATGACTTCTTTCAGGGCCAAATAAGGAATTAACTCAAAAAAAAAATTAGGGAACACTCCAAAAATGGCCTTAGAGGGGCACAGAAAAATGTTCGCCTCTGTTAATGCCGGTGGCTAACAGAGGCAGACATTTTTTTAGTTTTAGAGGCATATGGTTGTGTTCGCCTCCAAAAATCGATTTTAGGAGGTGGACGGATTATAACAACCGCCTCCGAAAATGCTCGATTTTCGGAGGTGCACAAAACCAACCGCCTCTAAAAATGAAAAATGTCCGCCTCCTAAAATGATGCGGCCCCATCCAAGCAAAAAAAAACGTTAACAACCCATACATACAATCCTAATCCTAAGTTTTCTCCTAGACTCTGTCTCTCCCCCTTCCTCCCTCCCTCCGTAGGGATCCAGGTATAGATGTACAAATGGGCGGCCCGGCCCTACCTCCCACCGGGCCGGGACGGGCTGGCCTGTGCGCTGAGGCAACGGCCCAAGCCCGGGCCTGCGGGCCGTTTTTGGGCCGGGCCAACCCCGAAAGCCCGGCCACAAATAAAGGGCTGGGCTGGCCCATAGCCCATGAATAGAAAAAACAACCTAAGTTTCAATGTTCAATATTCTAAATTTATAGTTTCAAGATTTATTAATTTCTACTTCAACATCTTATATGTGTAGTTTCAACATTTTGAGTCTCAATTGTTGAATATCTTCAAATCTAATGTTGAGATATTTCATTCACGTTGTTGAGTTAGCACAATTAAAATATTAAAGATAGATAGGAGCCCTAGATGGAGGAGGCACCGGGCCTGACCGGCCCACCGGCCCGTTCCCTTTCCAGCGGGCCGGGCCGGGCCGGCCTGCAGGCCGAGGTGACGGCCCAGGCCCGGTACCAGGTAATGGGCCGGGCTAGCCTGGGCCCGCAAAAGACCAGGCCGGGCCGGGCTTGGGCCGGGCCAAAAATCCGGGCTTCTAGGCGGGCCACCGGGCTGCGGGCTTTTTGTACATCTATAGATCTAGGCCGGCGGCGCATCCCTCTCCTTCTCTTCCTCTCCCTCCTCCGCACGCGCTACTCCACCAAAGGATCTGCGTGTCTTCCCGTGCGCTACCATCTATTATGCACGTGCGCCACCATCTCCTCTACCCGGCACTAAGCATGGCCGAGGCGACAGCGAGGGCACAAAGTAGCCCTGCTGTAAGGAAAATGGCCCTAGGCCATAGTTTGTGATTTTGGCGATTGATTGACAACATAATCATTGGGACTAACAATTTGTCTAGATGATATTTGTTGATGTTTCTAGGTCCCAAGGATACTTTGGAAGCCATCTATTTCACGTAGAAAAGTGTCCCAAAAGATGGCAATGAAGATAGAAAAAAGACCCGCGAAGAAGCAATGAAGAATTACAAAACGCAGAGGCATCGACTGAATCGATGGTGTGACCGTCGAATTAGTCGATGGTGACTGAAGACCGGTGTGTGTTCGTCTCTGGTGGGCACCGACTGAATCGATGGTGTGCCCGTCGAATTAGTCGATGGTCCATTGAATTAGTCGATGGTGACTGAAGACCGGCGTGCGCTCTTCTCTGGTGGGCGACGACTATTTCGACGGGGTGACCGTCGAATTAGTCGATGGTGCAAGTAGCCGTTGGATCTCAAAGATTCAAAGAAAAAAGAGGGCGACGACTAAATTGATGGTCCCTCATTTGCACCCATCGAATTAGTCGATGGTACGCAGAAAACTGGCAACGGCTAGCAACGGCTAGTTTCTTTGGTTGAGGCTATAAATATGGGTTGCCCCGGCCATTGGAAGTGTGCTTGAGCTGGGAGAAGCTATTGGCAAGTGTTCTACACATTCTTAAGTGCTCAATCCACCAAAGTGCTAAATAGAAGATCTAGGTGATTAGCAAAGTGCTTAGTGCTAGTCTAGACCCTTTCGCGCATCTCTTAGGTGTTTAGCCTAGAGTTTAGCGAGGTTTGCATACCTCTTTGCTTACCGGTGCTTGCACGCACCAAGTTTTGTAATCCGGAGCTTAATCCGGGGCTTCTAGTCTTGCGAGACCCTCCAACCGAGTTTGTGGAGAGGCCGTCGGTGCTTGTACAAGGGAGGAGAGGCCCTTGGCGTTTTGGCCGAAGCTCTACCAAGTGAAGGCGGTGAGGAGCATCCGGGAGGGATGAGCGGAGACCCACTTGCGCGTGGGGAAGTCCCGTGGTCACCCACGGAGTTACTCGACCGGGGAGTTTATGCCCTTGCGCGGGCTTTCCCTTTGAGAGGGGCTCCAACAATGAGGATTAGTGGAAAGCTCGTGAGCTTTCCGATACCTCGGTAAAAATCGCCGTGCCGGAAGTTTGCTCTTCTCTACCCTTTACCTTCCGCATTTCATACTCGCACTACTTTCCGCATTTACCTTTTCTAGACTTGCCATGCTAGTATAGGATTGGACCTAGGGTGCAAAACTTTGTAGCGGTAGATATAGCAACACATAGAGAAAACCTAGATCACATTTAGATAGAATTTGAAATAGGTTTTCATATGTGCAATTGGAGCTTTAGTTTTTAGAGACACCTAATTCACCCCCTCCCTCTTAGGGTGTCACGGTCCCTTCACCTGCCGGTGGTGCGAGGAAGAGGAACAGAAGTGGTGCGGTGTTGCCGAAGGCTGCGTGAGGACGATGAGCACCGAGGCGTGACGCGGCAGCCGAGGCGGTGGTGGCAGCTTCGGATCCAGCGGCAGCTCAGCCTATGGCGGATCCAGCGGTGGCAGATCTGACGACAACATGTGGAGATGCATCGACACAAGTCGAATCCGCTGCCCAGGCTATCAAATCCGGTGGCAGGGAGGCCGGATCAGATGGCGGCGGCGGAGCTACGACACAGGAGAGGTCGAAGACGGCAATGGAGCAGGGCGGATCCGGCGCCGGTGCCGATGGGCTCGGCGGGCTCGTGATGTGGTGTGGCCTGTTTGGGCTGGCAACCAAACTCGCTCATAGTCGCAGTCGATGCATCTTGTGCTCTTTCATTTAAACACTACTTATCATTGTTGAATTTGCTTGTAGTATTTAGGACTTGTATGATGGAATTATCCATCCATGTACATCTATTGTGACGATATTATTACATGTGTGCTGGATATGTTGATATATGGGTCATATCATATATATGAACTCATGTGCCTTGAAATGGAACTAATATTTTTATGTGTATTTTCCAAGTCGCAATGACCCGTCATGAAAAGAACAATATTTTCTGGTTTTATACTTGCCTTGTTTGCGAGGACTAATTTGGTAGCTTCTCGAGCAGATTTAGGTGAAGCCCTCTCAAAGAGTGATGTAACAAATTGCTCCGGTGAGGAGCTCCTTAAATCCTACTTACTGGAGCTATTTGATGGAGCGTGAGTCGAAAAAGATGTTCTCTGTGGCTACCCCGCCTTATTTGCCACCCTTATCCCCAGGAGGGGCTTGCAGGTCCATCCTTATACTGCCATGAGATGATGTTTCACCAAACATTTTCCCAACAAGAATAATCAAAGGAAAAAAAATGCTTCGTATGTGAAGCCAAACACGGCTGAAATCTTAACTCTCATGGCAATGGGTCTAGACGGTGCTGTTAGGGAAGCGGAAAAGACGGAGCGAGAAGAGGAGTGGCGAGTGGCTGGCGATGGTGTTGTCCATTCTATTCAACCAGGTATGAGGCGATTCTAGCAGATTTTGGATGAGTGATGGGGGGCGGCTAAGGGTTCATAGACTTACGTTGGCCCCGTCCACAGCAATGGCTGATGATTGGCAATATCTTAAGTTTCATTCAAAGGAAAAATGTTTCCTTGCCAAAGAAAAGCTTTCTTGGATTGTTCAGCATACTCTGTGTAGGAGAGCATTGAACGTCCATGGATCAGAGGCTTTGTGTGGATCAAGATTTTGGGCTCTGCGAGATGAAAGTGAATCGGAGTTTGATCTTGACACAACTGAGTTTAACACACCGAATGTCATCAAACAGGGAAATGAGGTGGGTTTCTCATCACCTGAATTGCTAGCTGCGGAGAATGAATTGAACAACAATGATCGTTCTAAGGACGCTCCCTTGGCTAACAAGATTGTCGACAGAATGGTGAAACATAAACTGGGGATAGAGCCGTGGAATGGCAAATTGCATTTGGAGATGCTTTGGCGAAAGCAAAGATTTCTTCTTCTACCTGGTTTACGTCTAGAGAATCCAAGTTCGATGCTTCCTCTCCATGGCAAATAGGGCAGATGGATTCTGTTTCCTCTCCATGGTCTCGGTTGCAGTCGGAGAAGCCCCAAACCTCACGATCCGCTTCGGACGGCGTAGGTGGGCGCGATCACAGGGAGCGGAATCAGGGGTCGATGAGAAGCCAGAAATGTCGGTCAGTAGAGGTCTTGGGCCCACGTCCGTTCATGGGCCTAGAAAAAATCAACCTCGACCCTACGGTGCCATACCGGCCTACCGAGGGGCTTGTTGCGTTGTTTGCTCGGCATCAGGGGAATCAGCCCTAGAGCACCGCATACCGCTTCGCCTGCCTCCGTCGCCAAGACCTACGCGGACGCCTTTGCTGCGATGGATGGCGATGGCAAAGGAACACGAGGACGTGGTTTCGGTGGCCGTGAAGGAGCGTCCAGAGGTGCTGGTCAATCAAGCATGATTGGTTGTGGTGGTTTCCATCAAGGCGACTTTCATCCGGGCTATGGTGGTGATCGTGGTGGCCGGGGAAGGAACAATGGAAACCGCTACATGTGTGGCCGCGGTGGGAGGAACAATAACCCCATGAATCGTGGTGGGAGACTTCCTGGTCGAGGGTTCGTTCCACCATTGAACAACCAGGAGCTCGATCCGGCTTATCATGCTGCAGCACTTGTGCAGCAAGCTTTGGCGGCCGTCCAGGGTGCGATGCCAGATCAAACCAAAACAACCATGCTACTGCAATAGGCGATGGCGGTGATCAATGCTGGTGCTGCAACACAAACTCCCCAAGTACCTGATGCTGGCAAGGAGGTCAATACCATCCACCCGATCCATAACAATGTGCCTAGCCCAAAGGTGCAAGTTAACTTGGACACCGAGAAGCCAGAATTTTCGATGATGGCAGGCGCCAAGGGTAGTGGTAAGATTCCGTATTGCTACCGTTGCTTTACTAAGGGTCACAAGTTGACGGAGTGCATGACGACATTATACTGTGAGGTATGTGACTGTGATGAGCATGCATTGGAACGCTGCCCTATTTACCGTTCTGTCCAGCCAGATCCTCATAGGGTTGTTCCGTTTGCTGCTACATGTGGTTATGCTATTGATGGTCTTGGGTTTCATTATATTAATCCACCAGCAAGTTTTAAGATGAAATCAGAGTCTAAGGCTGCAATGATCCGGGTCACAGGTGGAGTACTGACTCATGCAAAGGTGACTTCTTAATTGGAGAGGCTTATTTAAGGTACTTGGCGATGGAATGTGGAGGAAACTGGCACTGGTTTGTTCAGGACTGTATTTCCCTCTAAAGAGGAATTACACAGGATGGTTGAGTGGGTAGTGCTTCACACAAAATTCTAGGGAATAACCATGACAATTGAGGAAAGTGTTGGTGGCAATGTTGCAAAATTTGCTTTGCCTAGGGTGTGGATTCAATTTACAGGGTTACCAAAAGAGCTACGTGAATTTGTGATCATCTTGGTAGTGGGTTCTATACTGGGTGTGACAAAGGCTGTTGATATGAAATTCACTAGGCTGCCTGATACTTGCCGTCTGCAGGTGTTGGTATTTGATCCCAATATTATACCACAAACTGTTGATGTGGTGATTGGGGAGTACTTGTATGAGCTGCGATTCAGAGTTGAGCAGAATGTGGATGGCAACAATCCAGAGCCTATGGACATGGACTTTGGCAATGAGGATAAGGGTGGTGACACAAAGGGTGATGGAGATAATAATGCACCGGATAACTCTGGAAACATGACTGATAGCCAAAAGAAGTCAAACAGTAGTAGTAAGATCCTACAGAAGAGTAGTCCTCGTGTAGAGCATACGTGGCGGCCTCTCTATATTCTATCTGTACCATCTGTTACACAGGAGGTTGGGAGCACTATAGAGGCTTCCACTAAGGGCTGGGAAAACCAAGCAGGTCTAGTGGAATCAGATGGGAATTATGCAAATCATGATGCATTAGCAGCTTGAAAGACCATCTAGGCCCCTAATTCGGTTTTGGCGATTAATGGCAACATTATCGTTGCGACTAACGAGTGTTTTGCAGAAACTAAGTTAAGTTAGTGCAATGATGGGCTTTCACGGTATTCTTGGCCCCCATCATTCGTGAATGATTGTATTGGTGCAAAGGATATGCTCGAAGATTAAGGATAAGCTAGTTCTAAGTGCCGTTTGGATGATGAGAGGCACTTAGAGTAGTTTAGGTCTTTGGTTTCCTTTGGCCGTACTATAAAGGGGGGTTAAGGATTGGTAGCTTGACTTAGATAAATCTAGAGTTTAGGTGTGGTGCACACTTGTGAAACCTAGTGCTAGGTAGCTATGTCAAAGCCCTTGCGAAGGTTGGTAACTCAAAGAATTTGAATTGGACGAGTTTCAGCCTTAAGAAGTTTGAAACTTTTTGCTCAGTTGGGACCGACTATTTCGGTGCTCACTGGGGCAGGGACCGAATCAGTCGTTGCTCTGTTTGCTTTGCGAAGTAAACAGAGGCACCGACTTATTCGGTCCCTGTCAGCAGGGCCCACCGAATCAATCGGTGCCCTTAGCCATTTGTTAGCCTAAGTCCCAGAGGGGACCGACTGTTTCGGTGGGCAGCACCGAATCAGTCGGTCATTATGGCTAGAAATGACTGTTACGTACTGAGTGAAAATGGAGGGGGACCGATTGATTCGTTTATCCCCATGAAGACCCACCGAAACAGTCGGTGGCCCTCGAGATCCAGCTCTTGTCCATGACCCCAAGGGGGACCGACTATTTCGGTGGGCAGCACCGAATTAGTCGGTCAATGTGGCTGGAAATACCAGTTCAGTACTGGTGCGCACCGACTGATTCGGTGCTGCACGGAGTTTGGCCACCGAATCAGTCGGTGGTCACTGGCTAGCTGTTGGAAGTTCAAATCCAAGGAGGCACCGACTGGTTCGGTGGCCATCTTTGGAGGGCACTGAATCAGTCGGTCCCTCTGCGTCAGCACTAACGGTTAGTGCTTTTGAGTGGGCTATTTATAGCCACTCTTCTCCTACTTGGAGACTCTCTTGCCACATGTTTTCACTATTCATCTAGCTGCTGTTGGGGATTGCTTGAGGGCAAGAGAGGCACTTGGATTGATTGGTGTTCTTGGTCTTGAGAAGATTAATGACTCTCTTTAGTGCTTGGGAGTAGCAAGTATGCATCCATCTAGCTCTTGGTCTAGTCTAGGTCAAGTGAAGATCTTTGGCTTGTTACTCTTGGTGATTCAGCATCACCTAGACGGCTTGGTGGTGTTAATCTTGGGAGCTCACGTGAAGATTGTGTGAAGCCCCAAGAAGGTGTACACGGTTTGGGAATCCACCGTCCCAGAGTGGGAAATGGATATCCCCTACGAGAACACTTGATCCTTGCGCGGATCAAGGGGGAGCTATACCCTTGCGCGGGTGCTCCAACGAGGACTAGGGGGGAGTTGCCGACTCCTCGATACCTTGGGAAAAATCAGCTTCCTACTCTTCTCTTTACTTTGAGCAAGTTTACTTTCCGCATTTCTATTCCTAGAGTTGCCATGTTAGAGTAGGATTGGAACCAGGTTGCTAAACTCTTTTCAACACTAGCTAGGTACAAACCACACTTGTAGGCACATGGGGTGAATTGGCTTATCGCATAGGATTATTTTATTGCTTAATTTTTTGTAGAAGCCTAATTCACCCCCCTCTCAGGCATCTTGAACCTTTCAATTGGTATCAGAGCCTCGTTGCTCAAAGGATAGGCTTCACCGCCTAGAGCAAGATGTCTAATGAAGGGCCTCCCCTGGTTTTCGATGGCAAGGATTTTTCCTATTGGAAGATCCGTATGGAAGCATACCTTGATCCCATGGATGCCGATGTGCTTATGGCTACCACCGTTGGCTTTCCCGCGCCTGTTTATGAGAATAACCTCACCGCACTTGAGGTATCTCATGCGAGGCTCAATGCTAAGGCTAGGAACACTCTCCTTAGAAGTCTCAACAAGGA
This sequence comes from Digitaria exilis, assembly GCA_015342445.1. Taxonomy (NCBI): domain Eukaryota; kingdom Viridiplantae; phylum Streptophyta; class Magnoliopsida; order Poales; family Poaceae; genus Digitaria; species Digitaria exilis. The sequence continues at coordinate 18,953 of JACEFO010002541.1, forward strand.
AAACTTCAACCAAGTTAGGAGTGAGACAAAAGCCCATAAAATGTGGACGAAGCTTGTTGAGATTCACATGGGTTCTAAGGATGAGAGAGAAGAGCGCCACAAAGTTATTATGGATAAAATTAATGCTTTCAAGAAATTTCCTAACGAATGTGCTCGTACCATGTACTCATGCTTGAATGCTCTTGTAGAGGAGTTGAATGAACTTGATGTCACCAAGATGGAGGAACTTGATGTCAAGAGAAGATTCCTAAGTGCTCTTCCAAGTGACAAATACTCCGGCATCATCACCGTCTACTTCTATGATGATCTCAACTCTCACACAATCACCAAGATGTTGGGGAAGATCAAGGGTCATGAAGATTACATGGGCTACACAAAAGAATATGAGAAGTATGAAGGCTCATCTTCCTCCGTCAAGCAAGACATTGCTTTCAAAGCTAGCAAAGATAAGAAGATGAAGAAGGTGATTGTTGAGGAGTCAAGTGAAGATGATGACGATTGCAAGAGTGAGGAGCTCGATGAAGTTGCTCTCCTTATGAGGAAGACTACCAAGATGCTTTGGAAGCTTGACAAGAAGGGCATTGACTTCAACCACAAGAGTAAGAAGTTCTCTATCAAGAAGAAGTCCATCAAGGATATGGGTTGCTAAAATTATGCTGAGCTCGGCCATCTTGCACATCAATGTCCTCTCCCCGACAAGAGAAAGAAGAAGAACTACAAGAAGGAGGAGAGAGATGATGATGGTGACTACAAGAAGAAGACATTCAAGAGCAAGAAAGATGGCAACAAGAAGAAGTCTTCCACACCCACCAAGAAGAAGCAAGGGAGAGCTTATATTGGGGAATGGATCACCAACGACGCCACTTCAAGCAACTCATGAAATGAAAGTGAAGATGAAAGAGTTGCCGGTCTTGCTATTGGTGCATCCATCCCTCCACCACCTCACTCAAGTTCCAAGTCAAGAAAACATTTTTGCCTCATGGCAAAGGGTGATAGCAAGGTGAGAAAGTCTTCCCACCATGAGGATGAAAGTGATAGTGATAGTGATGATGATGATGAGCCCTCTTATGATGATCTAGTAGCTTATCTTAAACAATATACTAGCATCATTACAGAATCAAATGAGAAAATTGATAGGCTTGAGCAAAAGAAGGCAAAACTAGTTACTAAATGTGATGATCTAGAAGCTAAGGACAAAGAGATAAAACTTGAGCATGTTAAGCTTGCTAGTGATCATGTTGAGTTGAAAACCAAGTTCCAAGAGCTCACTACCCACCACAAGTTGCTTGAAGAAAAGTTTGATGTGTTATCAAGTGAGAAATTGGATGAGGAGAAGATTGTGAAAGTAAATTAGGCTATTCAATGTGATGACCTTCTTGAGGAAAGCATAGTGCAAGTTGATTGTGGAATTCAATGCGATGATGTGCTTGAGATCTCGCCTAATCCCCTAATGAAGGCAAATGATGAAGTTACTAATGATTTGCCTAATCCCCCAATGGAGGCTAGTCACTCAAATCAAGGTAAAGGCTCTAGCTATGATAATTCAATCAAGAGTTGTGCAACATGCAAGGGAAAGTTTCTGTTGGGTGTGTCACCAAATGGCATACTTGGCAAGGACTATGTGGACCTTCAAGTCAAGAACAAGCATGCCATGAATGAGATTCAAAGGCTCAAGCAACAAGTGAATGATCTCAAGTCCGGGTACACCACTCTCACAAATGGCAATCAACTCTTTGGCAAGATGTTGTCCGATAGAGCAATCAATTACAACACTCAAGGGCTCGGATACTTATCCACCAAGATTGTTGAAGCCAAGAGCAAGATACCCCAACCCAAGTATACGAGTCCAAGACTAGGTATTGCACCGAGTGTCAACATGAAGGCCACTTTGCTCATGAATGCAATACTCCTCCTCCTCCAAAGATGAAAGATCACTTGAGACCCAAAGCCTTCAATGCTCATTATGGTGTGTCCAAGATATCAAATGGAAAGGTGGTAGTGAGATTCTTTGGACCCAAGGATTCAACTAGGCCTAAGCAAATTTGGGTGCCCAAGATTCTTGTTACAAAATTGAGTGAACCACACAAGTCAAACTTTGCATCATCATCAACCTCTAGCTCCCAAACTTTCTCAAAGGTTTGGGTAGCTAAACCTCAAGCTTGATTTGGTTTGTGGGTGTAGGTGAACTACAAGACCGGAGGACACCATTGGGTTATGGATAGTGGATGTACTCAACATATGACCGGTGATCCCCAGATGTTCACCTCACTAGAAGAGAGTGGAAGTCATGAGAAGATTACATTTGGTGACAACTCCAAGTGCAAGGTTGAAGGTGTTGGCAAGATTGAGATCTCCAATGATCACTCTATTTCCAATGTGCTACTAGTTGATACCTTGAGCTTCAACCTCTTGTCCGTTGGTCAATTGTGTGATTTGGGCTACAAGTGTACATTCACCGATGAGGGTGTGGTTGTCACAAAGAAGGAAAATGATGAAGCAATCTTTAAGGGTTTTACATACAACAATCTCTATCTCTCTGACTTGAACTCAAATGAAACAAGCTTGTGCGCTTGCTTATTCTCCAAGGCTTCTAAGGCTTGGTTATGGCATAGAAGACTTGCACATGTTGGCATGAGTACTCTCAATAAGCTAGTGAAGAAAGATTTGGTTGTGGGCTTGAAGGACATCAAGTTTGAGAAGGACAAATTGTGTAGTGCATGTCAAGCCGGCAAACAAATAGCAAATACTCATCCAACCAAAGCATATGTATCTACATCAAGACCTCTAGAGCTTCTCCACATGGACTTGTTTGGACTGACAACTTATGCTAGCATTGGTGGGAATCTCTATTGTCTTGTGGTAGTGGATGACTTCTCTAAATATACTTGGGTATTCTTTCTTCATGAGAAATCCGAGGTTGCCAAAGTCTTCAAGAAGTTTGCCAAGAAAGCCCAAAATGAATATCAAGTCTCTTTGGTGAAGATTTGAAGTGACAATGGCACCGAGTTTGCTAACTCCAATATTGAAGCATATTGTAATGAAATTGGAATCAAGCATGAGTTCTCCGCAACCTACACACCTCAACAAAATGGAGTAGTGGAGAGGAAGAATAGAACCTTGATCACCTTGGCTAGAACTATGTTGGATGAATATGACACACATGAGAAGTTTTGGGCCGAGGCAATCAACACCGCATGCTATGCATCAAATAGGCTCTTTCCTCACCTCCTCTTGAAGAAGACGCTATATGAGTTGCTCGTTGGGAGGTAGCCAAATATCTCATACTTCCGGGTGTTCGGTTGCAAATGCTACATCTACAAGAAGCAGCAACATCTAGGGAAGTTTCAAAAACGTTGTGATATTGGTTTTCTTCTTGGTTACTCATTGAAGTCCAAGGCATATAGAGTATTCAACTTGGACACCGGCTTAGTTGAAGAAACATATGACGTGGAGTTTGATGAATCTAATGGCTCCCAAGGAGCAATGAAAAGCTGTGATGATGTAGGTGGTGAACCCTTGAGGGAGGCGATGAAGAACATACAAGTTGGAGTCATCAAGCCCAAGGAAGGTGATGATGAGGTGCAAGAGATCAATCAACCATCCTCTTCCTCCATGGCGCCTCAAGTGGATGTGGATGAAAGGAAGAACAATGAAGATGACACACCACTTCCTCATGAAGATGTTCATATTACACAAGAAGAGGTAGAGGATCAAGCTCAAAATGTTGATGCTCCAAGGGCTCCTCAAGAACAATCACCTAGAAGACAGAATCCAAGAATTCAAGCTCATCCCAAGGATCTCATCATTGGAAGCCCCACCAAAGGAATCATGACAAGATCAAAGAATCAACAAGCAATGTTTTGTGAGTGCTTCTCCTTTGTCTCAAAGAAGGAGCCATCCAGAGTTGAAAAAGCCTTGATTGATCCAAATTGGGTGAATGCAATGCATGAAGAACTCAACAACTTCACCCGGAATGATGTATGGACTTTGGTGGAGAGGCCAAGCCATGCTAGAGTAATTAGAACTAAGTGGGTGTTTAGAAACAAGCAAGACGACCAAGGGAATGTTGTGAGAAACAAGGCAAGGTTGGTTGCAAAGGGGTTTTCTCAAATTGAAGGACTTGACTTTGGAGAGACTTTTGCTCCGGTGGCTAGATTAGAGGCAATCCGCATTCTCCTTGATCATGCCTCTTGTCATGATATGAAACTCTACCAAATGGACGTCAAGAGTGCATTTCTCAATGGGTACATCAATGAAGAAGTATATGTAGAACAACCACCGGGCTTTGAAGATCCATACAACCCCAATCACGTGTTCAAGCTATCCAAGGCACTCTATGGACTCAAACAAGCTCCAAGGGCTTGGTATGAGCATCTCTGGGATTTTCTCATTGCCAAGGGATACAAGATTGGGAAGATTGATACTACACTCTTCACCAAGAAGGAGAATGGTGAGCTCTTTGTTTGCCAAGTCTATGTGGATGACATTATATTTGGCTCAACAAATGAAGAGATATGCAAGCAATTTGGTGAAATGATGTCAAGGGAATTTGAGATGTCAATGATTGGTGAACTTACTTTCTTCCTTGGATTTCAAATCAAGCAACTTGAAGAAGACACCTTTATATGTCAAGAGAAATATACCAAATACCTTCTCAAGCGCTTCAAGATGGAAGATTGCAAGCCCATCAAGACCCCCATGGCAACTAATGGGCATCTCGACCTTGATGAGGGAGGTAAACTGGTAGACCAAATTCTTTACTGTTCTATGATTGGTAGTCTAGTTTACCTTACCGCATCTAGGCCCGACATCATGTTTAGTGTATGTATGTGTGCTCGCTTTCAAGCCAACCCCAAAGAAGCACACCTTAAGGCCATGAAAAGGATCTTTAGATATCTCAAATTTTTGTGGCGGACCACTCCGAAATTATTCCAAGTTAAGTACCCATGGACCACTAATCGAGTAGTCAGGCACTTAATCCGGAATAAGCTGGAGCGCCGTCGGATCATACCCGATTAAATACGTACTTTCACGATCGAAACAACACACGCACCCACACGAAGGTGAGTCCCAGAAATTACAACATTCCACAAATTAACTTACATAAATGGTCTCATCAAGTTATTACAAATCAAGTCTGAATTTTTTGAATGAAAGTGCAAGAGTTCATTGCAGTGAAAATAAACTAACGAAGATACATAGCAACACCATAATGAAGCCGTCCATGGTGCTACTCCTCCCGATCCTCGGAAGAGGACGGAACCCATTCGACATGCCAGCCAGGAGGAACCTGGGCAGGCCAAGAGACGGAATTCACCGACTCATCCAAAGCAGTACCTGAAATAAATAGACACAAGCAAGGCTGGGTATACTAATACTCAGCAAGGCTTACCCGTCAGGTGAAAACTACATCACCGACTTCTAGACATGAGAGGCTTTTGGCTGGTGGGTTTGTTTGCCAGAAAGCAACTATGTGGATCCTTATTTTCATGATTTTAGCATCAAATTCTAAAAGTGTTAACCATTCTAGATTAGCATCCTCTCTAAGCATACAAATGGTGCAATACAATTTACTGCATACAACAAGTTCATCATCCTCATAGTTCCACTTGTTACTCAATGCAGCACAGCGGTCAAGCAGTCTCATTAACCGCAAGAAGCGGACAGTTCGAACCGAATTTCACTACCTGGCTAGGGAAAACCCAACACACACGAATAATGCTTGTTATAAAAGGTACAAACACTTCCCAACCTTTCCCATCAATCCATAATTCGGCGCCGAGTCTACTCCCTTAGGATAAAGGTTTACCGCTTCACTCACGGCATCACGCATATATCCACTTGTGTACGGCAAGGGAAACAAAACATTTACAAGGAGAGATGGCTATCGGTCCTAGTTGTATCAATCAGGTACCGGGCTTACCGATTCCCATAGGTCGGCATGTGCGTGGTACGTTCAAAAACTTGACACACAGAACCACATGTTTGGACCTTAATCCAATTATCATACACGGACGGGAGATCTACACATCGCATCCCGCCCGTCCATCCTTATGATTCCAACATAAGTAAAGACAAGCAACTCCTATATCTCACGAGTGACAGGAAATCACTCGACTTGTAACGGTCCTAAAGCATAGCTCTATCGACCCTATCATACTAGCATTTCCAGACATACGTACTAGAATTATGCAACTAGGGTATTCAAACAATTCCTTGAACGTAAATGCACAAGCATATATAATTCATAGTTGCACAATTTAAGAGTTAGGTTATGCTCCGGGGCTTGCCTTCTTGAGCTTAGCCGGTCCGGTGTCAGACTCTGGGTCAATCACGATGACATCGGCACCACCTTCGGGAGCTTCTTCTTCGTTGGCGGGGACGAGGTTGTAGGTGCCGTTAGTGAGGGCGCCTTCTACATGAGATGCATAAGTTTTAAGAGTTGCTGCTGGTTTTTAGTCTAAAGGCTAAGGCACTTGAAGGCCATATTCACGTAGACATACAAGTGGTTTATTCTTTTCTTCACAAAATTGGAGAGAGTGTGTGTGGTGTAAGTTTTATGCTTTTATGATGGTGATTGTGTATATATATAAAACAATACAAACCATTGTTTCTATGCAAGTGTTTTAGTTCTGTAATTTTAAAACTCCACATGCCATATTTGATTAATTATCAAAAGTGACCTACTTCTTTTTATAAAACTCAATCTACTCTAGTTTCTTCTCATTTTTGTTTCTCTGTTTCTATTCATCCTTTTTATCACCCAAACTTTATGATAGCTACTGGAGTATAAGAGTTAGGCTCACTCCAAAATTTAGCTAAAACCGAGCTATACAGAATTTATTAAAAATAGTACAAGTTGCTGCTCAAAGAAACAGGATTAAATCATATAAAATCAAAATTACTTCCAAAATATAAGATTCTCTACTAGAGCTAAACATGAGTACAAGAAAGGCTCTGGCCAAGTCGTGGCTAAAAATAACACTTTGACAGCCCTCAATAATTTTCTATCCAAAAATCAACATCTATTTCTTTGCTGGCCTAAACAGAGTCTAAAATTAAGTTCAGCATTTTTCCAACATGTGCCAAGAAGTTGTTAGGCCTCTAGAGAAAGTTGGTGATTTTTGACTGCACGAAATATGTTTAATAAATGCAGAACTGAGCTATAACAGAAATCACAAAATAAATCATAACTAAAGTTACAGGCCATATTTTTAGGTCTCCTTTGGACACAAAGCTTCTACAGACCACACAAACAACATATCCAAGGTTCAACTCCAAAAGAGTTCAGGATTTGAAATGGTGCACAAAACTCTAAAAACTGAGTTTGAATTTTAACTCAAAAACTATTTATCAAAAGTGTGTACATGCCAACATGAGATTGGAGTTTACAATCTCACGTGTCCAGGGAGTAGTTTTGTGCATTTTTCTGATTTTTCTATGATTTTTAGTGGATTTTACAAGATCTCAGAAAAATGGATCTAGGTATAAGAATCTTTTTACGCCAAGCGAGCGAGCGGATTGGTGGTCGAAGATCGTGCATGACAGGCAGGAGATGCTCTGACGTGCTTTGGGCGTGCGATTGGAGGACTGGCCAGGTCACGAGGGAGCTCGGGCAGGCGCGCGCTGCAGTGGCCAATGGCGGCACTCTGTGCAGTATGATGAGGGCTGGCGTGACGAGGCGAGCTTGGCGTGCGTGATGCGAGACAGGGCGTAGCGAGCGGTTAGACGCGTGCGCGGGAAGCCGGGACATTGTCTTCGAGGGCTTGGCCGGGCAGTCGCTGTCACCGCAGCTCGCCGGCCACGTGGCGCCGCTGCGGTGGCCTGGAACAGAGCGGCCGGGCAGGCTGTCGGGACGATCGTGGAGCTCCCCGGGTCAACTGTGCCAAACTCCACAAATTTGAACTAAACTTCAAAAAGTGCAAACACAAAAGTTGGACATTGAAATGTGGGACACAACTTTCTTTTTGGGGTGAACCTGAAATTTCGAATTTTTCAAGCTCAAACAAGCCATTTTTGAAAAGGTGTTCTTCATGGTTTTTATGGTTTCTGAGGGGCTTAACTGCAAAATTTGAAAAAGTTCCAAACAATAACTAGGTTTTATTTGTGATGACAAACAACTTTTATGTTTGGATATTTTCAAGTTTAGTATGAAATTTTTGAGATCTCAGTCGGGTGTTGATTTAGCTTTATTGAAATTCAAACTCAAATTTTAAAAACAACTTAAGTGTGCTAAGACCATAGCTGTCCTGTACCCTTGTTTTAGCGTATTTTTAAGGTTCTAAACATCAGGGATGTCACAGCCTACCCTCCTTAAAAGGAATCTTGCCCCGAGATTCGATTGTGCTTAGTGACATGGTAGGGAAGGAGGTACCTTGGTCTTAGGAAGGATGTCGGGGAAGTTCTTTTTAAGGTAGTCTTCGGTTTCCCATGTGGCTTTATCCTTGGAGTGATGGCTCCACTGAATTTTGTACATTTTAACTTCTCTACTTCGTGTCTTTCTCTCCTTCTCATCGAGGATATTGATAGAATGCTCCTCATAAGAAAGATCCGGCTCAACCGAGAGTTCTTCTTCTCCACAACCTCGGTCGGAACACGAAGACAGTTTTTGAGTTGGGAGACATGGAAGACGTTGTGCACGGCGGAGAGCTTCTCAAGAAGCCTCACACGGTACGCAACCGGTCCACATTGTTGGGTGATTTCATATGGGCCAATATAGCAAGGTGTAAGTTTTCCTTTCAAGCCAAACCTTTACACACCCTTGGTCGGGGAGACCTTGAGATACACATGATCACTGACTTCGAACTGAAGGGGTTTCCTTCTTTGGTCAAAGTAACTCTTTTGCCAAGATTGTGCAGTTCTCAAGTTCTCACGGATGGCCCTAACCTTTTCCTCTGCTTCTTTTACAAGGTCAGGACCATATGTGTATCTCTCGCCTGCCTGGGACCAACACAACGGTGTCCGACATCTTCTACCCTACAAAGCTTCGAAAGGTGCCATTTTTTGGCTTGCTTGGTAGCTGTTGTTATAAGAGAATTCAGCCAGAGATAAACATTTCTCCCAATTTTTCCCACAATGGATAATACAAGCTCGAAGCATATCTTCAAGGATTTGATTTACCCTTTCTGTCTGCCCATCGGTTTGGGGGTGGTATGCTGAGCTACGGATCAGTTTTGTACCTAGGGATAGTTGCAAATGTTTCCAAAAGCATGCTACAAATTGAGTACCACGATCTGAAATTATCGTCTTGGGTACCCCATGTAAACAAACGATCCGATCCAAATATATTTCAGCATATTTCATAGCTGTATAGGCTGTATTGACCGGAATAAAATATGCGGTCTTTGTGAGGCGGTCTACAATTACCCAAATGGAGTCATGCCCCTTAGGGGTCCTGTGAAGTTCAACAGTGAAATCCATGCTTATATATTCCTACTTCTATGAGGGAATAGGTAGAGGTTGAAGAGTGCCTGCTACCTTCAAGTGGCTAGCCTTTACCGCTGACACGTGTCACATTCCGATACATATTTGGCGATCTCCCGTTTCATCCTAGTCCACCAAAAGTTTTGTTTAAGGTCTTGGTACATTTTGGTGCTACCAGGATGGATGGAAAATTTGGAAAGATGAGCTTCATCCATGATTTTCCTTCGGAGTTCGGCATTTTTGGGCACCACTATCCGATGTCCAAACCACATCACTCCCTGCCCATCTTACCGGAAGCATTTATATTTTGCCTTGACCTTTCCTTTTTCCAATTTTCTTTTGAGGATTTTAATCTTTGCATCATTTAATTGGGCCACAACAATCTGATCGTGCAAGGTTGGTTCAACAGAGATATGGTTGAGATACCCATGAGGAACAATCTCCAAGTTGAGCTTTGCCATTTCATGGCACAGGGTGTCGGCATAGGACTCCATGGAAAGACAGTGACAGCGAGCCTTGTGGCTTAGTGCATCCGCAACCACATTCGCCTTCCCGGGGTGATAATGCACACTAAGATCATAGTCCTTGGCCAACTCCAACCATCTTCGCTGCCTCATATTCAAATGTGCCTGAGTGAAGACATATTTGAGGCTCTTGTGATCGGTGTATATATTGCATGGAACACCCATCAGGTAGTGCCTCCAAATCTTGAGAGCATGAATAACCACTGCCAACTCAAGATCATGCGTAGGGTAATTAGGCTCATGCGGCCAGAGTGCTCGGGAAGCATAAGAAATGACCCGGTTCTCTTGCATAAGGACACAACCGAGTCCGGTGCCTGAAGCATCACAATAAACGTCATAGGGTTTGGTGCTGTCGGGTTGAGCTAAGACTGGGGCTGAAGTCAATTCTCAAGGTGTGGAAAGCTTCTTCACATTTGTCACTCCACTCAAATTTGACTCCCTTCTTTAAGAGTTCGGTCATGGGCTTAGCAATTCGAGAGAAATCCGGAATGAAGCGGCGATAGTAACCAGCTAGACCCAGAAAACTCCGAATCTCATGGACAGAGGTAGGTGGCTGCCAATCCATCACCTCTTGCACCTTGATTGGATCCACAAATATACCTTCTTTGGAAACCGTATGACCCAAGAATTTCACACTTTCTAGCCAGAATTCACACTTGGAGAACTTGGCGTAGAGGTGATGGTCTCTCAACCTCTGAAGAACAATGTGAAGGTGTTCGGCATACTCTTCCTCATTCTTGGAATATATGAGAATGTCATCAATAAATACCACCATGAACTTGTCAAGCTTAGACATGAAAACCGAATTCATGAGATATATGAAGTAGGCTGGGGTATTTGTGAGTCCAAAAGACATGACCAAGAATTCATAGAGTCCGTAGCGGGTGGAGAAGGCAGTCTTCGGAATGTCACAAGGACGAATCTTTATTTGGTGATAGCCAGAGCGAAGATCAATCTTAGAGAACACTCTGGCGCCAGCTAGTTGATCAAAAAGGACATCAATGCGGGGAAAGTGGATACTTGTTTCTAATGGTCACCGCATTGAGAGACCGGTAGACAATACACAACCTCAAAGAATGATCCTTCTTCTTCACAAAAATAGCCGGACAACCCCATGGTGAGACACTAGGACGGATGAAATCCTTGTCTAGCAATTCTTGGAGTTGAATTTTTAATTCAGCCAATTCATTGGGTGGCATTCTATAGGGTCTCTTTGATATAGGTGTTCTGCCAGGTTGAAGTTCAATTACAAATTCAATATCCCTGTCCGGCGGCATCCCAGGCAAGTCATCCGGAAAACACATCGGCATACTCACATACCACTGGAATGTCTTTTAGTTGTGTTTCTACCATAGTATAGGCATAAGCATTGGCACATTTCTGGCGTGGCAGATATAGTGCACTAGGGCCATGTGAAGGCGAGTTTATTTCCACTACCCGTTCGGCAACATCTAGCACAACCTTATGTTGAGTCATCCAAATTGCCCCCAAAACAATATCAATTCCTTCCAAACCAAGCAGAATTAGATCAGTGGGAAAAACTTTACTACCCAGCTTGATTGGTACCTTTCGAGTGACTTCGTTGGATGCTATTTTACCTCCCACTGTTGATATCAGATATGCTGATTTGGTGTGATATGATTTTAAACCACATTTTGCATTAAACCTTGTGCTTATAAAACTATGTGTTGCCCCAGAATCAAACAATATCACAGCAGGTTGGTTGTGGATAGGGAAAGTACCAGTCATGTCCGGTGCTCCCTCAGGTAGGTCAGCCAGGGTGGTGTAGTTGAGCCTCCCCTGCCTGACTTGGACTCGCTGCTGCTTGCCCTTGTTCTGCTGGTTCCCAGGACGCTGGTTCTAGGGCTTGTTCTGTGGGCAGTCCTTGATGAAATGACTGTTACTTCCACACTTGAAGCATTGATAGCCACCTACAGGACAAAGTGGCTGCTGCATGTTTTGCCTCATCGCCTGTTGCTGCTGCGGCGGTGGAGGGAAACGAGGCGCACCCTGCTGTGGTGGCCTAGCAACCCAACGTCCACCCTGAGGCGCCCTTGGCTGCCCCTGCGGTGCAGCCGGGGGAACCAAATGGAACCTCTGGGACTGTCCACCAGAAGGTCCAGCGGGAGCCTTTCTCTTCTTTTCGGCCTTATGGACCATGTTGGCATCTTCTTGGGCAATGGCAATGTTCACTAGGTCACCATATGTGGCAACCCGTGTAGTGGTCAGCTGGGCCTTGAGCTTGGTATTGAGGCCACGGCGGAACCTCTCCATCTTCTTGTCATCTGAGTCAGCATGATGACCCACAAAAGGACACAGACCATTGAAGGCCTGGGAGTACTGGAGCACACTGTGGGTTCCTTGAGTCAGAGCCAGGAACTCATTCAACTTTCTCTCAACCAATCCAGCAGGAATGTGGTGGGCTTTGAAAGCAGTCTTGAACTCCTCCCACTCAACGACATGGTTCTCCTGCTGAAGAGCCAGGTAGTTTTCCAACCACAGGAGAGCTGTGCCACGGAGCTGTTACGCTACAATGACCACCTTGTGGGTTGGAGTACAAGGTGTAGCCAGTATGGAGAACTTAGATTCGATGGCCCGAATCCATGCATCCGCTTCCACGGGCTCCTCGGCTCTTGAGAACACCGGAGGGTGGGTAGCCAAGAAGTCCTCGTACCGGGCTGCTTGAGGTGGAGGGGCACGGTGACCTCCTTGTTGCTGCTGCATCTGCTGCTGCATCATGTGTTGCTAGTGCTGCAGATTACGGAGGATCTCCGTTTGGGTGGCATACAGCTGCTGCCACATCGGGGGTTGTTGAGGTGGCGGAGGTGGTGGTGGCTGTTGCCCTTCCGGCCCCTGCTGGTTAGCATTGGATCCGCTAGCACCATGACCGCTGCAAGTGATAGCCATCTGCAGTAGGTACCTGTATTAGTCACAATCCATAAGCTTGCATAAATTAATGACAAGATAAAACGTGGCAATGTAATGAAGTTTACTGCATAAGGATAACATATCAACAAGCAGTTTTGGAAGAAAAAATCATATCCTCCCGTAGAAGTCAAGTTAGATGCTCCAAATCGGTCCGTAGCTTGAAAATTTCATACTCTACAACTTTCATGTTTGGCTAAGAACCAAAATCGGGCTAGAATTAGGCTGAAAAATTCAATTTTCAGTTCTCTGTTTTTGCTGTTTTTCAGGAGGCCAAGCTGTAGTGTTTTGGTTGCCATTTTTATTTCGCTTAACCATAGAGGTTGTATTTTGGTGAGCGTTTTGTTTGACAAATTTCAGACAACTTTGTACTTCAAGTCACAGCCGAGAAGTGAATGTAAAACACGTTAATAAATAAAACAAGAGTGGCTGCAGAAAGTTTTCAGCACAACCATTACAACTTTTCTCAAGTTTTTGGGATCCCAATTCCCATGCCAATTGGATTATATTGTTCAAAAGCTTAAAGAGAAACTCATCTCCAACTAGCCTATTACATCATGGAACCAAAATTTAGGCTACGCGGAGGAGTAACTTGCTACTGAAGCTCCTAGAAGTCGTCTATGTTGTTAGCGGTGGCCTGGCTGCCCATAGGAGACGGTGGTCCTTCAAGAGGCGCCATGTCATCCTCTGTGTCCATATCAGATTCAGATTCAGGGGCCTCCTCTCCCCCATTCTCTCCACCCTCATTGAGAAGGTGCTGAGCATCATGGGCAGCAAGCATGGCATTGACATGCTCCAAGTCAGCCTGCAAATCCTCTAGCTCATCTCTCACTTGGACTAGCTCATTGTTGGCATTGTTGTGCTCTAGTTGGAGGTCAGCCAATTGTCTCTCCAAATATGCAATCATAGCGTCCCTGGTAGTCACCTCTATGGATAAGGACGTTCTTTCTACCCCAAGGTCACGAGCACGAGCAGGCATGTCAATAGTAAGGTTAAGTGCTGCACTTTGTGACCGTCCCAAAAGTGCCTGCAGCCGGTGATACGCTCTGATCCATCTCATCAAGAGTACAGCTGCTGCAACAGGGTCCTCTGCCACCCTCAAAGGTGAACTGAGATAACGTCTCATCCAGTGAGCGTCGTCAGGCTGGACAGGTGGGAAAAGTCCAAGGAGCTGGTTCTCCACAAGCTCCTGGTTCTGGGCACAAAAGGAGCTGATCCCATTGAGAGCAGCCACCTCACAAGTTGTCTCCACATGATGCCCATGAACTTCCACACTCCATGTTGAAGAGCTTGGACACGGTGGGTGGCGGTGCACCACCAAACGCACTCTGCATCGTGTCACACCACGGTTGCGGAGGATGGTTCTCTCATATTGTGGCGGGTTGGGGTAGTCAAGTGCCTCAAACACGGACCAAAAGATGCTAGGGAAACCCTCCCATCCAAGGAAGTCCGAGAAAGAGACATCATTGGGGTACCTAGCATGGTCAGCATGGCCGTCCATCTGATCAAAATGGTCAAGTGTGAGAACCAATTAGCGCTAAAGAAAATAAAACAGATTCTGGGCAGTGTAGTAAAAATGATAAAACGCAAAATCTAGAAATCCAAAAATTCCCAAACTTGGCCAAAACATTGTTTAAGTAATTTCAAACAAGTTTCATGATGGAGTTTTGAGCAGAAACAGTCGTTAAAAAGGTGCAAAAATTTAATTTCTATCTCACTGTTCCCAGAAAATTCCAGCCGACAGAGGGTTACCATTTTAAGCATAACTCTAAATTTACTGAACCAAACTTGTTGAAATTTCTACAGCACAAACTATACAACATTTTCAACAACTTTCATATTAGACACTTTTTCATTTGATGGGTTTTTCAGGCTCGAAACGACAGTGCAAGCAGAACTGTTTTCAGCAGAATTTCAGCATAATTTCCGGTTATTATTCAAACTTCGGTGAAGGGTAGTTCAATGATCATACAACATGATTTAATAGAGTTTCAGTGAATTATAAATGCATGAGCGGCCTATTCGTTCTCACCAACACACGTGCCAACAACTTTTGGCCTGCGAAGTCAGTGCCGGTGGCTAGGAAATATTTGTCTCTCCCTATATTAACTAGCCGAACTTTCCTAGCCGTTCAACTTACGGAATCATGGTTAGCGTACCTGCAGAAAATTTCATTCTAGAACATTTACATTGAACCTTCCGTGCCAGCACTCACGGAAGCGTCCCCATTTATTACCACCCACTATAGTGGTGGCACCCGAACGTTCAACATTGAACAGGCAATGCTTCATATGTCACCAAGGCAACATATTGACAATTTCATACGCTCATGAAGTAGCGTATTGACTTTGTGCCGCCATCATATTTGCATATGATGCTGTGCTACGCTACAGCAATCGCCGTACCTTGCGCCCACCATACCATTCTAGTTTCATACGCCATCACAGCGTATTGACTATGTGCCGCCAATATATTTTCATATAGTGCCGTGGTACGTTACAACAATCGCCGTACCTTGCACCCACCATTGCGAAAAGTAAATGACAGAATGAGATGTGCTTGGAGTCAGTATAATATATAATTAGCCACCTATCATATCGTGATCCCTAAACCCACATAGGCTTCACGCTCTATACATTATCCTTAGCGGTCCTATGGATACCATTCCATCGCAAGTGCGCGGCGGAAGCAAGGGTTGGCATAATTTTATTTCAAACATTGTTTAATTAGGGTCTGTTGCTCTCTCTGGTGCGCATGTTTCGGCTCTGATGCCAGCTGTGGCAGACCACTCCGAAATTATCCAAGTTAAGTACTCATGGACCACTAATCGAGTAGTCAGGTACTTAATCCGGAATAAGCTGGAGCGCCGTCGGATTATACCCGATTAACCACGTACTTTCACGATCGAAACAACACGATCTAAAATGCAGAATTGAGCTAGAACAGAAATCACAAAATAAATCATAACTGAAGTTACAGGCTATATTTTTAGGTCTCCTTTGGATACAAAGCTTCTACAGACCACACAAACAACATATCCAAGGTTCAGCTCCAAAAGAGGTCAGGATTTGAAATGGTGCACAAAACTCTAAAAGCTGAGTTTGAATTTTAACTCAAAAACTGTTCATCAAAAGTGTGTACATGCCAACATGAGATTGGAGTTTACAATCTCACGAGTCCAGGGAGTATTTTTGTGCATTTTTCTGATTTTTCTACGGTTTTTAGTGGATTTTACAAGATCTCAGAAAAATGGATCTAGGTGTGAGAATCTATTTACGCCGGGGACCCTAGACTATTTCAAACCTTACAAACAAGTCCCTGAAACTTACACGGAGGACCCTAGAACTAAAATGGGAACGCATCTAAGTCCCTAGTCTCGTCGGCGACCGGATTCCGGCGAGGAGGCGGTGAACTTGCGCGGGGGAAGTGGGGGGAAACGACGAGGGGCTCACCACGCGTCGATTTGAGGCAGAGATGGGGTCGGGGAAGCAGCGACGAGGCTCGGCGACGACGGGCGGCGGAGCTCTGTTGCTCTGCTTCGTCGCCGGCGAGGTGGGGTGGTGCTCGGGGTGGGGGAAACGGCCTGTGAGCTTCACTGAGCGCCGAGGAAGCTCAACGCGGCGTCGGTGTAGCGGCTGCTAGGTCGGAGCGGGCGGTCGATGGTGAGGGGAGCTTGGCGGCGGCAATGGTGCTCCGGCGAGGTGGTTTGGGGTCGCGCGGCGCGCGAGAAGTTTCCCTCTTTATAGAGGAGGTAGAGGAGACACAGGAGAAGCCAGGGAACGTGGAGGAAGGCTCGCCACGGTAGGGGAGAAGCTCGGGGCTTGCGTGTGCTCGGTTCACAGTGTAGGCCGCCATGGAAGCGCCTGCGTGCTTCGGGCCAAGCGAGCGAGTGGGTTGGTCGTCGAAGATCGTGCGCGGCAGGCAGGAGATGCTCTGACTAGCTTTGGGCGCGCGATTGGAGGACTGGTCGGGTCGCGAGGGAGCTCGGGAAGGCGCGCGCTGCAGTGGCCAATGGCGGCACTCTGCGCGGCATGATGAGGGCTGGCGTGACGAGGCGAGCTTGGCGTGCGCGGTGCGAGACAGGACGTAGTGAGCGGTCAGATGCATGCGTGGGAAGCCGGGACATCGTCTTCGAGGGCTTGGCCAGGCAGTCGCTGTCGCCGCCGCTTGCCGGCCACGTGTCACTGCTGCGGTGGCCTGGAACAGAGCGGCCGGGCAGGCTGTCGGGACGATCGTGGAGCTCCCCGTGTCAACTGTGCCAAACTCCAGAAATTTCAACTAAACTTCAAAAAGTGCAAACACAAAAGTTGGACATTGAAATGTGGGACACAACTTTCTTTTTGGGGTGAACCTGAAATTTCGAATTTTTCAATCTCAAACAAGCCATTTTTGAAAAGGTGTTCTTCACGGTTTTTGAGGGGCTTAACTGCAAAATGTGAAAAAGTTCCAAACAGTAACTAGGCTTTTATGTTTGGAGATTTTCAAGTTTAGTACGAAATTTTTGAGATCTCAGTCGGGTGTCGATTTGGCCTTATTGAAATTCAAACTCAAATTTTAAAAACAACTTAAGTGTGCTAAGACCATAGATGTCCTTTACCCATGTTTTTAGCGTATTTTTAAGGTTCTAAACATTAGGGATGTCACAATTTTCACCAAGCATGGGCCTTCGGTATCCCAAAGGAGCATACTTTGAACTCGTTGGCTATTCCGATGCGGATTATGCGGGTTGCAAAGTGGATAGGAAAAGCACTTCCGGCGGGTGCCAATTGCTTGGTAGGTCGCTAGTCTCTTGGTCCTCCAAAAAGCAAAATAGTGTGGCTCTTTCAACCACCGAGGCCGAGTACATTGCTGCTGGCTCTTGTTGTGCACAACTCCTTTACATGACTCAAACACTCCTAGACTACGGTCTAGTTCTTAGGAGTGTACCTTTGCTTTGTGACAATGAGAGTGCGGTAAAGCTTGCCAATAACCCCGTCCAACACTCACGTACCAAGCACATATATATCCATCACCACTTTATTAGAGATAATATAGCTAAGGATGATATATGTTTGCATGGTGTAAGGACGGATGATCAGTTGGCGGATATGTTCACAAATCCTTTGGATGAGAATAGGTTTTGTAACTTGCGGAATGAGCTTAATGTGGTTGATTTCTCCAATTTCACCTAGAATGCTCATTGTTGTTTGTACATAGATATGCTTGAAAAATTCAAAAAAATTAGTTCCTAGACTTGTTTTTGCATATCATGTGTAGAATATCTCATATGAATTAGGAGCTTGTCTAACCTTTGGAAGATAGTGGTGAAAACCATGAGTAAGCTTGCAAAGGGTTCAATCTTGGCAAGATAGATTTAAATTCTCGCTTTAAATTCTTGTCTATGCACTTGCATGCATCTTGCATTGTGTTCTTTTAGTCGTTTTGTTGGAATTTGGTTGTGGCATACATTTAGGGGGAGCATGGACTGCTTTCATCATCCCTTGTGCTCTCTCTAGGTGTTGGTGCCCTCCGGTGCTTTGGCTTTGGTTTTCAATTTCAAAACTATGTTAAGCCACTTGGCCATATATAAAACTATTTTCAAACATGATTGTTTGAGAGAGGTTCGCTTGTCTCTGTCCAAGAATCATATTTATTTGCCTTTCTTTGGATCCACTGACTTGAGACAAGAAAATTCTGTGAAAAATCCTTGAAAAATCCTCTCTGCAGAAGGACCGACGCTTTTCCTGGAGGGGACCAAATCAATCGGTCATTCTTTGTCTAACTGCGTGTTTGGCTCTGGTGCGGACCGATTCATTCGGTGGTACACAGTGGAGGCCACCGAATTAGTCGGTGCTCTGTGTGTGCGGGGTCAAACCCACACCCCACCGACTGGTTCGGTGCCTATCACCGTGCACGACCGAATCAGTCGGACCCTCCATAGCCGAGCCGATCTGGACCGTGGATTCAAACTCGATCAATCTCGTCCGTCCGTTTCTTTTTACCCTAACTGTCCAATGCTCAAGGGGGCCCACACGTCAGTTCATCTTCTCCCACCTCTCGACTGCGCACGCGCTTCTCCGCCCTGTCGCCACCTGTGGCGCCGCCTGGGCCGCCTCCTGCACCGCCTACGCCACCGTGCGCAGTTGCCACCACGTGTCGCCGCCTCGCGCGCCAGCGCCGCCGCCTCTGCTTCGTGCCGCCGCCGTCGCCTAGTGCCGCCGCCATCGACTAGGGCCGCCGACGCCTCCATTGGCGACATTGTGGGACCCCCTCGAGCTAGTGGACTCCATCCACCTCTCCCTCTTCCGATTTCATGCAAGGTGCAACTTCCCCCTCTTTCCTCTCTCTCTCTCACACTCCTTTTGGATCTCAAACCCTAGAGAGATGAGAAACTTTGAACTAAAATTTGAAATTCAGACTAAAATTTGATCAATGCACCTTGCCTATGCTCTATGTGCTCATGAGTAGAATTTCGTTCATATTCTTACTATATGACACAATTTGAGCTAGAATAATTGTTGGTCTCGTTATCTCTTGATGATTATAAGTCATATAATTTTATCCGGATTAATGAGAGCTACATTTCAATCATATCCTAGGATAGACGTGCTTCTAAGCTCTTATCTATTTCATGCTTACTAGGATTCTCTACTAATTAGCTATGCCTCTATATATATATTTTCTTTTTGCGAGCAGGTGTGGTTGTTGAGACAGGGTCAGTGACAGCACTGGCAGAGACAGAGGTAGTTTGCAGTGTCAGTGCTTGAGGTAAAGCCTCGGGTTCTTTTTTTGGACAGTCAAGGCAAAGCCTTGATCAAGGACCTTGCTAGTTTCAGGGGTTTTCACAGAGCAGCTCTCTCAGATATGGCAGATGTTCAGGGAGGTTCTGGCAGTGCAGGGGGTGATGATCTACCTCCTCCGAGTCCCCCACGGGACCCGAAGAAGGGCAAGGCCAAGGTTATTGTAAAAAAGAAGAAGAGGAAGCTTCCTCCCGGTCATCCTGATAACTGGGAGGCTACCAGGGCAGCCGTCAGAGCTGCTGAGCATATTGAGCGTGGCGCCGCTCAGTTTCAGATTGTTGACACTTCAGGGTCACCACCAGCTCCTGAGGGCCCACAGCCTCCTCAGCCACGCCGCTCAGGGCGTACTCGTTCTCAGCCGAAGCCACTTGGGTCAGAGACTCCAGCGTCCACTACCTCGAAGACCCGCCCACGCCCCACTTCTTCTGCCACACCTACTACCACTCGTGGAAAGAAGAGGGGGCGTGAGGTTGTTTCTACTCTGTCAGAGATTCCAGAGGCACCTGAGGACTCCGATTCTGACACTCCTGCAGTTGTTCCATCCTATCATGAGCTGAAGAAGGCCACAGTAGGGACAGTCTGGAAGCTCAGGCTTCGAAAGTACAAGACTTGGTGCTTTGAGACACGTGAGACCCCAGATGAGTGTATCTTCTGGACTGACAGGAAGGAGGCGTTCTACAGAGCTTACATCAACGCTCCTGCTCAGTTCTTCAGTCACGGGGTGTTGGTTCCAGAGACTCTTGTTAGGGTAGCTGGTATTACAGTCGCAGAGCTCAGACGTTACATTGCTTATATGCCTGGCTTACTTCAGATCCTGACGACTCCTGGCAGATTTGTCAAACAGCGGGTATATCAGTTCTATGCTTCTGTCTGGATTGACCCCGAGCACAGGTTCATTGAGTACATGTTTCAGAACTGCCGATATCGACTGACACGTGCTCAGATTGCTGGAATATTTAGTGCCAGGGTAGAGGGTCCGCGGATTCATCAGCTTGCATACCCCAGTGTGGAGCCTCCTCGTCGCCCATATTCAGTGGGGATATATGAACCAGATCATGAGACAGCCTCTGCCATCTACCGTCCTCCGTTTGGTGCAGCATCTGAGAGGCACCCTTCTGGCCTGACACAGCTTGCATACATCCTTCTTGAGGCTCTTCATCGCTCTCTGTTGCCCCGTACTGGAAACAAAGAGGCTGTGACAGCTCTACAACAGTGGCTTCTAGCTCACATGGTTCAGCGCATGCCCTTTGATGTCATTGACTTCATATTATGTGAGATTGAGGATGTCATAGCAGATGGGCTCAAGGTCGGCAGATTCTTACCTTATGCACACATCATCAGCTGCATTCTACCCGCCAGTTGTGGAGATGAGGCTCAGGCAGAGCGTCTTGCTGACAAGACTCCCATGTTCATTGACTACAAGCCTGTCAAGCCCAATGATCGTCGCCGTGGTCAGTGTGCACTTCATCATGTCGCCCAGCAGTGGACACCTGAGCAGCGAGCCCAGTATGAGGCAGAGGATCAGCAGCTATGCCAGGCAAAGATTGAGGCAGGTCTTGAGGGCATCCAACAGATACTTGACAGTGACTCCCTCTCTGACACTGACTCGGAGGACGATGACTTTGAGATACCTTTTGTCCCTCCGTTCAGCATTGCTCACGACACTGAGGCTGGAGGGTCAAGGTCTGTGCCAGTCACTGAGGCCGCTCCTGTCTCTCAGGCACCTCAGCAGCCTTGAGCTCCTCCTACCTCTGGGCCTTCTACTGCTGAGATGATGGCGGTCATGATGCAATCAATTCAGACCATGTCCTTCGCCATTGTTCAGATGCAGGCTCAACAGCAGCAGCAGGCACGTCAGCATGTAGAGCTCATGCAGTCTTTGGCTGAGCAGTAGAGGAGGCAGGCGGACTTTACCCGGTACCAATTTTTGTACCTCTTCCAGCAGACGGGTATTGCTCCTCCACCGGTGTTCCCAGGGCCTCCACTTCAGAGTTTACCTTGCCCGGCTCACCCTGGTCTACCTCCTCGAGTACCGATGTCACCAGTGCATCCCATGGCCTCTCTCAGTTCTCCACAGATGGCACTGTATGAGCCGGCCACGACGAGTGTGACCGTCGGATTTCATGACATACCTACTACATTCGGCACACCTACGTATGCCTTTGTTGGTCAGTTTGGGAGCACACCGGCAGTGACAACGGTGATGACTGAGACCACTCCACTCACTTCTCCAGGGTCCTGTCAGTTAGGGTGTAGTTGCACGAATCTACTCAACTTGGACATACCCTAGTCGAGCTAGCCTCAGCTTGCTGTTGAGACTCAGCTTCCACCTCAGCCTGTGCCAGACTCAGCCATACAGTCAGCTCTTGAGGCGCAGATTCTTGAGGCCATTAGCTCGGGTGTTGATCTTCCGCTTCTAGATCCTCCAGTGCGTACCACATCTGGAGCCACTCCGTTTCTTGATGAGATTGAGAAGGAAGCCGAATACGCAGCAGCAGCAGTTCCTACCTCCATGGCTCTCGACCCACCTGCGAGCGCTCCTCCCCCCTCCGACGCTTAGCTTTGGTGCTTGACGCCAAAGGGGGAGAGAGTGAGATATGAGAGATAGGGGGAGCTTGGGTAGCATAGGCTTTTGGCTCTCTTAGTGAACTCATGCATCATGTTTACTTCATGCACTTGTCTTTGTGTTTATATGTGTGATGCTTATGTGTGATGCTTGTTATGCTACCCTCGGAACTCTATGTGTTTGACATGTGCTTTTGTTAATATCATCCTATGTCATGTCTCTCACATATTCTTGTTAAGCGCTTGTTTATCTCCTTTCATATCTCTTATGAGCTTTGTCTATCTTGTTTTGTATGAACTATCTATCATGCTTCCGCATTTTTATTCAAAGTTCATACAAAACAAGCTTATCCTATTGTTGCTTTACCTATTTTTATTCTCTCATATCCTTTTAGAGGTTGTGTTGTCATCAATCACCAAAAAGGGGAAGATTGAAAGAGCATCTAGGCCCCTAATTCGGTTTTGGCGATTAATGGCAACATTATCATTGCGACTAACGAGTGTTTTGCAGAAACTAAGTTAAGTTAGTGCAATGATGGGCTTTCACGGTATTCTTGGCCCCCATCATTCGCAAATGATTGTATTGGTGCAAAGGATATGCTCGAAGATTAAGGATAAGCTAGTTCTAAGTGCCGTTTGGATGATGAGAGGCACTTAGAGTAGTTTAGGTCTTTGTTTTCCTTTTGCCGTACTATAAAGGGGGGTTAAGGATTGGTAGCTTGACTTAGATAAATCTAGAGTTTAGGTGTGGTGCACACTTGTGAAACCTAGTGCTAGGTAGCTATGTCAAAGCCCTTGAGAAGGTTGGTAACTCAAAGAATTTGAATTAGACAAGTTTCAGCCTTAAGAAGTTTGAAGCTTTTTGCTCAGTTGGGACCGACTATTTCGGTGCTCATTGGGGCAGTGACCGAATCAGTCGGTGCTCTGTTTGCTTTGCGAAGTAAACAGAGGCACCGACTTATTCGGTTCCTGTCAGCAGGGCCTACCGAATCGGTGCCCTTAGCCATTTGTTAGCCTAAGTCCCAGAGGGGACCGACTGTTTCGGTGGGCAGCACCGAATCAGCCGGTCATTATGGCTAGAAATGACTGTTACGTACTGAGTGAAAATGGAGGGGGACCGATTGATTCGGTGATCCCCATGAAGACCCACCGAAATAGTCGGTGGCCCTCGAGATCCAGATCTTGTCCATGACCCCAAGGGGGACCGACTATTTTGGTGGGCAGCACCGAATCAGTCGGTCATTGTGGTTGGAAATACCAGTTCGGTACTGGTGCGCACTGACTGATTCGGCGCTGCACGGAGTTTGGCCACCGAATCAGTCGGTGGTCACTGGCTAGCCGTTGGAAGTTCAAATCCAAGGAGGCACCGACTGGTTCGGTGGCCATCTTTGGAGGGCACCGAATCAGTCGGTCCCTCTGCGTCAGCACTAACGGCTAGTGCTTTTGAGTGGACTATTTATAGCCACTCTTCTCCTACTTGGAGACTCTCTTGCCACATGTTTTTACTGTTCATCCAGCTGTTGTTGGGGAGTGCTTGAGGGCAAGAGAGGCACTTGGATTGATTGATGTTCTTGGTCTTGAGAAGATTAAGGACTCTTTTTAGTGCTTGGGAGTAGCAAGTGTGCATCCATATAGGTCTTGGTCTAGTCTAGGTCAAGTGAAGATCTTTGGCTTGTTACTCTTGGTGATTCGGCATCACCTAGACGTCTTGGTGGTGTTGATCTTGGGAGCTCATGTGGAGATTGTGTGAAGCCCCAACAAGGTGTACACGGTTTGGGAATCCGCCGACCTGAAGTTGGAAATGGATATCACTTACGAGAACACTTGATCCTTGCGCGGATCAAGGGGGAGCTATACCCTTGCGTGGGTGCTCCAACGAGGACTAGGGGGGAGTTGCCGAATCCTCGATACCTCGGGAAAAATCGGCTTCCTACTCTTCTCTTTACTTTGAGCAAGTTTACTTTCCGCATTTCTATTCCTAGAATTGCCATGTTAGAGTAGAATTGGAACTAGGTTGCTAAACTCTTTTCAATACTAGCTAGGCACAAACCACACTTGTAGGCATATGGGGTGAATTGGCTTATTGCATAGGATTGTTTTATTGCTTAAATTTTTGTAGAAGCCTAATTCACCCCCCTCTTAGGCATCTTGATCCTTTCGCAACTATCCCAGAAGCGGCCGGTGTTAACCGTCGTCGAAGCAAGAGGGCATCCGGATCCTCTGATGATATAGTGCTGGACCGTGCAACCAAGCTGAAGGCGAGTAAGGTCGACATCCTACCTAATACAGGTCATTACCAGAACACTTCCTTTTTACACTTGTCTGATTCCAGTATTAAATCTAGCTTTAATAGCATTGGTATAGAATTGGGAAATGATAGTAATAAGGTTAGTTTATCTATTTTTAATTTGAAAAAAAGGTGAAGAATCTAGGTTGACCGAAACTCACAAAGTTGATTGGAAAACTAATGCGATAGATAGGGAAGAGAAAGAGGTGAGTGAGGAAGAGGAAATAGATACCTTCATTTTAAATAATATTTGTGGAGAAATTATGGATGAGGTGTTGGATACCACCAGTGATCTTAATGAGTGTACTGTGGTACATTCCGAACCTAAACGTGGGCGCCCCAAAGGAAAAAAGATTTTGGGGCACAATCATTCAGAAAATTCCACCGGTTCTAAATGAAGGGTGTTTTTTTGGAGTTGTGATGGGTTTAAAGACCCAAAAAAACATAGATTTATATCAGATTTAACTAAAGAACATAATCTAAGTTTTATTGCTATATCAGAGACAGGAAGAAAGGTATTTACTGGTCCTTTTCTCAAAAACTTGTGTAGCGGTAAAAACTATTTGTGGCATGTGAAAGAACCAAGAGGTAGATCAGGGGGTATCCTACTTGGTATTGATCTTGAGGTGTATGATATTGGTGCAATAGATGAAGGTGATCATTATGTGAAATTGCACTTGTGCAACAAAAGTGACAGCTTCAAGTGGGCATTGGTAGTAGTTTATGGACCGGCCCCATATGGAACATAAAGAAATCTTTTTAACTGAGTTAGCCCATATGTGTAGTCATGAAAGCTTGCCTTTTTTAATTGGTGGGCATTTCAATATACTTAGAAGCTCAGAGGAAAAGAACAATAGTAATTATGACCATCGTTGGCCCTTTCTTTTTAATGTTATAATTGATGGTTTGAATTTACGGGAACTTCAGATGTCGGGTAGGTCATACACATGGGCGAACTCTTTACAAATACCAACATATAAAAATTTGGACAGGGTTTTGTTGACAACGGAGTGGGAAGAGAAATTCGCACTATCCAATGTCATAGCACTGTCTAGAGAAATTTCAGATCATACGCCATTATTACTAAATACAGGGAGTACATCTTCGAATTATAATCAAAACCAGTTCAAATTTGAATTGGGATGGTTATTGCGTGATGGCTTCATGGATATGATAAAGGAAATATGGGAAAGTGTCGAACCATCTGCTAATCCAATGGAATCTTGGTAGAATAAAATTAGGAGAGTTTGCCAACACCTCAGAGGATAGGCAAAACATACCAGTGGGCTGTACAAAAAAGAAAAGGATTTTAGACAAACTGGATGAACTTGATAAAAAGGCAGAAATTACTCTCCTTCGGCAAGAGGAAGTAGATCTTAAGCACTGCCTTAAAAATAGAATTGCAGAGTTGCTTAGGGAAGACGAAATTAAATGGTATCAACGTGCGAAGGTGAAAGAATTATTAGAAGGTGATACAAATACTAAGTATTTCCAGTTAGTTGCTAATGGAAAATTTAGAAAAACGACAGTATATCAATTACAAGATGGTGATCAGCAAATTAGTGGTGATGATGATCTTAAAAAGTATATTACCACTTATTATAAAGGCTTATTTGGTCCATCAGAAAATAATGATTCTAATCTGGATGAGACTCAAATTCATGATATTCCTCAAGTAACTGATGCTGAGAATGAGATTCTAACATCAGAGGTTACAGAAACAGAGGTTAGGGACGTCATCTTTCAGATGGAACATAATAAAGCACCCAGACCTGATGGTTTTCCGGCAGAATTTTATCAAGCCTTTTGGGATACGATAAAAGATGATTTGATGGCCTTATTTTCGGAATTTCATAAAGGAAATTTACGTCTTTTTAGCCTTAACTTCGGGACTATCATCCTATTACCAAAATGTAGAGAAGCAATTAAAATTCCAAAATGTAGAGAAGCAATTAAAATTCAGCAATACAGACCTATATGTTTGTTGAACGTGAACTTTAAAATCCTTACAAAGGTGGCAACAAACAGGATTTCTTTAGTATCACATAAAGTTATTAGTCCTACACATACTGCTTTTCTTCCTGGAAGGAATATTATGGAAGGCATAGTCATTTTACATGAAACCATTCATGAACTACACAGAAAGAATCTGAATGGGGTCATTTTTAAAATTGATTTTGAGAAGGCGTATGATAAAGTTAAATGGAGTTTTGTCCAACAGACTTCAAGCATGAAAGGTTTTTCTCAAAAGTGGTGTAGTTGGGTCATTAGCTATATTCAAGGAGGGCATGTAGGCATTAAAATAAATGACCAAGTGGGTCAAAATTTCAAAACACTGAAAGGTCTGAGACAAGGTGATCCGTTGTCACCCATCTTATTTAATATTGTGGTGGACATGTTAGCCATTTTAATTAATAGATTCAGGGATAATGGCCAAATAAAAGGTATCATACCTGATCTTGTTGATGGGGGTTTGTCTATTTTATAGTATGCGGATGATACGATTCTCTTCTTGGACCATGATATTGAAACGGCTACAAATATGGAATTGCTTTTGTGTGCTTTTGAACAATTATCGGGCCTCAAAATAAATTGTCATAAAAGTGACATTTTCTGTTTTGGAAGAGCTAAAGAAATGGAAAATCAATATTCTACGCTATTTGGATGCCGGTCTGGGAGTTACCCCGTTAGATACCTTGGCATTCCAATGCATTATAGAAAACTTAATAACTACTCAGACTGGCGAATGATAGAAGAGAAGTTTGAAAAAAGTTGAGTAGCTGGAAAGGGAAACATATGTCAGTAGGTGTGCGGTTGGTTTTAATTAACTCGGTCCTTAGCAATGTTCATGTTGTCCTTTTTTGAAGTTCCTAAAGGTGTACTTGAAAAATTGGACTATTATAGATCAAGGTTCTTTTGGCAATCTGATGAGCATAAAAAGAAATATAGACTAGCCAGATGGAACATTCTCTGCTAACCAAAAGAAATTGGAGGGTTAGGTATTAAAAATCTAGAAATACAGAACCAATGCTTGTTAAGCAAATGGCTGTTTAAATTGCTAAATGAGGAGGGGATGTGGCAATCTTTATTGAGGAATAAGTATTTAAAACATCAAACTCTATCTCAGGCTGAGAAGAAACCTGGTGATTCACATTTTTGGTCTGGTCTCATGAAGGTTAAAAATGTTTTTCTTGATTATGGATCATTTTGGCTAAATAATGGGAATCAGATTCGGGTTTTGGGAAGACAAATGAATTGGTAATGCTACACTTAGAGATCAATATCCAACTCTGTTTAATATAGTCCGTAAGAAGCATGCAACTGTGGCATCTATTTTTTTCATCAGTGCCTTTGAATGTTTCTTTTAGGAGATCTTTAAATGAGTATAATCTCGCGCGTTGGCATGACTTGGTTGCACGTATTTGTCATGTACATTTGAATAACAGTGAAGACACCTTTAAATGGAATCTTACTCAGTCAAGATTGTTTACTGTTACTTCTATGTATAGTGTTCTAATTAACAATGGCAATGTCCGTTTTGATAAGAATTTGTGGAAATTGAAATTACCATTAAAGATAATTATTTTCATGTGGTACTTGAAAAAAGGTGTTGTGCTTACTAAGGATAATTTAGCACGTCGTAGTTGGCATGGTTCTAAACATTGTGCTTTTTGTTCTTGTGCTGAGACTATACAACATCTTTTCTTTGATTGTCATGTTGCAAGATTCCTGTGGAGAGCCGTACAATTTGTCTTTCAGTTACCACCACCTCGTAATATTACTCACATGTTTGGTAACTGGACTAGGGGTATAGGTACTAAATTGAAGAGACAAATTTTAGTAGGAGCATCGGCGTTATGTTGGGCTATATGGCTTAGCAGGAATGACATTGTATTTGACAAATCTCCAATGAAAACTTATTTGCAGGTACTCTTCAGGGGAACGCATTGGCTTCGCTTTTGGGCGCAGCTACAAAAGTCTGACGAAGATAAGGAAGTATTGAAGGTCGCAGGTCAAGCAGTGGAGGTCTTGGCTATGTAAGTTTTTGCCAACTTTGGGTGGAGGTTCAGTAATAGGATTAGCTAGCTTCTTTCCCAATTTTGGTCATTTCTTTCTTTGCTACTTGAGTGTGATTGCAGAGGGTTGTGCTGCTAGTCTTGTACTAATAATCAGCTGTAACTTTTTTTGCAATGGTGCCATTTTTTGCAGGCAGCAAGAACGCGTGAAAATGGAACATGCCCTTTGCAAAGTAAATGTACGACGGTAAATGTATGACGGTACCACGAAATGATATTGGAGATACCTATATTTTTTGGAGATCATGGTCACGAATTATAATCATGAACAACAACCCACGTTTGACCATCATGAAAACGGAATCTTTTTGCGCAAAAAAAAAAGTGGACGGAATCTTCGTCCATCCCGATTCATGAAGGGTATCATGACGTTGGACGCTATGGACAATTTCATAGCAGTTTTGGCCATTTGGGTATTTAGTTATTTACATGACTGCTTCTCGGCTCCCATGCAATTTGCATTTTCTCTGGCTGTTTTGGACTTGGTAGTATATAGGGAATAAGAGCCAGCCAGCACAACTAGAGAAAATGTCACTTGAACGGTTCCAAGAAGAGGCCGCCGCGGAAACTTCTTCAACCTCCCATGTGGTCACAAAGGTGTCGAAAATATATCCACGCGTTTGTACAAATAAAGAAATTCACTAAATAAGTGGCTTCATGATGTGTGCTATAGTGCTACGCCGGTGTGAGAGAACGACACGGTCAGCAAAAATTGTACCGCTGCGCGTGCATCGCTATCGTGTGTGCCGTTTTGAATGTTAATTACTTGGTCTTCTCCTGATTGTATTGACCCGTAGTCTACCTTGCTGGATTACACACCGGGTCAGTCTTGTGTTTTGGTATAAGTACTTGTCAGGAATTGGCCACTAACATCAGCGAGAAAAAAAAACATTTTCTTTTAGTGGGCACGCTTTTATTCAAGACTAAATCTTCCACCAGTTCGTTGACCAAAAATTAGCTTTCATTATTTTACATATATTTATATGTGGACATACTGATGAAAAATTAGTAGTGCATTTGAATATCCTTATAAGTACCATTATTATTATTATTATGATATACTCAAACAATAAAGTTCGAATATTTGTCATATGGAAATGACGATTCATGTATTTGAGAGTTTGGTGATCCAGACGAGGTATATGTTAATGACACTGCTGCATTGGATCATTTCATTTGCTATGACTGTAGCAAAACAACAATTATATATACGAAGGTACCAGAGTAGTTATCAACACATGAATTTCAAAATATATACCACTAATCGCTTTATCGCAAATTTAATCTGGTTATTGGTTTGGTAATGGCGTGGTCCAAATTAAGCTCAATCCTTCCGCCAAAAAAAAAAAAGCTCAATCCTTGACGACGCGTTATTGACTTGCGTCTATATAAACTACTACTAAGCCCTCCTCAAGCAGACAAGCACACACATACAAAATCAACGTAAAAAAAATGGCGACCAACAAGTTCCTTCTCCACACGCTCTTCATCTCCTTCCTCCTCGCAGCTCCACAGTGCTACTCCGACCGCCCGGTCCTCCGGGCCACCATGACGCGCTCCGAAAAGACCATCGACTTCACCCGAGCCGTGCGCAGGTCGCACGAGCGCCTGTCGATGCTCGCGGCCCGGCTCGCCGCAACCTCAGGCGACGCGAGCGCTCAGGCACCATTGCAGCAGGACGGCGGCGGCGAGTACGGCATGACGTTCTCCATCGGCACGCCGCCGCAGCAGCTGTCGGCTCTCGCCGACACCGGCAGCGACCTCGTCTGGCTCAAGTGCGGCCCGTGCACCCAGTGCGCGCCGCAGGGCTCCCCTTCCTACTACCCCAACACCTCCTCGTCCTTCTCCAAGATGCCGTGCTCCGGAGGCCTCTGCGGCGTTCTCAAGAACCAGTCACTCGCGGCGTGCAGCGCCGGCGGCGACGAGTGCGACTACTTGTACAGCTATGGCCTTTCGAAGAGCTCACACCATTACACCAAGGGGTACCTCAGCACCGAGACGTTCACGCTCGGCACCGACGCCGTACCTGACATCGGCTTCGGGTGCACCACCATGTCGGAGGGCGGGTACGGAACGGGCTCTGGGCTTGTTGGGCTGGGCCGTGGGTCGCTGTCACTCGTCTCGCAGCTCAATGTAGGTGCCTTCTCCTACTGCCTGACCAGTGACCCATCCAAGTCGAGCCCTCTCCTGTTCGGCTCCGGCCCTTTGACGGGCCCCGGCGTCCAATCCACGCCGTTGATCTCGGTGCCCAGTCCTTCGCTCTACTCCGTCGATCTGCAGAGCATAACGATCGGCAACGTGACGACGCCCGGCACTGGGGATAGTGGCTTCATCTTCGACTCCGGCACGACGCTGACGTACCTCGCCGAGCCGGCGTACACTCTGGCGAAGGCCGCGGTGCTGTCGCAGACGGATCTTGTTAGGGCGCCTGACCAGGACGGGTTCGAGGCGTGCTACGTGGCACCCAGCGACGGCTCGGACACGGCCGCGCCGCCGATGGTGCTGCACTTCGATGGCGCGGACATGGTCTTGCCGGTGGCAAACTACGTCGTCGACGTGGGCGACGGCGTCGTGTGCTGGATCGTACAGAAGTCTCCCAGCGTGTCCATCATCGGCAACATCATGCAGATGGATTTTCAGGTCCTGCACGACGTCGAGAACTCGGTGCTGTCGTTCCAGCCGGCGAATTGCGATAATCTCTGAGGACGCACGATGGACTGATGATCAGCTCATCCTCTACTAATCCTCTCAAATTTGGTGGTTTCATTTCATCAAAAGTTATACTATTTCTTTTCACCGTTACTATAAACGTAAATACGTTATTAAATATTTGGTATCGATTGAAACACATAGATTGGCCATGTCGGAATAGCCTATGATTATGGTACATATAAGCAATTCACAAAAGAACCGCATCATAGTGTATATGATTTCAGCGGTCTCTAATGACGATGTAATTGTAAGATTCATTCCTAAAATTATGATGTTTCTTCCGGCTTCGTATTGATGGACTGCGGTATGAATTATACATCGTGTTGGGAACTAGAGATACCCAACCTTACGTCTGCAAGTATAACCATAGCATAATCCAAACCCTAACTTGGTGACCAATACTTAATACAGAGTTTAACGGTGCTAAATGTAACGACCTAGTCATTAATTAGCATACATAGTCAAGCTTAATATTAGTTGTGTTAGATTCCTAATCATCTCTGTCATTTCCAAGTTGTTTCTATCCAAGCTGACCCATCTTGCCGAAAAAAGAAGTGTTACCCAACCTCTGTTTCGAAGCCGACTCAATCTTTGTTCCGCTCTAAACATATCTTTGCTCCCACCATTTCTTGATGTTTCTCTATTTCTTCTCTGAGAACCGGTTGCATGTCATATTTTGCTGATGCATTTGTTGAAAAAGATGCTAAACAACCCCACTAGTAGCAAAATAGAAGTCCAGAACACGAAATACTCCTGACCCCAGTATAAAAGGAATCTACTTTCCCCTGGCAACATCAAAAGTACTGTTCTATGAGCTTGCAGCGCCATTGCAACCCTCAGAATACAATCTTTCTAGGGAAACTAAACACATGGCTCAATCTTGCACTGTTAGTCATGTTTTGCCGATAGAAAAGGTCTTTCTAGGGAAACTAAAAACATGGCTCAATCTTGCACTGTCTGTCATGTTTTGCTGATCGAAAAGTGCTGCACATTATGCCGTTATTGCTCTTGTGACTAACTCTACATGCATTGCTTTCAAATGTAGAGCCCTTTCAAGCTGACGGTGTCTATGAGCTAGTGAAGCCTGAACCCTCCAGAAGCCCAACCAGCCAATCCAGATGTCGATGTTCACCGCCATAGCCGACCAAGACCTATACCGCTATGCAAAAGAGCCAACCCCATTGCAAGGCAAGCACCGCACACATCCTAAATTTCTAAAGTTCATTGTAGTCCTCTCTTCATGCATGGTGCACTTACATATCAAAGAGTTGTTTGGAACCTTAGATGCATGAATCCCTAGGAATCCGAGTTCCTTAACTAGCATGCAAGGTTTGAGTAACACTGCTTTGTAGGACCAACAGAAGTCGAGTGATTTTCTACCGTTCACGAGACTTTGAATCATCACATAGAACATGGTCAAGAGATGGCGGTCCGGGCTTGGGCGTGCGAGGAACAATGGTGGTTTTGCCCTATATGCAATAGTGAAATCATCTAAGGACTATGTCGTTTGGGTAGTGTCGTGTCAATTGATGAACGTACCAGTAGCATAACAGTTATATATGGATCCACAAAATATAGTACTTGAAAGATTCGAGTCTTGAACTTTAGTTCAACCCCCACCGAGGTAGAGTTGAAGTTTGTGGTCGTGGACACGACATGGGGTCCGTGGAGCGATGCAGTCGGTCTGGGTGGGTAGAGTCGGAGGGGAACAGTGAGCACAAGAGAGAGTCTGGGACTTTCTAGTGTGACGTGCACGTTGGGTTTCCTTATGCAGAGTAAAACTCGAATTGATTCATCCTCCTCACACAGATTATGCCTATTTGTCCTCTTTGTCACTATGAGCAACAATTTGAGCAGAAAAGATGTTGGTGGAGAAGATTGAACTTGTAGTATGATAATGATGATAGTGGAATTCAAGTGTAATGTTTCAGTTTTTCATGCTATCACTATTAATGGTCCTTAAGTGCTATATATTCATGTCAATATCTCAAGAAAAATACTATTTTACTATCATAATTTGTTTAGTATGACTTGGTTCCACTTGTACTTTGTCTTTATATGATTTTAGGAAGTCAAGGTGATAATTGAGAAAAATGATCATAAAAGAATAAATAATATTCTATTTTGGAAATGCTCAAAGATGGTGGAAGGCCTACAAAACAAGTTCAACACAAGCTATCATCAACGTAGATGAGATTGGGCCTCCACCAAAGCCCACCATGCAAAGGTGTTGTGCGAGAGGTGGCAATGGAGAACCGACATGCCCACGGGACTGGCCGGTCCACCACTAAGGCAGTTCGGCCTTCCCTTTAGCGTGGCGGTTGTATGACATTTTTTATGCGGTTATGTTAACTGCCATACTTAGAACATCCTGAATCAACCTTGGAGGCCTATATAAATGTGGGGAAACCCCCTCATTGGAGAGACATAATCACCCAAAACACAGCCAAGCCAGAAACCTCTCAAGTTTTTATTGTACCCTAGTTCTAGGATTAGATGAGCCGAGATTAGTTCATCAACTTGATCAAGTTGTTCTTCAAGATCAGCATTGTTCTTGGATAAAAACTTTATATCTTTTTTGTCAGATCTTTACCAATTCTTCAAATATGATATATGAAGTTTGTGCCATATTTATAGTATCTATCTTCATATCTTATGCTTTCATGAGTTATATCTACTCTATGTTTAGATTAGCCATCTATGCTATTAATTATAATGCACTAGCGTGCTTTACAATACTACAAAAATGAAGCACGACGATCTATCTTATGCATGGCCCGTGAGATTGTCTTTATTTGCTCCATCCAAATAGAAAAACAAAGGCAAAAGCAAGAAACAACACAGTTTCAATTACGTAGATGATTGAAAGCATTCGGAGTTGGAGTCTCACGAACCGAGCAACAATGAAATTGTTTTATGACATATTAACCATAGCACGATCCAAACCCTAACTTTGTGTCCAATACATAATTGACGGTGCTAAATGTGACGACCTAGTTATTAATTAGCATACTTAGTCAACATTAATATTAGTTGTGGTGTTAGTCTCCTAATCATCTCTGACATTTCCAACCTGTTTCTATCCAAGCTGACCCATCTTGCTGAAAAAGAACTGTTACCCAACCTCTATTTCGAAGCCGACTCAATCTTCCCCTCGACCTCAGGTTCCGTCTAGCCTGACTCATCTACATCGGCTAGCGTTCTCTAGGTCGTCCGACCGCTCTTTGGCTTTAGTTAGCTGATTTCTTTGCCCTTGGTCCCGAGCGCATCACCTCTGACTTCTTTGGATATCCGCTGACTTGCTGTCAGCCGCTTAACAAATACTCAGGTGGTCTCGAAATTAATTTGCAGCAAGTAATCAAGCTCGTAATAACTGCAAAGTGATTAGGACAGTAGCAAGGTAAAGATGTTTGTCTCGTACCTACAGAAACCTGAACAGTATACGGATGATACACGAGCGGCTGCACCAGGCCTGTACCTAGAAATTGGAGGCCCTGGAACAAAATCCATAAACAAGCCTAAAAAAACTAAAAAAGGGTCTCGCCACGAAGGCAATTTGCTCCATCCGAATAGAAAAACAAAGGCAAAAGCAAGAAAGAACACAGTCTCAGTTATATAGATGATTGAAAGCATTCGGAATTGGAGTCTCACAAACTGAGAAACAATGAAATTGTTTGATGACATATTAACCATAGCACAATCCAAGCCCTAACTTGATGACCAATACTTAATACAGAGTTTAACGGTGCTCAATGTAATGACCTAGTCTTTAATTAGCATACTTAGTCAACCTTAATATTAGTTGTGGTCAGGGCCGGATCCAGGATATTTGTCTATTGGTGTCCCTTAGTTAAAATCTTGTCAAGACTCGATGAATTATCTATTGCAACAGTGATTTTATAGTAGCAATTTTTTAAAGTTAATGGTGTCCCAGGACACCACTCTCCCTAACGTGGCTCCGCCCCTGTCTGTGGTGTTAGATCCTAATCATCTGTGACATTTCCAACTTGTTTCTATCCAAGCTGACCCATCTCGCTGAAAAGAACTGCTACCCAACCTCTGTTTCAAAGCCGATTCAATCTTTGTTCCGCTCTAAACATATCTCTTCCATCATTTGTTGATGTTTTCTCTATTTCTTCTCAGAAAACTGGCTACAAGTCATGTTTTGCTGATGCATTTGTTGAAAAAGATGCTAAACAACCCCACTAATAGAAAAATAGAAGTCCAGAACAGTTTCGTGAGCTTGCAGCTCCATTGCAACCCTCATAATTAGGGATGAAAGTGGTATGGATATTTCCCGTCCGACCGACCGACCGAAGGCTCTCAGGCCTTAAATGGTACAGTCCGTATCCGGAACCGAAAAATCAGTATTCGACCGTATCCATATCCGCATAACAAAAGTTGAATGTCTATTGTAGATATGTAATGTATATCAATATCCGATGCATATCCAACATATTTTGTACTTTCCGTATCCGAATCCGATCCGACAAAAAAATAAATATCTGTATTTGTATCCGGGCATATCCGTCCGTATACGATCCGTTTTCATCCCTACTCATAATATAATCTTTCTAGGGAAACTAAAAACATGGCTCAATCTTCCACTATTTGTCGTGTTTTGCCGATAGAAAAGTGATGCACATTGTGCCATTCTTGTTCTTGTGACTAACTCTACATGCATTGCTTTCTCTTGTAGAGAGCTAGTGAAGCCTGCAACCCTCCTGAAGCCCAACCAGCCGATCCAGCTATGGATCTTCACCGCCACAGCCGACCAAGACCTACACCGCTGTGCAAAAGAGCCAACTCCATTGCAAGGCAAGCACCGTGCACATCCTATATTTCTAAAGTTCATTCGAATCCTCTCTTTGTGTATGGTGCACTTACATCTCAAGGAGTTGTTTGGAACCTTAGATGCACAAATCCCTAGGAATCTGAGTTCCTTAACTAGCATGCTAGGTTGGAGTAGCACTGCTTTGCTTAATAGAACCAATAGAAGTTAGAAGTCGAGTGATTTCTTGTTATTCACGAAATATATGACATAATCATCGGATAGAACATGGTTAAGAGATGGTCGGTAGGGCTTGGGTGTGTGGGGCACAATGGTGGTTTTGCCCTGTCTGCAATAGTAAAATCATCTAAGGACTATGTCGTCTGGGCAGTGCTGTGACAACTACTAAATGTACAAGCAGCATAGCAGCTATATGGATCCGTGAAAATTAGTACTTGAAAGATTGAGTCTTGAAATTCAGTTCTACCCCCATCGAGGTAGAGTTGAAGGTTGTAGTTTTGGACACAACATGGGCTGAGCCTACGGGTAGGGCTGGGCACAAAATACCGAGGACCAAGTACCGAACCGATTTTACCCGGAACCGGTACCGAAATAACCGGAACCGAGATGTTCGGTTCGGTTCTCGGTACCTGTTCTTGGGGAACCCAATTCCTCGGTTCGGTTCAGCTCAGTTTTCGGTTAACCGAGAAAAACTGATATAAATGAAAAGGCCCATGAGCAGCCCAAAACTCCAGCTGGGCCAACAGCTATCCTTGATATATAAACAGGCAAACCTAACCCTGACCCCCTCTCAGCCCCCACGCCCCTCCTCCCGAGCCCAGCCCCCACACGCCTCCAGCCTCCGCGCCTCTTCTCCTCGCCCCGGCTCTCCTCGGCGTCCTCCTCTCCTCGCCCCGGCGCCTCCCCTCCTCGACGTCCTCGCCTCCGCACCTGGCGCTTCCCCTCCTCGGCGTCCTCGCCTCCGTGCCCGACGCCTCCCCTCCTCGGCGTCCACGCCTCCTCTCCAGCTCTCCTCGACGTCCTCAACTCCGCGCCTCCTCTCCAGCTCTCCTTGGCATCCTCACCTCCGCGCCTCCTCTCCAGCTCTCCTCGCCTACTACGGATCCAGAAGCGGCGGCCAGGAGGCGGCAGCAGCAGCACCGCACTAGACCAACTGCCAGGTGCGGGTGCGGCCTGCTGCGTGCTGCCCTCTGGATCCAGGAGTGGAGGTGCCTGCCGCTCCCCGACATGGAGACGCCAAGGCTCTGCTCACCGTCGCCGATGCCCGTTGTGTTGTGTTCGTTTTGTTGAAATGGCTACTGGTTTTCTGAATCAGCTTTTTTCCGGTAAGACCGCGGTACTTCCGGGTAGAACCGAGTACCGAACCAAAAGTACCGAAATCGAAATTCCTCGGTTCTTGTTTCTAGCGGGTACCGATCGGTACCTGTTTTTTAGGAAACGAACTTCAGGAACAGATCGGTTCGGCTCGGTTTGGTTCAGTAAGTACCGAATGCCCAGCCCTATCTAGGGGTGTGTGGAGCGATGCAATTGGTCTAGGTGGATGGAGTCTGAGGGGAATAGTGAGCACAGGAGAGAGTCTAGGACATGCTAGTGTGACGTGCTTGTTGGGTTTCCCTCCACTGAGTAAAACTCAAATCGATTCATCCACCTCACATGGATATTTTGCCTACTTGTCCTCTTTGTCACTATGAGTAACAATTTGTACAGAAAATATGTCGATGGAGAAAAATGAACAGGTGGTATGATAATGATGATGATGATAGTGATAGTGTAATTCAAGTGTAATGTTGTAGTCCTTAAGTGCTATATATTCCTATCAACATGTCAAGAAAAATACTACTTTACTATTATAATTTGTTTAGTATGATTTGGTTCCACTTGTCCTTTATCTTTATATGATTTTAGGAACTCAAGGTGATATCTGAGAAAAATGAGCATAAAAGAATAAAGAATATTGTATTCTAGAAATGCTCAAAGATGGTGGAAGGCCTACAAACAAGTCCAACAGAAGCTATCATCAACATTGATGAGACGAGAGCTCCACCAAAGGCCACCATGCAAGGCGGTGTGCGAGAGGCGCCAGTGGAGAACCTATAGGACCACGGGACCGGTAGGCACACCACTGAGGCAGTTCGCCTCTCATTTGGCCTGGCGGTTGTATTACGATTTTTTTGTGGCAGTTATGCTAACTACCATACTTAGAACCTCCGAAACCAACCTTGGTGGCCTATATAAGTGTGGGTATCCCCCTCATTAGAGAGATAGAATTAGATAGAAGATAACCAAGCTTGAAACGTCTCTAGTTTTCATTGTACCCTAGTTCTAGGATTAGATGAGCGAAGTCTAGTTCACCAACTTGATCATGTTGTTCTTCAAGATCATCATTGGTCTTGATAAAAAACTTTGTATCCTTTTTGTTAGATCTTTATCAATTTTGTGCCATATTTATAATATCTGTCTTTATATCTTATGCTTTCATGAGTGTTGACACTTCTTAACATTACTACTGATTCATTCTTAAGTGTGAGGCACGGATTTGGAAAGTAACATTAAGAAGCAATCATGGTAAGATATAACTTGCTAAGATTTTATTAACATGGAAACCAAAAGATTTATTTTATCCACAAGCGCACAGATATACCATTGTAGCATTTCAACCAGGAGTAAACCAGGTCATCGTATTAATTTATCCCATGAGAACTCACAACAAGTATAAATAAAATTGTCATATACATAACTTAATTATCCATTTCATCGATCATAGTCAACTGCTCAAAATATTCGGAGTAAGTTGTCATGAAAGAATCATGGTAATAATGTTACTAAGGTGAATATATTGATAATGATATAGATATGTTAGCACATAGATATATGGATAGATAAATATATATGAGTTGATAACCAAACCAGAGTATCCATTAATAAAATAAACTAGAACTTAGATTGTTGGTGGAGCAAGTCTAGAATGTCCTTAGAAATTATCAAGTGAGTAAATAACAAATCAATTACATAATCTAATCAATGTTTAAATCCATATTAAAAATGGAAAATATCCAGTTCATAATAATAACCCAAATATTCATTGAGCTCCTATTCCAAGGTTTAGCAGAAAGGAATGCAAGGACACACAAGCCTGTCACAACTTGTCGTCTTCCTTTTTATACTGGTAAAGAATGGAAATATCTGAAGGAATTATCATATCCAAGCACCATGACTGCATAATCAAAGACTATTTCAATCCAATTGGTGACTCCCACCCTACGGATGGTCAAGTTAGAGACTAGAAACATGCATAAAGCACTCTAGAGCATTATAATAGCATAGACGATTAATCCAAACATATAATCTCTAAAATTCATAATAGCACAATATATGAAGATAAATATCATAATTAAAACACAAACATCATATTACATCTCTGAGTACTTGATAAAGATCTGACAACAAGGATACAAAGTCATTACCCAAGATCAATGATGATCTTGAAGAACAACTTGTTGATCAGCTAGAACTTGGCTGCTCTAATCCTAGAACTAGAGCTAATTAGAGTTAGAGTGATTCTGGTTGGCTCTGGATTCCTCAATTGTCAACCATCAACCGAATGGACAGGGGTTTTGCCTCCGTCGCTTGCGCAAGGGGCAGCGAACTGCGCATCACGTACAATGAGGTCATCGACGACACAGCAACGAACTCGTTGCGCGTGGCCGGGCAGTCGGCGGTGACGAGCAGCTTCGTAGGGTGCGCTCGCTAGGGGCAGCGGATAGCGACGACACAGGCCCAACAACGAGTTTGACGCGCGCGGTGGCGCAGCCAGGGGTGGCATGTGTGGCAAAGAACGGTGGCGAACGGCGAGGTACGGCGGCGGGCGTGGCGGGGATCTACTAAAAGATGGATAAGAAATCCGTTGATGTGGCGAGGTCTTTGGTGTATTTTTAGTTTTTACACAACCTTTTTTTGGGTCAAATTATCCTTTTATACTTAATAGCAAACATGCCCATACGTTGCTACGGGTGAATATTATAGATATATACTATCATGCTATAATGCTAAATGATTCGACTTTCTCAGCCAAACGCTATCTTCGTATCAGGAGATGAATTGCTAGATCACGACATGTGTGTTGGCCACAAACTGGGCTAGCAGAACGGTAACCATGTGCAGGTCCTATGATGGGGTGTGATCAACGGTTGCGTCCATCCAATGCGGACATAACCTATACACGTCTGTTGATGAGGATATGGTTAACTTAGGGTCTGGTTGGTTGCCTGGAGGTCAACTTAGGGTCTGGTTGGTTGCCTGGAGGTCTCTTGGCCTGGTTCGGCGTGTGAGCCAGGCTGAGCTGAGCCAAGCTCTTTCCATGCCGTTTGCACAACTACCAGTTTGATTGGTTGACTTCACAAGCTAGCCAGAGTCGTCTGAGATTTTGATTGGAGAGCTGCACGAGAGCTGTAACCTTGCATGTTGATATGGTAACATTACCATCACTACTATCCTTTCCAGCACTATAAAAATAAAATAAGAATATAGACAAGTGAAGGAGGTGAGATGTCAGAGATACTGCCGAGGTAAGCAGAACGGCCACGTGAGCCAACCTGCTGCATCCGCTCAACCTGGCTTTGGAGAAACGGATTGAAGTTGCGTACCTTCCGAGCCTGGCTCGAAGGTCTTTTTTGCACCAGTTCAGCCAGGCCCCGAGGTGCATCATGGCAACCAAACAAGCACTGTCTAAAAGATTCTGCATGCCACGAGTATGGACGGAGGGCATGCACCTAACCAATCACGCCCTTACTACATGTCCACATCCATGGCTTCCAACATGTACATGGAGTACCTATGTTTCTCTAATCATATGACACTTGTTGGTCTTTTTCTTGTACTTCCTTGAAGTAACGTGTCTATTCTTGCAACCACACGGCTTGGTAAGATTCATCAACTGGATTTGAAAATTTTGGCTCCAGCGGCTATATTATGTTATATCATGACGTAAGGAGGAGAAAAATAATATGGAAGGGCAAGAAATACATAAAGAATAGAAAGTACAATAAAACCAGCCAAATGTTTTGGAATAACAGGCAAGAAATACACTGCGTGATTGTTTTTCATTTTCGTAGGGAGACATGGTGATTGGGTAGAATGAGGGGTAGAATGAGGACATCAGCACATTATTTTGAGGCGGGACAAAATCAGCACATGCTCCGCTGGCGCTCTACCTTTTTTTTTTTCTGCCTGGCTCAAAATTGGTCCATGCTTATGCTCGCTCCTTGCCTGATGGGCTGCACGTACATGGACTGGCCCAGGCGCAGAAGCATTGCTCGACCTTAACGTAGCACAATAGTTCACATGGCAGCCCAGGAACGGCCACACGGGCGCGGGGGAGCGCTCGCACGACATGCGTGCTGGCCGGTTTTCTGGTTTTTCTTGGGCAGAATCCGGTACTTGGTTTTATACCCAAAATCATCGGTTTCCTCGGTTCTTCACGGTTTTTGGGATAGAAACACGGTTTTGACAGCTTTGACGTGTAGACTCAGGACAACGTACCAAAAATTGGCAGAAACACTATCTGCTTTAGAAATATAATATAGACGTATAGATATAGATATAGATATAGACGTATAGATATAGATTCCTGGTCACGTCAGTAAATGCTAGGTGGGCCTGAATTAGGTCTTAACCCATAAAAAGGTAGCTCTCTCACATGGGCTTTGTTAGGACATTTGACGTTTTGCGTCAATTTTTGGACTGAATAATGGCACACAAACAGTCATAATCACTGAAGGACAAAGGAATGCCATGAGATATATGAACGACTTTTGACCAAGAAACATGTTTTCCTAGATGGCATTTAGGCTATAGATGTGGGCATAGGTGACTTCAGACGATTGTCATATTGCAAAAACATCACATAATTCGTCGTACCCTTGAAGTAAATGAAACGTCACAGAAAGCTACAAATGTTATCGAGGGAGGCATCCATAAGACTTTGAGACAATCTTACCTTAGCCCTGGACTCGGATTGATCCATTAATCATATCCATCTTGACATTACTTCGACCAGAACCGTTGAATCGAACCAATTAAAAGTTGAGACCCACCTTAAATCAAAAGGCAACGGCATAAGTTGCCTCTCCGGGCCGAACGCCTCACCCCTCAGCACAACCTTCGCTTACCTACACTGTTGAATCACCACATCCTCCAGTGGGCCATGTCTATATGCACTACTGTCCCCACTTTCTTTTTTGTCATAGCTTACAGTGGGGAGTCTAAGCAAAATAGCATGGTATGGTGGCTAGTAGCATCCGATAACTAATAAATTCGTTGTCAATTAATCCATTATTATTCATTATGATTAGTTTTTATTAATATTCGGTATCATATTTAGTGCCTCGCTGGCATGTTGTAACACCCTAGCCCAGGGTTTAATAGGATTGATAAGAATACTCACACCAACAAGTTGCATTTATTTTTCGGGAGCTCATCCTGAAAGAACTCCGAGGTTTAGCGTGCTTGACCCGGAGCAATTTCATGATGCGTGACCGACCGGGAAGTCTTTCCCGGGAGCGCATAAGTGACGACAAAGTACGCAGAAAAGACATTTGTTGGTCTGTGGGGGCATTCTTGGGATCCTAGAGAGCTGCCAGGGTAGACGGGCCTCGCACGGAGTGGCGAGACATTACACATGTGGACCTATTGAATATCAACATGCTGGAAAGAAAGGAAACATGTTCAAAGTTGGGGTCCCTTTTAAAATCTAAGAGTTTCATGAAAATTAATGTGAACACCATCATGTCAAAGTTGTATGGATTTTCAGTTCCGCCTAAAATAAACATGCAGTCAAATGAAGTAAATCTGTTTTAAAATCATAAATACATCTCTAATTCGAGCTTCATCAGAATGCCTTCTTTTTTCACGATTTGGTAATTCGATATTCGCTGTAATTGATTCTTTTTTTACATTTTTTTATTGCAACATTAGTTGTCCTCCTTTTTTGTGGCCCCACCAGTTTTTGTAGGGCCGGCTTTCCGCTGTTTTGTCACTACTAAAAAAAAATATTTTAGGAGACACTAAAAAATGACCTCAGAGGCGGAAAGAAAAATGTCCGCCTCTGTTAATGGCGGTGATTAACAGAGGCGGGCATTTTTCATTTTTGGAGGCGGTTGGTTTTGTCCGCCTCCGAAAATCAATTTTTGGAGGCGGACAGATTATAACAACCGCCTCCGAAAATGGTCGGAGGCGGTTGTTATAATCCGTCCGCCTCCAAAAATCGATTCTCGGAGGCGGATAAAACCAACCGCCTCCAAAACTGAAAAATGTTCGCCTCCTAAAATTGCTTAGGCCCAAATCGAGCCCATATGGCCCATTAGATGGGTTCATATATAAGAAGCCTCTAGGGTTTTCATCCTTCATTTCCCCTCTCTCTCTCCCGTTACCCTCACCCAGTCACCGCTCTCCTCTCCCCCGATGAGCACAGCGCTGCCGCTCCTCCCTCCGCTCGCTCATGCCTCAATCCACCAGAAGGAGCGCTGCCGCCGCTCCTCCCTCCGTTCTCCTCTCCCCTGACGAGCACAACGCCACCGCTCCTCCCTCCGCTCTCCTCTCCCTCGACGAGCACAGCACCGCCGCTCCTCCCTCTGCCCCCTGGTGCCTCAATCCACTAGAAGTGGCGCCACCTCTCATCCACTTGCGACGCCTCCTTCTTCGTCATCTCCTCTGGCAAAGAACCCAGGCGAGCAGCAAGCGGCGGCGGTGGCGGTGGCACAACCCCCTACAGATCTGGTGAGGGCGACTCCTCCTCTCCGCTCAGGCGCTACCAGATTCGGGTAGCGGCGGGGCAACCCCCCACATATCCGGTGAGGGCGTGTCGAGGTCCGCAAGGTGGAGCGAGATCTGGCGGCGGAGCATGGAGAGGAGCGGTGGATCCAGCTGTGGCGGCGACGGATCCAGATG
Source organism: Digitaria exilis (assembly GCA_015342445.1). Lineage (NCBI taxonomy): Eukaryota > Viridiplantae > Streptophyta > Magnoliopsida > Poales > Poaceae > Digitaria > Digitaria exilis. The sequence goes on from JACEFO010002541.1 coordinate 62,980, forward strand.
TGGCGGCGCATGTTGATCCGATGGGCTTGCCAGGCCCGTGATGGGCCCGACAGGCTTTTCCATTTTTTTTTCTCCTGATTTTCGGAGGCCGGCGTAGAACCGCCTCTGTTAATGCCTCATTAACAGAAGCGCATGCTCAGAGGCGGACGCAAAAACCGCCTCCGAAAATGCTTTTTGTAGTAGTGTGTGGCCCATATAGAATCTTTTTGTGGCAGCGTTTGGTTTTCCTCTGGTTTTGTGGCTCGGCCGGTTTTTGTAGGGTTGGTTTTCCCCAGTTTTGTGGCCTGCGCAACGGTTTCACATGTTGTTTTCCAGTTTCTCCGCAGGAGCACCAGTTTTGAGAATGAGATCCTCTGCTGGGTAACTGCACTCGGCCGGCAGTCAGGCATATGCACCTTATTGGAATGACGATGACCAGCTCCGGCACACTTGGTCAATCCTTCCATACGATGGGCCTTGGCCCACCACCAGCAGTCCATCTACACGTGTATAGGTGGCACACATGCTGGCTACTGTTGGATCTGGTGTGAACAGCGCAGATCAGTCACCTAGGGTGGAAAACAATTCCAATCAACCTTTATTTAGCAATGATATTAATAAGTATTGTCTTCTTGGAAGCCTGCTATAGCTTTCTAGATTGGAGGAAGCTCTTGTGCTTCCCCTCCGTGGAAGCAAGGAAGGAGAGGAAGGTGGCGTAGTCAGTGTCCTTGTATCGCCGAGGGTTTCCCTCATTCACCAGCTCCGCTGCTGGCCCGATCACTCTCTCCGCAGGCAGGCTGTGGAAGGACGCCGCTGAGATGCGTGGGCGTGTCGAGTTCACCCGCACCCGGTGGAGCTTGCTCTTGTACCGCCCATTGCTGTAAATCTACAACCATGGATCACAACATCATAAGAGCAAATTAAAATATGGAGAGAATTTTATCTTTTTTATCATCTTCAAAAGTTCAAATTAAAAAATAACTAATTGCGTTTGGACGACGTGGCGATGGCTAATACGTGGATAAGCTGAACTGCAAGATGATGCTTATTACCTAGAACAGCTCATTGTTTTGACCTGTCGTTTATAGTGCTATACAACTTCATCAACACCGACTAACTAGGTGGATAAGCTGAAGTGCATGGTGATGCTTATTACCTAGACAGCTCATTGTTTTGACTTGTCGTTTATATATACAGTGCTATACATTTTCATCAACGCCGACTAACCAAACAGTGCCTTACACAAACTAGCTTTAATCCTTATCCTTTGTTAGTTCACTGCTGACGATGCCTTCCACATACTTTTTTGCCTCTGCGTTTGTCTAGTTCATTGCGGATCGGCTTGTCGTCACTTCTAGAGATATAGATCCCGGCCGGCACAAAAGTCAAAGTTAACCAGCAACAGCTACTTTTTTTTTTTGCAAAATTATTTGAATATCCATGGCAGCTCTTAATAATGTACTGCAGAGCTTGCATGCAACAATTTGTCGAGTAATCGTCCAAATCTAATGTGGATTACGCTTTCAAAACTGAGGGAGTAGCATGTACTTATCCTGACCTCAAGGTGGTCTCCCACATTGACGATGAAGGATCCTGGGATGGGATCGACGGTGAGCCATCGACCATGGTGCATCACCTGGAGGCCCTCGACTTGGTCTTGCAGCAGGAGCGTGAAGAGGCAGTAGTCCGAGTGCGGCGGCAGCCCCAGCGTGAGGTCCGGCTGTGGGCATGCCGGGTAGCAGTTCAGCATAATTTGCGAATACCCCGCCGCCAACTCTCGCAGAAGGCTGCGGCCGCAGGCGATGCCAAGAGCCTCCAGCGCCGCCTCGATGAGCTCCATGAACACCTGATGGTTTGCCATGGCGTACCTGGCTGCCACTTCCCTAGAAATGAAAGATGTACTTTGTGTTGGAATAAAAGTTGTTTTTTTTTCCAAACATGCAGAGAAGTATAATTTTAAGTCCTTTTATGTAGCCCATCAAATCATATACAATTTTAAGTCCTTTTATGTAGCCCATCAAATCATATACAATTCATAACTACTACTACGGGAAGAACGAAAGTTTAGTCACATAGTTATCATGACGTATGGATGAAGTTGACTCCAAACATTCTTTGCAGGGAGACGTTGCAGTATATTGAGTACGTGCCACTAGATTGCTGGTAATTGGCGTCATTCAATATGTATATATATATAATTAGCCGCCATTTAAGGTCACAAACATTTTCAACAGTTTTCTTTGAATGCGACTGCTACAGATTGGGTACAAGCAAGTTAACAGCTGAAGGAATAATATCTGTCACATGCATGACGCTATCATGATAGATGACCAGTGCAAGATTGACGCAACCAAATTCGCACGAATCCATCGTTAACTTAGAATAATGCGTGACGCTGTGCTCTTGGATATTCTGAAGTCATTATTGAGGTCAGGCCACTATTCCATTGCCGAATAGCCAACCTTAATCACGCAACCAAATCATATCTAAAATCTTTTATTAGGTAGTGAACCTGAGGTCAGCAGGCTCGTCGGGCCATGAGGTGACAACGGCGGAGAGCGGCTGGCATGAGGCGAGCTTGAGGAAGTCCCTCCAGAAGAAGACGGGATCCCTGGCTTGATTGAAGCTGGTGCCATACCTCACCGGCGCCCGCACGTCCGGCGACATGTACCGTGCCCGCGCCGCCACCGGGAGCTCGAAGAACCGCCGCGCCACGTCTAGCAACCCGGCGATCACCTCGCGTGCCACACCATGGTTCACAACCTGTACACACAATGCACTGAAGCCACCTGAGAGGCTGAGACTGATATATGACAGACATGGAACGGTAGGCAAGATGGCATGCATAGCCTGTGTGTACTCTTTCCATCCCAAATTATAGGTGGTTTTAGCTTTATTGAATTTATAGACTTTGTTATGCAGTTAGATATATCTCATTTCTCTATATAGATGCATTTATAAAAGATAAAAACGACCTACAATTTTGAACAAAAGTAATAGTGCACTGGCCTGAAAGAATCCATAGTCGCGGCAGGCGGCGTCGAGCGCCTCGATCGTGGCGGCGCGCTGGTGAGGATCGCGGAGGCGTGTAAGGTCGAAGACGGGGAGCTTCACCCTGCCGGACCCATCACCGGGGCGTTCGGAGGCCGGCAGGATGTACCTGTCCGGCAGCCTGGTGAATCCACGGTCGCTGAGGTGCTTCACGCTTTTGATCAGGCAGTACGAGCCCTCCTGCTCGTTCCTGCTGCTGTCACCACAAGTACCATCACAGGAGCTGCCACCCTTCGTGTTGGACACGGGCGCCGCCTTGATAGCGTCAGCGGCTCTCTGGAGCTTGTGGTCATCGGCGTCGGCGATGTCCGCCATGGCGAGGGAGAGGACGGAGGCAACAGAGGACTCCCGATGGAATAAGTGTCACATCGCATCACGTTGACATGCTCTATGAGTTGTTTATATGTAGGGGTATGTCTTCATGGCAATCCTCAATGGAGCTGCCTCATAGTGCTGGGACAGCTACTTATTCTATATATTGCCACGTCCAAACAATCATGTCATCTAATGCCACGTGGATGCGTAAGCATTTTTCCATGAGCTTACTAATTCTGTAGACATGTTCCTATCACTACTAGACAAGTATAAATTATAATAACAAATATTGTAAATGATATTGTTATTTTCCAAAAAAGGAACCCACCTTATAAAGAAGCAGGTTGTTTAAGGGGCGAAGGTCGATGAAGGATGCAATTTATGGTGAGTTGCTTGGAGTTCTGCCTCTTCCCCTTCCCCTGCCTCTGTTGTGTCTACCTCTCTCCCTGACAAGGAAGGGAAAGGCGGCCTCGATTGGTTATCTTCTGAGCTTTGATCTGATTGTACTTGAGGAGCACGTTCGGTGGCGAAAACAGGGGTAACATAGCTTTGATATTCCTTCTGTTCAGTTGAGCATTGATAATGCTGTTGTTTGACATGGTTTGATACCTAGGCGACTTCTGACTACCGGGATTGGCTTTTATCATTAGGTTTCTTTCAGTCACTCTTCTGCGATGATCTTCATCAGCTATGCAAACTTTCTCCATCTATGAATATAGCTCGTGCACGGTGCGTGGTTTGTACTTGGCAAAATGCGAAGGACATGGCCCAGGGAATAAACCTCTAATGCATGCATTGATCACGACATGTCCTTGGACTGAGCTTTTAGTTGAACAAATCTCCCGAAATAGCATGTGAGTGCTTCCTTGTCCCCTTACTTACAGCTAAACAGGTCAACTGAAGTAGAAAAGGCTTTGCTGAATCCTTGAAAGTTGCCCAATAACTCTTGGATTGGGTGGATGTTTGGAAAACCAGATCAAGGCTGCACCTTCGCAAGAAATGACAAAAGACTTTGGCAGAACGACATCATCCTCTCTAGTGGATGCGATTTCTGCTTTGTAGCTCGTTAAGAATCGCCTTGGATGTAAAATGCCAATTGAACTTTGGGAGCGAAAATGGTTTGTAATTGCTGGGCCAAGGGGCCGCTTGCAATCCCTAGCGCAATGGCGATGTGGGATCGCAGGCCGAGAAAGGCTGCCTCTGATGGGTTTTGAGTTGAGGCACATTTTGCTAAGCTCCTGGCTGATTTGTATGACATGTTTCGTGGTTGGTACTATCCTGCTGCTCCTTGAGAATTCGAAGCTCTTCTTGCAAAGATAAGAGTTTTTTGAGAGCTACTTCTAATATTGCTTGCTCTGTTGGATATTCCTCCTCATGATGTGGGCAGTGAGGAGAGTAAATGCTCCTATTGAGCAGCACCACATGTAAGGTAAATACAACCTTGGGTGACTTTATCACATTATGTGGTATCTTATACGAGAAGGGAGAAGCCTCTAGAAACAGAGAGACAGAGCCACAAAACTATCAGTGGTAGCCTCCACACAAGAGTGGGGATGGGAAGAGAAGAGAGGAAGGAGAAGAGAGGTTGGATAGGATAACTTGCAAGAGAGCAAGAGGGGTTTGTCCTCAAGGTTCTGAAGGTTAAGATCTACATCCTTGTGCCTCCAATCTGGTGTTCCACCATTCCTTGGTAAGATCCTCCTATACTCGAGCGTGCAACCACCAAATCTTGTTGTTGTTGTCCAAGGTTGTAAAAATTTGATGTATGTGAGCCTCTAGTGATATCTAGAAAAGAACTTGTTGTTGTAATCACACAAGCATAATAGTGGAAGAAGATTTGGTTGGCTTGGTTGTGTAGTTTTTCCCCGATTTGGGATTATCCATATTAAATTTGGTGTCTCTTGGTTGATATTCTTCCTGCTGCAATTTCCTCCATATATGCATGTTGCATATGTTGCCCTTCGTGAAAAGGTTGACATCTTGGGCTTATTCTTACCGCTTTCGCTAACCTGCTGCATTAGTGTGATTTGCCCAACATAGATGGGTATTAGAGCCTTGATTAGTTGTTGTAGTTGAATATCTCACATTGGCCATGGAAGATAGCACAATGCCAAGTGGTATGATCAAGCTAAATGCTGAAAATTATCCTCTATGGAAGCCGATGATGAAGGACTTGCTGTATTGCAAGGATTTATATGAGCCAATTGTGAGAGATAAAATTACTCAAGGTGTCATGGAAGAAGATTGAAGAGTACTCAATCGGAAGGCATTAGGTATGATTCTTTTATATATCAACCATAATATTTTCCACCATGTTGCTAGCGACACTGATGCATACAAGTTGTGGCAAAAGTTGGAGTCTATGTATAAATAAGGCCTCGGTGATAAAGCATCTTGCAAAGCTAGAGTAACGAAATGCCAGCTGTCAGGTGTACTACCTGATAGGTATAAGAACCCCGTCCGGTTTTTCCAGACAGGCAGGCCTACCCTGTAGAAGGCCTACTTGGTTGGGGCGGCCAGAAGAATATCGCCCTGGTCATTCTCCATGTTTTTGCATTTACTTAGCGCCCAAGAAGAAGATCCCAAAGATCGGGCGATAAGATCAAGGATATCCCCGAGATTTAGGAAAGTTAGGATTTTACTTGTAAAGCAATCCTTATCTTTCTCCCCTTCGGCTTGTAACCCTACCCGATCTCCACATAATACACAAAACCTCATACAGGACGTAGGGTTTTACTCACCTTGAGGCCCGAACCTGTCTACATCGTGCGTCATGTAGCCATCCTGTTCTTAAGCTTAGGTGACTTCCCTACTCTCATTGAGATCACACTGCTTGGACTACCCCCTCGCAGGATCGCCGGTCTAAAACACTGACATCTGGCGCCCACCGTGGGGCTATCGCCACAAGCTCCTTTGTCAAAAAAGATGATGACTCTCTGCCCTTCTGTCATGATCAAGTTCGAGGAGGGTGACATCTTCGCTTTCGGCTCGAGGGTTGGCGTCGCCGACTGGGATGGCGTCCTTCGTTGGACGCTAGATGACATCGCCCAGCCAGAACCCACCACCGTCCTACGAGCTGCTCCCTGGGAGGAGGTTCCCAGGCGCACCTGCGACACCATTGCCGGCGCCAACCCGACACGGAGAAGCACATGGGCCCTGGTCCTTGGGTCAAACGCGAACCACGATGGTGAAGCCGGCCTATCACTAGGCCAGCAACCAAACCCTCCCACCCACAAGTCCGGTTACCATCCGGGCTATGCATCACAACGACGATCCAAGACGGTGTCACCAAGAAATCTGTTATACCCACACAACAGGGTAACAGATCTACACCGCTTCAACAGATGGACCGCCGTCACCCGAGCGCTCCTCAACACGTGTGCCCAGATCTTGCTCTACGTGGCAACCACCCCAGCGCTTCGGCCACAAGATCAAGGCCAGCAGCGCTGATATCTCCTCGAAGTAGATCTAATCTACCCCGCTTCCCGTTCGGTCTCAAGATTTCCTGCAAGATATGAAGCAAGAAGTCAGCGTCACTTCCCCAGGGGGTGATTGTTCACTGGCCGGACACAGATCTCTCCACTGTCTTCCACACAGACGATGAGTCGCGCATGATCTCCACAATCTTAGAAGAAGTCCCCCTGAACCCCTTCCAGTCTGGGCAGGATCTCTCTCATGAGGTAACTTCCACAGTATTGGTCGACTCCTCCTCCGACACCTCCCACAACCCCGAGCGAGAGCTCTATGCTGGTGCTGGAGGATCCGAACGAGCAGGCGAGATCAACCGACGCTTGCAGACATAATTCGAAAAGGAAGGAGGAATCTATGCAACCCCAACCACCAACATCGTCAAAGCCAAGCACCTCCTCGACGGTGTTGACGAATCTCTAGTGATTGCTGCAGCGTAAGACCTCCTTGAAGTCGCAGCAATCCAAACGGACAAGTTCAACCCCCTCCAGTCAATGATGCCAACCGGTGCACGAAGCGACAGTCGACAAACTGGATGGGACAGAAGCCACTACGGCAGCTCCAGTCGCAGACGGTCTTCTCATGATCCCCGAGAAGTCAGCAGGGGCAGCCCCTACGAACCTTCCTACGATCTGCGTGGCAAACTCAAGCAAAAGGACGCAAGGAGCCGCCTCAACGAGATCCGGGAAGGAACGCGATGCTAAGTATGACGGCATTCATGCTTTCTCCAACGACATCCAGGCGTACAAGTACCCTAAGGGGTTCAAGGCATCTGGTGTCGACAAATACGAAGCCAACTCAGACCCCAATCTCTGGTTATGCCAGTACTCCGCAGCGATCGAGGCCTCGGGAGGGGATGACAAGGCCAAAGCCCTATACTTCGCCGTTGCCATGGAGGCCACCCCCTCACCTGGGTCAAAGCACTCCTAGATCCCTCCATCGAAAGCTGGCACGTCCTCAAGAAAGAGTTTGTTAACAACTTCCAAGGCTCTGCTGATCGCCTTGGGACAAAGTACGATCTCGCCACCTGCAAGCAGAAGCCTGACGAAAGTCTATGGGACTACAATCGTCATTTCTAGGTGAAAAAGTCAAAGTGCGTCCAATTGAAGGACGAATAAATCATCACCGCGTTTCAACAAGGCATCCACGACCTCTACGAGTTTCGCCAGTTCTACAAAAACAAGCCTAAAACCTTGGAAGAACTCCAAGATCTCATAGAGATGTGGGCCGACGCGGAGGACGAGGAACATGAGCCCTGTCACACCCGGTTTTATAAAGACAAACCAAATGCATCTCATATATGCACCATGAATACAGAACACAAAGTTACAGCGGAAATAATGAAATAAACACATTACAATGATATTCTAGCAGCAGAAATCTTCAACTCTTCACCACAGGCAGGGGGTTTCGTACGCCTAGCAATCTTCATTGAATGCACTAAGAAACTCCACATCTTCTTCTCCTTCTGATCCAATATTTAGCAAGGGTGAGTACACTTATGTTTGATACTCAACAACTGGGGGAATATGCAAAGCTTTTAAGGGAAGGATAAGAGTTTGTAGCGGTCGGCATTTTAGTTGGTCAATTTTTATTAGCAAACACCTGATTACTAAGGTATAAGTATATACCAACCCAATTAATCATAAGAGATATACAACATCTCACATCATTCGTGCCAAAGCACTCATCCTTAACTAGGAACCACAATTTATTTTCATCTTCAAGTTCAATTATCATGTGAGGATCCGGGCCGTTCATAACCGCGAACACGACTGTTATAACAGTTTTGCACTCTGTAGAGGTTGTACACTTTCACCACAATTCACATAAAAGCTCCGAAGAACTTTAAACCCAGCCATGCAGTGCGGGCCAGGCATGTACCACACTTTCGAGGTGTGACTGCATAGGGACGCTACGAGGCATTTCCAAAGAATTCCTACATGTATGTGTTTGCTCCCAGAGACCACGATTACAATGGCAAGGCCTCTCTCGCCTTCCGATCCCCGCACTTGCCATCCCGGTAATGCCCCCAAATTCCACCATTAGCAGTGCAAACACAACACATAACTCATCTAGTTACTTAGCCAAGACCAGAGCCAATATAGTATTGTGGTTGTATGGGAAAATCCCAGGATGCATTTCCTGCTTAAACTGCAATGCAGCCCCACTAATGTATTTGGGATTATCATCCTTGGAGACGCTCTTCAGGCAGAACAAGTTCAAGAACAACTCGAAGCCGGGATCGATCCCCAGAAACGCCAGACACAAGTGCATAAAAATTGACAAGTGCAAATATGAGTTAAAACTCAAATGGGATGTCTGGATTCCATAATGATTCAACACCCCCCCCTGAAAGAAATTGTGGGTGGGCAAGCCGAATATGACCTCAAAGTAGTGGTAAAACACGGTTACCTCGCAGGTATCCTCAGATAGAAAGGCCAAATCCTATTCAGGGATCTTCCAACCGCTGGTGACTCCGCCGGCAAAAAGCCTAGCCGCATCAACTCCTTGATGTGTCCGGTATCGATGGTCGATGGCTTCCAAGATTCTTCATTCACCGACACCTCCTTTTTTTCTCTGGCAGCGGCGATGGCAGATTCCTCTTTCTTATTGCGGGTGGTGGCGGCGGACGGTCTCTCCTTCCAACTGGTCCCGCACGATGTCCGGCTACCTCCGGCCATCTCCTCTTATTGAGATTCGATCTCCTTCGAATGTGGATTGGATTGGTGGGGAAGATTGCAATGCTTCTCTCATGACTCGAGGGCTGGACTTCAGATCTAGGGTTGGAGTTTGAAGTGAACAATTGCCGGGAAGAGGAACCGTCGAATAAAAGGGGCCTCCGAACGACACTTAGGTGGTAGCACTCTCGTAAATACGGTATGGTTTCCGCAACCGACGGGATTGTTTCCGCCCTTTAGGACGAAATTTTCTCGATTGGTTACTTGTATAGACCATTTCTTGCCCTTTTTCGATCCAAATTCCAGCAAAGGCTCGGGGGATATGGACAAGTACCAATTATTCTCTGAAATTTTAGGTGTTAGTTAAATTCCCCAAATGAATTAAGGGCGCGTGGCATGAGTTTCAAAAGAAATCCGATTCATGCAAAATTAAAGCTCTTCGACAGTTTCCGTTGAAGAACTTCAAATTGCTTTTTCATAGCAAAATGAGGCTCGGGGGCTACCCAATTGGGTACACTTGCTCGGTGTACGCCTTTGCATGACCAAGCCTGGCTTAGAGAAGTACTCCGAAAGGGATTCACAAGGGAGCCTGACGGGTCAGAACAATACTTGACGGCCGAAGTGGGTCTCTCCTATCAAGATTGGGCCATGCTAGAAGCGATGACATGCTCGGGGGCTTGTTGGGTGTACTACCTGACAGGTGTAAGAACCCCGTCCAGTTTTCCCGGGACCCCCTCCATCTTATCTCATATCTCCACATAATACACAAAACCTAATAAAGGACGTAGTGTTTTACTCACCTTGAGGCCTAAACCTGTCTACATCTTGCATCCTGTAGCCACCTTGTTCTTGAGCCTAGGTGGCTTCCCTACCCTCATTAAGATCTACACTGCTTGGGCTACCCCCTCGCAGGATCGCCGGTCTAAAACATCAACACCAGCAGTGTTATTGAACACTTAAATGTCTTCAAAGGCCACATTAATCAGCTAAAGATAAATCTTGATGATGAGGTGCAAGCATTGCTATTGTTGAGCTCATTGCCGGATAGCTGGAATATTCGTGTCGTGTCACTTAGCAATTCAGCTCCAGATGGCTTGAGATGGTGAAGTGTTGAATGAGGAAGCTAGAAGAAAAGAAAAGGGCAACAATTTGCATTCTTCTTCTGATGCATATGTGGCTGAAAATAAAGAAGAAAGCCGCGGTCGAAGCCAAGTAAGATTTCAGTATGGCAGAAGCAAATCCAATAGGGAGATCATAGTCACGTCCAAAGTCAGGATTTATTTGCTACCATTGTGGTATGGAAAGCTACAAAATAAATCAATGCAGCCTTAATAAAAGAGAGCTTGCAGCAAAACAAGGCAAGAAAACCGAGCAAAAAGGTAAGACAAATTCAGCACTAACTGCAGCTGGTGAGTACTATCTAATTATTGAAGATGATAGTTGTTTCAGTGTTGTTCGTGGTAAGCTTTGAGTTGGGTAGTGGAATCAGGTGCCTCTTTCCATCTCACATCTCGCAAGGGATATTCCACCTCCTACACAAGTGGCAACTTTGGCTATTTGAGGATGGGGAATAGAGATACATCGACTATTGTTGGTAAGGGAACTATATGTATTGAAACAAGTACGGGCTACAAGTTGACACTAACATGTGAGGCATGTCCTTGACATTCGGCTGAATTGATGTGTGTGGGAAAGCTCAATGATATTGGGGTTGGTAGTTATTTTGGTGAAGGTAAATGGAAGCTCACCAAAGGTTTCCTCATTTTGGCCCGTGGAGTCAAACAAGAATGTCTTTATGTGACCAAGATCAAGCTATGCAAGCAAGAAGTTAATGTTGCTGAGACAAGTTCCAACATTGACTTGTGGCACAAGAGGCTTGGAAATATGTCTAAGAAGGGGATGCACTCCCTTGCTCACAAGGACTTACTCCTTGAGGTGAAAGCTATGACTCTAAGACCTTGTGTCGATTGTTTAGCTGGTAAACAACATATAGGGTTGCCTTTCGTACATCCATTGTTCCACATGGTGCAAGAAATATTCTTGATCTTGTGCATACTGATGTTTGTTCCATGACAAATAACTCACTTAGTGGAGATTTATATTTTGTCGCATTTATTGATGACGATTCCGGAAAAGTCTTTGCATATGTCTTGGAGAACAAATTTCAGGTGTCGGATGCTTTCAGAGAGTTACATGCTATGGTTGAAAGGGAAACTGGCAGGAAGCCGAAATGCATCAGATCAAACAATGGTGGTGAGTACAGAGGACCATTTGAGAAGTACTGCAAAATGCATGGTATCCGGCAGCAGAAGACAGTGCCAAAGGAACCTCAGCAGAATGGCCTGGCAGAGAGAATGAACAGGACACTCAAAGAGAGGATCAGAGCTATGCTATCTCATGCAAAGTGGCCGAACAAATTTTGGCTGAGGCATTGATGACTGCAGTATATGTTCTTAACTTGTCTCCATATGTTCCACTTGGTGGTGATATTCCTTAGAAGGTATGGTCCAGAAAGGATGTATCATACAAGCATTTGATCCAGTGATATTCCTTAATGAGCCAGCTCGCAAGCTGCTCGCGAGCCATAACGAGCCACCCAATTGTCAAACCAGCAAATTTAAATTGGCTCGACTCATTTGATCCAGTGGAACAAACAATTGATTATGTGGTTTTGAATGTTTTTATTTTAAAGTTGTTTTGTTTCCTAAATTGTTAAACAATACTTGTTAGTGTTTGAACTGTCATGTGGTGGAAACTAATTATTTTCGGTTATGATGGTTGGGAAAATGAGCCGAAACGAGCGAAAACGAGCTATACTTAGTGATGATGTGTTTGCATATTTCTCTCTACATTGGCTCGCGAACCAAATGAGCCGAGCCGAGCCGAGCTGGGCTGCTGGGTCGTTAGTATAACGAGCCGAGCCGAGCCAATATGGAGACGAGCTATAACGAGCCGAGCCAGAACGAGCCGAGCTGGCTCGACATCCAGCTCTACATTTGAGAGTCTTTGGGTGCAAGGCTTTTGTGCATGTCCCAAAAGATGAGAGGTCAAAGCTTGATAGAAGACCAAACAGTGCATCCTATTAGGCTACTCTGATGAGCATTTTGGCTACAGACTATGGGATCCTATCAATAGAAAAATTGTGAGAAGTCGAGATGTGGTGTTCTTTAAAGATGATGTGAGGCCAAAGAAGCAAACCACTACACCTCGAGTTGTAGATTTGGATCCAATTCCTTATCTAATTGATCATGACAATCATGGGGGAGATGAGAGCAGCACCGAAGATGCTAGTCGAGAACAGGGTGATGAACAACCACCTGAACATGATGGTGGTGATGTTGATGAGGATGCTGAAATTGATGATACTCTAGAAGGACAACAGCAGGAGCAGTTGAGAAGAACTAGCAGAGCTAGTAGGCCCTCTACAAGGTACCCACCACATGAATATGTAATGTTGACTGATAATGGTGAGCCCTCATTCTATGAGGAGGCTATGTCTGATCAGCACAAGGATCAATGGTTGGAAGCCATGCAGGATGAGATAAATTCCTTGTATAAGAACAACACTTATGAATTGGTGAATTTGCCAAAAGACAAGAAAGCACTAAAGAACAAGTGGGTGTACAGATTGAAGACTGAGGAAGATAGCTCACATCCATGGTACACGACTAGATTGGTTGTGAAAGGATTTGGTCAGAAACAAGGTGTTGATTTTGATGAGATATTTTATCCTATGGTCAAGATGTCTTCAGTCCGAGTTGTTCTTGGCATGGCTGCTACAATGGACTTGGAGATTGAGCAACTTGATGTGAAGACAGCATTCTTGCATGGCGACCTAGAGGAGGATTTGTACATGGAGCAGCAACAAGGGTTTAAGGTTGCTGGAAAAAAAGTACTTGGTTTGCAAATTGAACAAGAGCTTGTATGGCTTGAAGCAAGCTTCTAGGCAGTGGTACAAGAAGCTTTGGCTCACAGGAAGGATATATTGAGAAGGTACTTGAAATATTAATATGTGAAATGCAAAATTAGTTTGCTCTCCACTTGCAGGACACCATAAATTATCTAAGAAGCAATGTCCTACAAGCAAATAGGAGAAAGAAGTGATGAAGAAAGTACCTTACCAATCTGTTGTGGGCAGCTTGATGTTTGCCATAGTTATGTAGTTGGTGTTGTAAGCCGGTTCATGAGCAATCCAGGAGAAGCACATTTGGTAGCAGTTCCAATCTAAGTTTGTGCTTTACAAATGGTGATCCTATATTGCACGGAAATGCAGATGCTGATTATGTTGGAGATATGGACTCAAGGAAGTCCACGTCAGGATATCTGATGACATTTGCAGGGGGAGCAGTGTCATGGCAATCAAACCTTCAAAAGTGCATTTCCTTATCAACAACAGATGCTGAATATATAGAAGCAGTTGAAACTTGCAAAGAAGTGTTGTGGGTGAAAAACTTCTTACAAGAGTTGGGCCATAAGCAAGGGAGATACAATCTCTTTCGTGACAGCCAAAGTGCTATTCACCTTGCCAAGAATTCAAGCCTACATTCTCGAACCAAGCACATTGAGGTGAGGTACCATTGGATTCGAGAAGTGTTGAGTTCCAAGTTGCTACAACATGAGAAAATCCATACCGACCAAAATGGTGCGCATATGATGACCAAAATTCTACCCAAAGAGAAGTTGCAAGTGTGCAGCCAGGTAGCGGGCATGACAGTGCCCCCCTCATGAGTTGGAGGGGGAGATATGTTGGGTATTCCTCCTCATGATGTGGGCACTGAGGAGAGTAAATGCTCCTATTGAGAAGCCCCACGTGTAAGGGAAATACAACCTCAGGTGTGGACTAACCTTAGGTGACTTTAGCACATTGTGTGGTGTCTTCTACGAGAAGAGAGACGCCTCTAGAAACAGAGAGAGACAGAGCCACAAAAATATCAGTGGTAGCCTCCACACGAGTGGGGTGAGGAAGAGAAGAGGGGAAGGAGAAGGGAGGTTGGAGAGGAGAACTTGCAAGTGAGCAAGAGGGATTCGTCCTGAAGGATGACAAGGTTCAAATCCACATCCTTGTGCCTCCAATCTGGCGTTCCACCATTCCTTGGTGAGATCCTCCTATACTCAAGCTTGCAGCCACCAAATCTTGTTGTTGCTATCCAAGGTTGTAAAATCTTGATGTATGTGAGACTCTAGTGCTATCTAGAAAATAACTTATTGTAATCTCACAAGCACAATAGTGGAAGAATTGACTGGCTTGGTCCCGTGGTTTTTCCCCGATTTGGGTTTTCTCACGTTAAATTTGGTGTGTCTTGGTTGATATTCTTCCTGCTGCAATTTCCTCCATATATGCAAGTTGCATATGTTGCCCTTCGTTACAGCTTGGGCTGATTTCAGTTCTTGCTGAATGTAATCGTTTTACTTTCACTAACCTGCTGCGTTAGTGTGGTTTTCCGAACATCCTTTTCTGTAGCGTGCTTGTGAGCTTCAGCTTGCTAGCTAAGCTTCTGCTTTACAGCTCACAGCATTTGGACTTCAGTGGTGACGTTGTTGATGTCTTGCTATATATTTTTTGTATATGGCATGTCGTTATGCTGGATTGGCACGGTGATTTGATTCAGAACTGGTTCGGATGCTTGAGGATCTGTGCGATGCTGCGGAGGCAACTGAGATCCTTGGGTTCTTCTCTTGGTTGGCATCATGAGATTTTTAACGAACAACACACGTGGGCACCAAGTGTTGCGGTCAAGAATCACTCGAAGGTTAATTAAGGCCCCAAACAATATGATGTGATAAGTTTACTAACTTTCCACAATTTCAAGATTACGTGCCCTTCTCTAGTGGGGCGACCCATATTTATAGGACGAGAAACCTAATTTTTACATGACCATTCTATCCTTACATTTCCCCACGCACATCATTTTGTATCTCTCTTTATAATGTCTTTTTACAATAGTAGCAAAATGGCATCTTATTGATAAGTGAAGTCACGCTTCTTATGCTGCCTTGGTTCAACAACCTTGGCAACTAACCTCCATCATGAAGCATCGCCGCACCCTTGCTCCGTCTTTAATAATCTTCGATGCGGCAAGTTGGGCTCCGTCATGGTAGTGGCAACCGTGCAAATTTAAAAGAATGGAAAGGATGAAATTTTCCAACCAGAGTTCAAGAGCCCTGCTGTAATTATTCCTTTTTAGCTATCTTTGAGTTTTTGCAACGTGATTGAAAACAATCAAGTGTTGTATTACAAATAAGTCAAATAAAGATGTAACGAAAAGAAAGTGTGGAGTCGTAGTTCGATTGGAACACCTATTTCTAGATATATAATCTTAGTTACAATTATCGGTAAACAAAACCTATAAAGACCTATGGAGCCTCAAAAACAGCTTTTAACTGAGAAGGGAAAATAATAATGATATATCTATTGATTATAAATAACTTTTTATTGGTGTTAATTGCTGGATGTACGATAAGTTCATCATTGACTAATAAGGTATTTAGCAAAGTCATTTTTATCTTCTTTAACTCTCTCATGTCTGCATGATTGTGGGATCTAGAGACATTATCTTACAATAGTTCTGTTAATAAAGTAAACTGGTGCTAGGTGACTAGACTCCCTCGGTCAATAAAAGAATGAGACTATCACTTCCCGAGAAGTCAATCAATTTCAAGTTTGACTAAATTTATGTAAACGCCCCAATTTCACCTTTTAGGATCTATTGACTTGAATAAAAGTAAAATTTAATATAGGTCTACATTTTGTTTGAGCATTCATACTAGTACAATCCAATTTTAGGTTGTAAAATTCAAATACATTTGTCTGATTTGGAAACCCTTTTCATCTTTTTATCCTTTTCTCTCTCTCTCACTCTCTTTAAACCCTTCTTATCCCGACCCAAACCTCACCAGCCGCTAGGCCCAGCTTGGCCTTCCCATCCCTCTCTAGCCCATCCCCACGGCTTATTTCTCTCTCTCAACCGGGCCGCTCCGGTCAGGCCCGTCCTAGTTGGTGTTCCTTAACACTCACAGATCTGCAAGGGCATGGAAATAGTGATGTAACACTTTACCTAGAAGTATTTGGGGTATCATGCATATCGGCAAGGACTATAGTATAATTATTTTCTCACAACCTACCTCTAGAAGATGGGAAAGAGAGATTGTTCTCAAGATAGTATTTCCAAATATCAGGAATTTCTATCTATCTCTTGATTGCTTTGGTGACCTAGTTTGTCCTTTCTTAAAACACCCTCTAGGTATAAAACACTGCTCCTAAAGCCTGAGAGGAATACTCAAAACTCATAAATCTAAGCAGAAAAGACTATCACTCCCCTACATCTGCCTCTAATTCTAGCGAGATCCTAAACAAATGAATGGAACTTCTAAGCCCAGGCACCACATCTACATATGAAATACTTATTGTTAGTGCCATGCGGAGTTGCCTATATCCCAGGGCCCGTACACAAGAATTGCGTACATGCGTTCCCACAAGAAATTAATATCAACAAATTACTTAACATTAGAAATATCAAACAGTTGGTCATTATTCTTTTTTTATGTATATATAAGATGAGTTTTACATTCAAAGTTGTTGACTGGATATAGAGAACATGATGTCTTACGTTATAGATACAATAAAAAAAAGAGTAAAGTACGTCACTGGTTCCTAACTTATACCATTATGTCATTTCCGTCCCTAAATTCACAAATCAACCATTTAAGTCCTCAAATTTGTTGGGATGTGTCACCTCGGTCCCTATATGGGATGACCTAAAAACCTCATATAAAAAAAATTCATAACTTTTTCATACGAACTTGAATGAAGATAGAACTTATATCAAAATTGTAGATCTCGATGCGATATACAACTTTTTTGTTGAAAAGTTTTTTGAATTAAAAATGTTAAGGGTCTCAAAATATTATTTTTTGATTATAGATTTTGAAATTTAAGGGACATTGGTACAAGTTTAGGGACCGGTGACGCACTTTACTCATAAAAAATATTCATTGATACTTTTCATAGGTTAGGACATTTAATACCAAGTTGATCATATCAATACATACTGCATGATAAATAATCATAAAAAATCATAATGCATATTTTTCTAATATAGGGCACCATTATCTCACAAATTTTGAAATTCACTAGATGAGATAGCACATTTCATTATAATAAATAGTCCTGATCGGTAACATCGTCCTGGGCTAAAAATGTCTTCTATGGGTTAGTTCATAAGTATAATAGAGTCATCTATGATGTTTAGGTGGGATGGCAAAGAACTATGCGCGTGAAAAGAGGTCTCATGTTCTAGTTCATGGCACGGAGAAAATATTTGGCCCTTTAGCCCCGGGTGTCAGAACTGGGACTAAGGGTGAGTTGAGATCACCCAACTTTTTCAAAAAAACACTATTCATCCAACTTTTCCCTATTCATCTTATCCCTTCCACTCACAGAACACGCTTCCCAGCACGACTTACCGTGTTTTTTTATCTATAGTGTTTTTTTCCCTAAACTAAACTCACCCTAAAGGTCCAGGCTTTCAGTCCCACTTTCGTAGTGCTGATTCCCAGACCCAGGGCTAAAAGGGGCTTATGAACTGGGACTGAAAAGGTCGTCTTTAGTCCTGGGTTCGTAGTACCAAGTTCCCAACTCCCATGGCCAAGACAAAAAGGGGAGACAGACGGGACTGAAGTCTGGTTGTGCAGCAGTGATAAAACTAGACATACAAACAGAACATAAAAAGATAAATGTCGTTAGGAGTATATTTAACCAACAAAATTAGTTTAGAGAAGGAAATTGAGCCAAAACTTTCTTAATTAAGGGATGCAAGCAAACAATATGAATAGATGAGGGTACTAAAATTGACCTTTTCCTTACTTCATTTACAGCTTACTAGTTTGGACATTGGCATGCTGAAGCCAGAAACCTCTTACTGACTTCTTGTTATTGCCGAAATTCAATCAAGCTGTATATCCTGACCGAACAGGATATACCACATATATATGGAGTTTTGGACATAATCAGCATTATTCCTTTTCCAGCTGGCACCACGTTATTCTTACATATAAGTAATGACAATTCCACTCGATAACATAAGAGTACAATACATTGTACATATCACATTCTGAAATTTACGTCATACAACAAGCAACAAACTGTCTTGGCACACATAGAAAGCAGAAGAGTGCTCTAATGCTTTCAGAAACAGAAGGTACATGGATGTCAAATTAAAAAGCTTAAAGTTCAACTATCTTAATTATTCATGTAACCTTGTTCATGAAACAAGGCACTTCTCTTATTTATCTGCTCCCAGCACATGGTCTGTAGTGAACCACAGTATAAGCATGTTCATTTAGAAGTGCAGTAGTCTTATGGGTAGACTTCAATGATGCCACGAGCTCCCACTTTCTTAACAATCTTGTAGTCACTGAACCCTGCTTTCATGAAAATTTCACGCCAGTCATTCTCATCCCTCTGCCTACCTCTGGTGTTCACCATCATGAGCATGTCCATCAGGAGTTGGGCTTCAAACATTATTGGCCCTAAAGAAGGGCCAAGAACTATTTCTATAATAATCACCTTCCCTCCCTCTTCTCGGGAGGGAATTGCCTTCCTGCATTGTTCCAGTATCTTCACACAGTCATCATCGCTCCAGTGATGAAGTACAAGCTGCAGAACGTTTTTAAAAATCAGAACTATATCGAGTTGTGTGAAGTTATAATATTAGGATGGGGCTAATATGCTTTAGCCTAGATTCAATGGGCACGTGTAGAAGTCCATATAGTTTAATTTGAACTATGATCAGCACCCACATTTTGTGTTTCAAACGAATCATACGTACCTTAAGCAACACAGCTTGAGAAGGTGGGACAGATTTGAACATGTCACCAGCGACGTAGTTTACAACTCCATCAGCTGGTGCAGTCTTGATGACCTCAGGAAGGTCCAGCACGGTGCATTTGATGTGAGGGTGGGCCTTGACAATAGCCCTAGCTGTGGTGCCATCTCCTCCACAGCAGTCAGTTAGAGACTCCAACCCCCGGAAAAGATCATGGCACTCGCGCATTATCGTTCCGATCGCCAAGTTGTCATGCGCCGCCACACCTTCGACGACAATGTTGTGGAGCTCACTGTCGAGGAGTGGCGTCTTCTCGTCAAGAAGAGGCACTCCATGCAGTTCCTCGAACGGCGACGGGATAGGTGGCGCCAGATCCTTCTTGAACCAATCCGCCAGGGATAGGGCTGCTTCAACATAGTGCTTTGAGACTGTGCCCAACACGAAACATTTCTGGTTGGTGTGGTCTTCATGATCCACGCCTTCCACTAGGAGCCAGGAGAGTGGGTTGAGGCGATAGGTCTCCTTATCACCGCTGCTGTCAGATGCAAAGATGCCAGAGGTGACCAGCAACCGCATCACCCTGCGGAGGAACGGTAGCTTAGTTTGTGGGAGGGAGAGTGAGGTTACCAGGTCCTCTACTGACGAAGTTCCTCCAAGGTTATGGATTGCGGTCGGGATGCCGAGTTCGACAGCACACTTGAGGGCCATGGAGGTGAGGTAGTAGAGGCTATGGCGCCATAGGTCTGCCTGTGCCTGCAGGAGTTCAGCATCAGTGGGTTTCACGACGGCCTGGGAAGCAGCAGACATTGTGGTTTGTATCTGTCACTCGTTGTGGGTATTTTTGTCTGCAATGCGGTGATGCTGCTACTGCATTAGTGCCTACACAGGGGTTTAAATAGTGCCTTTGGGCTTGCTAATCTACGCGAAGCATCTATGACTTTCGAGTGTGAGGTGTCGGAGTTAGTATGGTATAAATTGTTAGAATATTGCAGCGTGGAACGCGTGGTGGTTTGGTCCAATCAACACTATGATGTAGGTATGGGACTCATCTATTACGCATCTGTCCCTAGAGATTGAACAGGACACCTGGTGATGTGAGTTGTGAAAGGGATGTAGTTATGTTGGATCAAGATGCCTGCATATGGAAAGTTTGCTACGTAAGAAGGGAGTGTCCAGAAACCTAATGTTTCGAAATACTGTGGAGGTTGCATAACAATCAACCGATGTAATTTTGAAAATATACTAAACAGAGGAAATATATATATACAAGACGGACATCAAATAGTTAGCCAAGTTATGCCATACCTATGG
This sequence comes from Digitaria exilis, assembly GCA_015342445.1. Lineage (NCBI taxonomy): Eukaryota > Viridiplantae > Streptophyta > Magnoliopsida > Poales > Poaceae > Digitaria > Digitaria exilis. The sequence continues at coordinate 83,609 of JACEFO010002541.1, forward strand.
ATGAGCACAGAATTATTGCATCAATATGATAACAATTACAAGAAGGACATCCAAATCATAGCAAAAAATGTACTTTGAAAATTGCAATTAAAGCATCCAAACAACCCCGAAAATCAGTTCAAGAAATATGCCTCACGAGTCACGATTCGTGTGTCGGGGAGCGTTATCGACTCACTTCGATTTTTAAGAACGGAGGTATTTGCTATAATTTGGTGTCCTGGCATAGTTTGGCCATCATGGTGCACAGCCAATGTGCAAGGTTTTCTTGTCCTTCAAAACATTTTATGATCTTGTAAAGACGTTTCTGTGGACCGCAGATTTTAGTATTTCATCAAATGTGCGCACCTTTCTCAACTGGTTGCTAGTCGATTATCATCAAACACGGAGGCATGGATAGCATGGTTTTGGGTGACGCCATTATTGTCGGTGCATAAACTAAAGCAATCAGGCAGGATTCTACAGCGGATTCTGACAAGGATGCTATTTATGATCGGCGCAACTAGCACCCAGACGTCGGATAAGCACTGTCCATGCAACATCAGAAACAACGTCTGGAGCGTAAAAACAAAGTATCCATAAGACTGTAACATTAAAAATATATAGATGCAACATTGAAAAATATGAGAAGAGTTAAGGAACTAGATTGATTCTGTGAGAAAAATTTCCGCCACAACATCAACACTTGCAACATCCACTATGAAACATACGAAAACAATAGTGGCAATATCGGATAATATCTATTGCTAGTTTGCAACAAGTCTCGAACCATCTAATTTTTTCCCCATTATACCGATTCACGAGTGAACCAGTGAAGTTAGTAGCCTTCAACTGATACGACGGAATCGCAAAAATCCCTTCTCTAGCTGCTATTCCGCTGCTAGCACTTTGCGCAGATATACCCGTGAACAGAGTGAAGCGATATGGCAAACAAGAAACAAGCAGGTTTTTTTTTCTTTAGTATATCTTTTCCTTGCTCCAGGCGGGCGCGACAGTCGCCGGTGCCATTGGAGGCGGCCTTATATATGAACATCAGCATGCAGAACCACCAGTCGAGTGCTAGTTGACAGCTGTTGAGCTGGCCAAAATAATTCATTCAGTCATTCTAAGCGCATCTCATCTGTCAGATTTTATTACAAGATTGGTTCGTTGATCGTCAACATATAATTGGTAGATGGGGACGATGCAGTAGGTATCCAGAGTTATTGGGCAGTGCGTGGCGTGCACAAGGAGCACAAGCCAGGCACATGCATACGGATAATTGGGAAGAATCATATATCAAATGTGGGATTTCCTTAATAATAAAAAAGGGTGCAGAGCAGGAAGGAGCATTGATATCGCCAGTGGAGCATGGCCAGTACCGTAGATCTAAAGGTAGTCATTTTCATATCTGGGCTCGCGTAGGACTTCATCAATTCCGTGTATGAACCTAGCTTTGGTATTATATAGGCTGGATGACCCATCATAGCTCAGTTACACTACTAGAGAGACCATATTTCATTCTACCCTTTTAGCCTCAATTTTTTTGTATTTTGGGACTAAAGACCCTTACCAACCCAGACTAAATGGTCACTTATAGTCTAGGTTGGTGGTCTCCCAATTTTGAATCCCGCGGATGACCCTTTAGTCCTAGTTGATGGCTCCAAGGGAGACTAAAGGTCCTCAGAGCTTTAGTTTCTGTTAGTAACAAAGGGTACTGCATGGGATACATCAAAGGGATAGCATCTCTCACCCAATCACGTGTTGTGCATAGGTGGGATGGTATGGAAGGCTCGTGCGAGGCCATAGGTCGTGGGTTCGAACCCCACGCACACGCATCGTGCATTTATGTATGAATAAAACGACATTTGCACGTGCGCATGTACCGGCCACCCGGGTAGTACAAAACTTTTTTTTGATTGTGTGAACCCTGTAGTCCTGGTTGGTGATACCAACCGAGAGTAAAAGGTACGTTCAATCGCGGTTGCTCACCCAGGACTAAGGGCCGAGGCCTCGCCTGGGTGGTCCCTGTTGGTTGGCCGATACCAAAGGCCCTTACCAACCAGGACCGTAGGGGATTTCTCCAGCAATGTTAGGTATTTGGTCAAAATTCATCTTGAACCTCATGTTGTTCCTCTCTTATATTGTTAATAAACTACATGGACAAAGTGTAAGACTACGACTAGGTACCTTTTCAAATATAATGCACCTGTTTTATAATAAAAACCGTATGCACATCACACAATGCCAAGATCTGTGTTTATTCATGACACAATTATAAAAGTGAATAATGCCAAAGTTAGCATTATGTGAATTACAAAATGACTCGACGTTCGAAAAGAAAATTACGTAGTCGTTGATTGTTGTCTTAAGTGGAAAGTGACTCCATCTCCGTAGGCACCTGGCTAGGGGTACACCAGCCTACAACAAACTGTCGTGTCATCAAAGTCATCATCTTCAACAAACTCCATGCCACCTGTGGGTCTGGGTAGCGGGTACATGGTGGACAAGAAGGGTGAGTACATAGAATTGCACTTAGAAATTGTGGGAAATATATGACATGATTAATAAGGGTGCTTTTAGGTTAACATACACATAAGCAACATTTTATGAGATTTTCTCTAAAACCTTTTGCCATATATTTTACTTGTTAAACCACTATCTCAAAAAACATCCAACACTCCAAAATCAACTGGAGTAACAAATGAACCACCACAATAAGCACCATTTATCATGACTTGTCGCTCACCCCAAATCATTTGAAATCAGATGAGCTTCTTTTTGTGACTTCTTAAAAATGCCATGTGTTATCATTTCATCCAATACTTGAGTAGGTGTCTTGGTCTTCAAGTCTTCCCTTACCAGCAAAGTGACAATTGTATCATATTTCACCAAAAGACACCTAGGAAACTTGCGAGCAAAGTCCTCATTCGGAACATAAAACCAAGATTCTTTAACTCATTTATGATGTCATTTACATTGTTGACACATCTTCATCGTTCTGCACCGAATCCAACCCAAAAACACGACCCGAATTGCATCTTGGAAGGTAGACCGGAAATGCCTCAAAAATAGCTTCAGAAATCACCAAAATGGAAAACATGAGCAGACTATCCACGAATCCGCCACGACTGTTTGACTTGAAATAAATGTCCACGAATCCGCCATGACTGTTTGACTTGAAATAAATGTCTTACAAGATCCGACACAAGGAACAGCCCATCATCCTCCCTCTCTAGATTTTATCAACTAAACATTGGATAATCATCTGCTAAGTCTGACCTCTCATTATTAATAAAAGCCTAGCGTTTTCTTACAAAAACTAAGAGATATGATGGAAGAGTTAGCCCTCTGTAGAATCGAGTATACCGTGTAGGATCATGAGCATTAGCTTGACTCTTGATTGTATTGAATTCATTTATGTCAAAGAGCACTATAAAGCACATTCATAGATTGACATTCATAGATTGATCATTGAGTGCTACATTTCTATTATCAAGAGAGGTTCTATCATTTTATCAAGAACCACATATCCCTCATTGACAATTCTCCACATCTTTCTACTTATTGCCTTAAGATGAACCATCATTATTGTTTTACAATAATCATAATTGTTTCCATCAAAGAATGGTGGCTTACCCACATGAAAATTGTCACTAGCTAGCCATTATCCTACTCCTCGATGACTATATCCTTGATTAACGGAGACATTAGCTCTTATGCCACTTGTAGGATCCAGGATACCGACTAGAGGGGGTGTGAATAGATGGTTAACAATAAAATCACAACCCTAAATAAATTTAATTAGTAACGCAAGAGAGTTCTTGTACTAGTAATTCTAGTCTATGTGAGGTTTTGCGAACCTAGGGTGACAAAGCACAATTCAATCTAGTATGTAAATTTCTCAAAGTAAATTGCTTGAAAGTGAATGAGCAATAGGAATAAACAATGACAAGAGATGAATTTTTCATGTGGTGTCGATGACTTGTCGCTCACCCCTAATCCACGTTGAGGTCAGACGATCCAAAAACCAACCGTTATGCTCAAATTCTACATTCTTAGAGGACCATCCTTCTTTATGGGGCTAGGTGATCCGCCGTTCAATTCGAACGGCTATATGTCACATCACAATGTGTTAAAGTCGACCGTTTCAAATTTTACGGACCATCAACTTCATAGAGGATGGACGCTCCGCCATTTAAAACAAATTTACACATAATAGTCTGCATTCTAAACTCAGCGGAAAAGTGTACGGCGGACCATCTGCGACCAAGGGCTGGACCTTCCGCCATTGTGCAAGGAGCCCACAAAAGTGCTGTAGAACCTCTAGAAAAATTTTTATCCAAATTCGGACCATCCTCCCTTTAAAATAGTCGATCACCAGAGGCACCAACGCCTCTGGACGAGCTTACTTTAGTGCCACATGCCCTCAGTCCCTGTTTTGAGCCCAAACCTGGAAACCTAGCTACATAGTTGTTTTGAGGCCCAAACCACTCAAAATCATCCACCTCATATTGGCCGCAATGCGACCTCAATGATTTGACATGTGTCTAACCCCCAACAAGCTATGACACCATCCAATATTTTGTACCCCCACTTCTTGAGCCATCTAATTGACTTGCCATTGTATTCTCGCTTGACTTTGTCAATGTTGTATTTAACTAACGTCTCCATGTACTCTTACGCTTCCAATGACTCTACCTAGTCTATTCGGGTCCCTTGGTCCACATCTACTCTCAATCCTCTTGAACCTTTCACTTGACCTTCGCCTCGCACCGTTAACAGCCATGTCGCAACCAACACATGCACTTCAATGCCAAGAGATACATCATCCACAAAAATTTTCAATCACACATCATCCATGGTTGTCCACCATTGGTCATTATTCCCCCCTTCATGAGTGCATTGACAACACCCAACACAAATTGGTGTATTCAAATGATAAATATAGAAAAACCTAGAATAACATTCCAATGATCAAAAACCAAGACAAAAAGGCAAGAAGAGTTCATCCCAACAGAAAGAATAAGTCCCCTAAGACTAGGGCAATGACTTGACACAACAGGACAAAATCACGATTGTCCCAAGAAGAAGCAGAAAGGGCTCAACACCAGTCATGTCACAAACTAATGGTATGATAAAAAAAATACACAAATGATCCCCTCGTGAAGAGGCGAAAAAGGGCTCTAGACTAACCATGTGAAGATTGAAAGCAAAGAGCCACTAAAAGCTCAAATTATACAAAGCTCCCCTTGAAAAATATGCACAAAACATACAATTGAAGAACTCCCCCATGTTAAATGCTCCCCCTTTTATATGCAATGCAATCATGTCCCATATGCAATTTGTCCCTCATTCCCCCACTTGTTGGCAATGCAACCATCAAGAATTACATAATGATAGCATGAAAGCATGTCACAAAAGGATGCGACCATACAAAGCTTCTCAGATAGACTATATATGTATTTTTCAAATATTACAAGTGAGCTAATCCACAGGAAGCAGGTCTTGAGTAAGCATGACTAAAGAATAAGCCAAACAAGCATACACTACCATAAACTTAGCATCTCAAGCTAGAGCAACGCATAGGCAAACGTTATTCATGAATAAGCCACACAAGAAATTCAGGATCCAGTTTCATAAAACACACTTACCTCACAAGATTTTGTTAACACTCCTATGCACTAGTTCTCAAGAGCATAATGAACACATTGAGAAATCATCAGAATCCTATGCACAAGTTCTCAGGAGCATAAGAAAATACTTAAGGTATATAAGATACGCTCATTTAACAAGTGTATATGAAACACATGCTAGACAATGCATGAACATGTGCAGTACAAAAATAAAACTACTCCAGCTTGTGGTAAGGGTGTTAAGTGACATATTAAGCTATGTAGTGCCTGGGGTGTTACACACCAAAAATTTAACACATCAATTGGCACACCATTTCAAGTTACTTGAGTATTATATTATCATGTTCATGAGGTTTTATTGTTTTATCTAAATAAAAATATCTATAAATAAGATGAAAATAATTTGAAATGGTCCACCATCGTGTAGGTTAGGTTATTAGAAAAGTTTGGATCTGGTTTCGTATTTTATAATTTAAAAATGACTTAATTAAATCATTTTAGAGAAGGCTATTTTGTATGATTGTTAGAAAATAGAAAACCACCCTTTAAACCAAGCAAAAAAGCAAAGGTCTTGTTTTGATAGCTGGATGACCCTTAGTGTTTATTATTGTTGTCGACGACATAGGTTGAAAATTAATTTTTATAATTGTAAGGTGGTGGAAATTAATCTTTTCAAGTAGTTATTATGGATAACAATATTTGACCATGTTCCACTGCTAGGGAACCAAGCATTAGTACCAGGCGCAAAGCCGGTTTAGTACTGGTTATGGACCCTGTACCGAGCTTCCAGTACTAATGGGCAGCCCAGCCGGTACTAATGTGCGCCATTTAGTACCGGCTGGTAACACCAGCCGGTATAAACGTGATGCCACACGGCACCGCCGGGGGCGCTTTGAGCCCAGTTCATTTAGTACCGGCCGGTAATACCAGCCAGTACAAAATGTTCCAGCCACCTTTTTTTATTTCCTTTTAGACGTCCCTGTTTTTTTTTCTTTGTAGTTTTTCCTATATTTCTGATTACATGTTACGTTTCTTTACGCAGAAGTGGTTCCTACGTATTCTCATACTAGTAATATTTGCATAATAGAAGCAATATATATATACATATAATGTATATTTGACTCCCTGCGCGTCAAATATTATTGAACGCGCCGCGGAGCACCGCTCGTCTCCGGCGGCGCAATAAAGCCGTAAAATCAGCTGTCGTATTTAAAATTTCGTTAATTAATATTTAATAAAGAGGGACCGAGAGGACAGCTTTATCCCCTAATTGCCGCTGAGTTTTTTTTTTCTTTTGCGGTGAGGAGGTTCCGGACGACGACTGCGTGGACGAGGGCCAAACCGGTCGACGGCGGCCCTTCTCTGATCCTCCCCCTTGGTGGCTGCAACCTCCAGTGAGTAGCTCGGCTGCCCCATCTCCGCCCTCTCCTCCGGGACGAGCGGCCAGGAGGTGACCAGTCCCAGCCCAGTTCTTCGTGGGTGAGCATCGATGGGGACGATGCTTGGATCAAACTCCAGCGGTGACTACGATCTGTATGCCTACATCCTAAATTGAGAGTAAAGATTCAATCTTTTTACTGATGTATGCGTGGATGGCATGGGACTTTCCCGAGATTCAGGCAGAGGTGATGCTGCTAGCTATTTTTTGCTTCGGTGAATTCTGACTCTGAATGCAATTTCACAATGCCTAGTGGATTTGAATTTGTAGGCTCCTCCAATCCATTTCATTTTGCCATTCCAAAAATCGAGCCTAGTCACTCAAATGCTAAACTTGAGTAGGGTGTTGATTTTCACACAGATTCCCACTTCCTGGCGGACGGAGAATTGTCGTGGGCCTGTGTTCAGGTACTCCTGTCCCTCTGTTCTGTTTTCCATTATCCAAATCTCATCTGCATCATGCATTTAAAAGCGGATTTCTTTAGACAACCAGAATCTGCCGTGGTGCTGCGGCCACGGGAGCACGGGGATGGAAATGCGGTGAGGCTGCGATGGTTTGCTTCATCCTGCTACTTACTGCATCCCTTTCCCTCTCTTGATTTCAAAACCTGGCAGTGATTTTTAAAAATTCAGTGTTTCTTTCGTTTTAATGCAGATATAGAAACATCCGTTGATGGGATATCGGATATGTAATTACTGTCAACAGAAAGGCTACCTTATTGTTTAGTCATGTGAGTGATTTTTTATTTCCAATCTCATATGCCCAAGTGTGGATATAATATCATTGTGTGCTGATCAGACAGAATTGTAGAGTGCAGCATCCAAGCCAACAGCTTGTCTCATGCTTATTTTATACAAATATACTCCCATTTTATTAAATATTGTGCGCTATGTGATGCTTCCCACTGCCTATATTATTCTTTGTTCAATAAAGTAACAAAATGTATTCATCCAACTGTGTACATCAAATAATTACTACTTAATTTTTGCGATCTTCTGAAGCATGCCATTTTTACTACTACATATAACGGATATTTCTTGTTTTTCGCTGCAGAATTGAATAGTTGGATGTATATACACAAATGGAGTAACTGGTCACACTCACGAGGAATAATATTGTAGGGAATGAGGAGTAAAATATGTAGAACAAGAAATAATATTTATTTCGATAAAATTAGCCACAAAACAGGGAATAACATTTAGAGATTAGATAGAGGAGTAACCTTGTATGTAACAGTGTTGTCAAGTAACCACACCGCACTAGGGAATAGACTAATCACTTTTGTTTCTTCTAAGCAACAAGGCTCGGCCCAAGCTTAGTGTCAGGTTATATGTTTTGATGTTCCTAAAAAATGCAATGAGATCCATCAGTGATTAACAAGCAGAAATTACTACTTTATATGTTGGGAGGAGTAAAAGAACATTACAGAAGTAATTTTCGGGCAACTCATATCTTAGTAGGTCCATGAGTAAATTTAAATGTTGGGGAAGTAAAAATAATATTAGATTAATAATTTTCAATCCAATTGAATCCGTACAGCAGTTCAGTCTCCCATGTTGTAGATATTACTTCTTGTTTGAAAATTACTTATTGTAATATGCTCTGTTGGAAAAGTACTGCTCCTGCCTCTCACTGTTTCTCTTTTTTCTCTGTTGAGGGGATGCCGCAGACCGGTGATAGAAGCCGGTGATTCCATATGCTTGATTCAGTAATGAAAAATGATAATGGATGCAGTTCCCTGATATTATCAGATTGGCATGCTCTTTTATGGATCTTTTTATCTCTAGTCCTTCAGCCATGCTGCGCGACAATAAAAGTGTCCATGTTTTGTCTTTCATTGTACTCAACCTATCATTTTTTCTATTTTACGGTTACATGTACTGAATATGTAATTTTGTTTGGTGGCGGAAAATTGTGACATTTAAAAAGAATATTGCTATCAAGTTATTATAGAAATACTTTTTAGAATTTGAAAGTTACTTATTTCTGGTTATTGAAAAATACTATTGACATTTGAAAAATACTACTAACTGTTAGAAAAAGTAGTCATCTTTTCAATTGAAAATTTCTCTAGTGAGTTTGTAAAATAGTTTTCATTTGAAATTTACTCCTCTAGTGACTTCAATACTACTGATATTTGAAGAAAAAGGCTCTTGACATTTGGGGGGAAAGACTCATTGCGTTAGAACATACCCTCTGAGATTTGAAAAATAAATTTTGTCAAATGAAATGTTCCTAACATTTGAAATATACTCCTAACAATTAGGAAAAAAATAGTCCTCTTGTCAATAGGAACAAATGATCCTGATATTTAGAAAGAAAAACTCAATTGTCAATCAAAGAAATACTCCTGTCATTAGAAAAATACTACTCTAGTCACATGAAAATACTCCTGTGAATATGGAAGATTACTCCTACCTTTATAAATTACACCTAATAGTCTTTTATTCCTGCAATGTACCCACATGGAAAAATACCCCAGATATTAGAAAATTACTCTCATCTAATATGTTATTACTCCTCCAATGTTATTAAAGTACTCATATAAAACGAAAATTACTCCTCTAAAATGTTAAAATACTGGTCTAATATGGAAAATTACTCCTATATAGAAACACTCCTATAATGTTAAAAATGTTACTTCTATGTTGAATATTACTCCTATAATGTTCCTTAAAATACTACTCTGTTTGTGTTCATTCCGTGCATGATGCAGCAGGTTGCCCCCCGAAATCTCTCCCTCTATGCATGCAAATGTTAATTGCCCATGAATTCTCTCTATCTCATACTAAATATTGGTCAACTTTCTAGGCATGCAAGCAAGTTTTACCCGCACCCTGAAATCTCTTCCATTGCAAGCACATGGCTGATCTTTAATGATCCAATGTGTCGCTATTGCTACATGCTTAAGCCCCAGGTCTATATATGACAGAAGGGAAAATTGGTCTGGTAGCACCGAAAGATCGCGACTTCCGTGAAATACCATTAAAAGACGCTGCTTTCGTAAAATAGCACAAACGTTACCGGAAAGTAGCACTCTGTTACTTCTCACTAGAATCTCTGTTAACCCGGACGAAAATACCCACGGAACTTTTTTTTCCTCTCAGCTTCCCCTTTCTTTTCTGTTCTCCCGTGCGCTGCAGCCCTGCCTGGGCGCAACTGCAGCCCTGCCCAGCGAGGAGGCAGCCTGGAGGAGAAGCTGCGCCGCCTGGGGGAGCCGCGTCGGCCTGGTGGGGAGCGCGCTTCCTGGGGGAGCTGCGCCAGCCTTGGGGGAGCGCGTCGCCTGGGGGAACCGCGCCGGTCTGGTAGAGGAGCGCCGCCTGGGCGAGCCGCACAGGCCTGGAGGAGCCGCGCCGCCTGGAGCCGCGCTGGCCTGGGTGGAGGAGGGCGGCCACCGACGGGCGAAGGAGCAGAGCTGCCTGGATGGGAGAAGCTGTGCCGCCATGGCTGGAAGAGCTTGCTCCGCGTGTGGATAAGGCCCCCCTCCCTTAGGTCAGTTCAGTGCAGGGGTACGAAGGTCATTTCACATCCATCTAATGTGAGAATAAAGGATGAAAATGAGTTTTCGGTGAGAAAAAGCAACAGAGTGCTACTTTTGGGTAACGTTTCAACCTTTCGGTGCTATTTTATGGAGGTAGCGTCTTTTAATGGTATTTCACGGAAGTCGCGATCTTTCGGTGCTACCAGACCAATTTTTCCATGACAGAAAATGAGCAAAATCATCCTCAATCCTGGAATCACGTTTGAACAAACATCCCGCAAAAAAAAAAGAAAAAAAAACATGCACAGCTACACGAGCTGGCTGCCGGGGGCACGGCACGGGCGCATCGCCAGTCCGCAGTCAACGGGGATGGCACTGCAGGCAAAAGCAAGCAAAACGGATGGAAGAGTAGCCGTCCTGGTGATTTTTACGGTCACAGGAGCGCCGTAGAGCTCCGGCGGACGATCCATGAAGCCCCTGCAGGTGGCCGCCGCCGGCACCGCCACCGAGGGATCCTCTTGTTCGTCAGTCACATGCGTGGCCACTGCCTGATTCATCTCGGGATTATTTGCCTCCCGCATACGTTAAAACGGATCTGCTATACAACAACGGTTCCATTTTTACTGTCTCGGAGAGAAACGGAGTAATTACTTCGGTCAAGGAGCACGTCGGAGCTCCGGCCAGGCGTTGAATACTATTCGTGCGGCGCTACAAATAGACGCACCCTATATATATATCAAGAATCCACCTTGATTCTGTCCGTCAGGAGGAGGCACTCTTCCATACGCCATTGCTGTCGCATTCAAAAAAAATATATTAAATATATCGATATACAAGTCTTATGATTGAATACGATCATATGCCTGACATACCTCAAATTCATCTGGCTTCATTTTGCCCGTGGGTCGTACAAACCAGTGAATAAACTCATACACGTAGTAGCCACATAGGTTATTCCCTTCTTCCTGTCTCATACACTTATGTGGAATGCAAAAGTGTTATTAAAAATAGCTATTGCGTATAAACAGATGTCACTAATGACGCAAAATGTTCTAATTGAGATTTTACCGGAAAATCTAGCTTGATATGGAGTTTCTCCTTAAATGGACCTTCATTTTCTTCCTGGAAGCGAGCCCATGCCTTGTTCATTAGGTCGATGACGTCTTGGAATCCTTCTTGTGCCTTCTTCTTTGGGTCAAGGACTATGACCAAGCTTCTCTGGAGCTCTGTAACAAAGAGCATCCATTGAAAGCTGTGTAGATTAAGACGCATACTATGTTAGATATATTGGTTGCTAGGACATGTGATGATCAGCAATGGTTGAAGTACTCACTGCATGTTGTATGGGAACAATATGAAATCACATTTTTCTGATTATCCAAGAATTTCCATATATTCCTCGTGGTCAAGTTTGGGATGTTCTTGACAGTAAATTCGTGGATCACATATGGGTCCACGAAGCGAAGGTTTAGAAAGTCTTTTCTTCAGCAAACTTGTTGTTCCATTCTACACAAGACAAATCAAATTACGAATGCGATGGCTAACAATATTAGTGAATAGATGGATGGACATTTACAGAACTCATGCACTGATGAGAGATTTTTCGAGGGCGTCTTGATTGAACAAAAACCAGAATTCTGAGAATTTAATATTTATCTCATCCACCCCTCGAAAACAATGCTCATTTCTAGTCTGAAGAGTGAGGTAGCATTGGCCGTTTGTAGATTCTTTTATGTTACAATTATGGAGATTACGCATCCTAGTTGGAAGATCACTGATTTGGTGTTGAAGCAGTAGAGGTTTCTTCAATTCAAATACAGTTCTTTCGGCTCCTGGATGAGTTCGGATATGGTCCTCACCTCGTAGTTGTGCTTTTATAAGGTTTGTGTCGCAGGCAAAATCAACCAAATATTGGTCCTCCTTTGAAAGCACTATGAGAGGTGGGATGGACTAATTCTTCTACATACCAAGTTGTGGAATGCTCATTGCCTTTCTCTTACGCTGGTTTGACTTTTTTATTTGGCGGTCATAGTCTAATAATGGACTTTTCGCCTGTTGTTGCTTCCATGCACTGAACTGCTTTCGGGTCATCTCGGGCGTGAACTTCTCACTAGGCAGTGAAGCCAGTTTCTGTGGCACAGGAGGCAATTTCTTAGGAGCTTTCTCCCAACCTTCCTTCTTCTCCTTAGGAGGTGGGGGCACAAGAGGTGGCTGGATCCTAATTATTGTTCCGCCGCCAATTTTCTTTGCATTCTTTGCTTCAGGTTTTGGTACATTTGTAGATTTCTCTGTAGGGGCGCAGACGAGCTAACTCTTGGCTCTGTTCGAGCAAGCTGCGGATCATCTGCAGTAGGAGGTGGTAGAGGCTCACTTTGAGCAGGTTGCTGACCCTTTTCATTTGGAGGTGTAATTGGATTCATGCACGAGGCTATTACATCTGCAGGCGGAGGTGATCTTATCCCAGAGGCCTGTCCCGATGTTTGTGTTATGCTACCAGTTGGAAATATAATGTACTGCTTTGGCCAACATATCCATCTATGCAATGCTTGACCTAATACCTTTTCACCATCACCTCCTTTGAATTTGAGGTCGAGGTCCTCCCAACCGGGTAGTACTATATCAACATTGACCCTTGCATATCCTGGGGGAATTGGAATGCCGTGTATCACCCCGCCTTCAACAGGGACCTCAGCTACACCGTGTGCTACTACTTTTGTCTTATTTCCCGTTACGAGACTATTGAGCTCACATGGTTGCCTTTCTATGATATTGTCCACGGAATAGCTTTGGATTTGAGCTAACTGCCTAGAATCAATGCTGGATGGCACGTTGGAGGCGGGGCAGATCGGCGAGACTCGTTCTTCTGGTGCAGCGATTTGTTCTTCTAGTGCATGGAATTTCAATTCATTTTCCGTCTTGCTTCTGCTTCCGTAAGTCTCGAGATCTCCGGAGAAGCCATGCTTCCATGGAACTACCCCCCTGCCTCGCACACGCCCAGTGTGTTTAGGCGTCCCTAGGGCATATGATAGCTCGTCTTTCTCCCAATTTGGCTTGAAGTTTCCTTCCGCCTTTGCCTTTAGGACAGCCTCAAGCCTAACTACTGCTGCTCGCAATGCATCCGACGGGATCAATTTTCTATTATTCATATCCAGAGTGCCGCCATGAGCAAAATAGTACCAGTTCGCTCTTTCAGGCCAATGTAGGGTCTGAGGGGTGGTTCCTTTCTCGAGCAGTTCCTTTTCCATTTTCTACCAGTTTCGAATTGGGTTCATATACCCATCTTGTCTAGTATGATGGGAGTGAATCTTTTTGCTTGCATTTGCTTTGTTTTGCTCTCTCAAGGCAGCTTTGTCTTCTGAGAGACAGTGTTGGACGAACTGATCCCAGTATGGATGAAGCTTCTAGAACTTAGCCTCAAATAGCTCTCTCAAGGCAGTTCTTCTTAAATGTTTGGAAAGCAATCGCCATTTTCTTCAAGGCGAACTTCTTTACTTTCTCCTTGATGTCTTCTTCATCTGGAAGTGTGAAGTGCGACAACAATTGTTCCCAACACAAGTCTTTCTTTTGTTCAGGTACCACATCTGCAGGTTTAAGGCCCCTAGCCATTTTCCAGCTTTGAATTTGATGGGGATGTTTTCCCTAACAATGTATCCTACCTGATTGACAAACTTTGTCCTTGCATCCTCTGGAGCTTTTGGGGCACCTTCTTCGTCGATCTCTGTAATGATGATTTTCTCCAACATCTTTGCTTTAGTGCTTCGCTTACGTTTCCGACTAGACATCAAAGCCAGAGAAGATATGCATTCATATATAAATGATCCTAAGTATGAACTAAAAGAATGTAGCATGTGTCTCTGTATATATACCTCGGGTATATCTTCTTCCCCAGAGTTAGAATGAGCGGCCTCATCACCATCACCAGTCACGTTAAGATACTGGCTGGCATCATACTCGCCTTTGGGTATATCTTGTTCAGGTGGTAATTCGAACGAGCTGTCTCCTCTAATCAGCTGACTCATGAACTCATCCAAGTGTTCACATCCATCATCCATTTCAAATGCTAAGAGTAACAAAATGAGCTTATTAGTTGTACTAGTAATCTAGGGGCTAATTTCTAATAATATAATACTAAAAATCCAGGGGCTTATTACTAATTATACTAAAATCTTGGGGGCTAATTTCTAATTACACTAGTCATCCAGAGGCTATTTTCTAATTACACTAGTGATCCAGGGGTAATTACTAATTATACTAAAATCTGGGGCTAATTTCTAATTACACTAGTACCAGGGTAATTTGTAATTACACTAGTAATCCAGGGGCTAATACACAATCTATACTAATAAAACAGGGGCTAATTTGTACTAATACTAAAAATCTAGGGGCTAAATTCTTATTATACTAAAATCCGGGTGCTATTTTCTAATTACACTAGTAATCCAGGGGCTAATTTCTAATAATACTAAAAATCCAGGGGCTAATTCCTATTTAAACTAATAATGCAGGGGCTAATTTACAAGTTATACTAATAATCCATGACTAATTTCTAATTATACTAAAATCCGCGGGCTAATTTACATGTACACTAGAACCATAATTAGATAATGTTGAACGGTGCTGACATCAGCCCGAGGAGGGCTTACGGCCGGTGGGTGGCAGCGGCGGCGTAGTCCGGCGGCTGCGGCGATCGGCCGTGGGGGGCGTGCGTCGACAGCGAGGTGGAGGTCGACAACGACGGTGACGACAACGAGGTTGAGGGTGCGCGTCGATGGCAAGGTGGACGACGCGCGGTGGTCGGGGTGACGCCGGAGGCAGGGTCGGCAATGAGGCGGTCGGTGCACGGTGGTGGGGGCGATGAGAGAGGCGGGGTCGGCGACGAAGCTGTCGACGACGAGGGGGCGGCGACAGAGGCGAAGCAGAAGGCGCGCGATCGACAAATTTTGGCTAAGTCTAGGGAGGAGAGGCGCCAGATCTATATATATTGGGGGCCGTTTAGCATCAGCTGGTGGCACCAGCCCGTACTAAATTGGCACCCTGGACCAGCTAGCGCCACCAGCGGGTACTAATGGGCGGCGTTTACTACCGGCTAGTGGGTGGCGTTTAGTACCGGCTAGTGGCACTAACCGGTACTAACTCCAAAAACTGTTCAGTTCCCGCCCATTTTTGTTTTTAGTTTTGTATTTTTTTAATACTTTGTTATCATTCATTTATACCAAATAAATACACAAAAATATAACAAATATATATTTTCAACATGCAAAAAAGGTGATATATTATATGTAATACATTTTAATATGCCGTATCTGTTAATAAATTATTTACTTCATTTGTGCCTCATTTAAGGTTTTGATATTTGAGACCATTACTTAATATTTCCTAATTTATATAAAATATATATATTGAGTTCAATAAATTAAATAAATTCACATGACTAAATATTTGTGTTCATACAACATTTTAGATTCTTAAAAACCTATGTTGCTTCACTAATTCTAATTAGAAAATTAAAAACATAGAATTTCACAAAAATGAAAGACAATAAAATTGAAATGTATATATTTTTTGAACATGCAAAAATAGTTTACAATACTTTATGTAATATACTCTACTATGTTGACTTTATTTAATAAATTCTTTACTTCATTTGTTACTAATTTAAGGTTAAAATACATTAAAAACCTATTTAATTTTTAAATAAAATACATAAATTGACATAAATTTAATTTAAAAATTAAATAAATTGACAAAATCATTACTTTAGTTCATACATAATTAATACACTTTAGTTCATACTGCACCATTTTCACTAAACTAATGGAAAATTGATACTTTTCTTTTTAACTAAGACTTCGTCTTTATGATCGCGACGTAAGTACGGAGCATCTTCTCGAGACAACAGGATGGTGGGGTCAACATCAATTGAAAATGGAGGAAGGTTATCGATCCGATTAAATTCTTCTGAATTATCTGAAACATCCTCGACTCCAACGATCTTCCTCTTTCCAGATAGTACTATATGGCGTTTAGGTTGGTCTTTGTTAGAGCCCTTTTTCGGTTTGCTTCACATGTCCATCAGATAGAAAACCTTACTGACATCCTTTACTAGAATGAAAGGTTCATCTTTGTATCCAATCTTACTAAGGTCCACTGTTGTCATCCCAAACCGGTCCACCAATACGCCTCCTTGAGCACGGTTCACTCATTGGCAACGAAATAAAGGGACCTTCAATAGAGGTCCATACTCCAGTTACCATATCTCTTCTTTGACACCATAATATGTCTCTTTTGTTCCCTTATTGTCTATTATTACATCGATACAGACACCACTGTTCTGGTTGGTACGGTTTTGGTCTTGCTTCCTTGTATAAATTTCTGTTTATATCGTACCCTTGGTATAACAAGATTGTGAGAGATGGCCCCCTAGCTAACCATTGAAGTTGTTTGTCAATCGATTGGTCACCCATAAGAAGTCTTCGGAGCCAAATAGCGAAATTATCTTTATGGTGATGTGTAATCTAGGCCTCACTCTTATCTGGGTTTGTTGACTAGATAATATTCTTTTGCTGAAGCATATATGGATCAACTGGTGATGAGTTCGGCAAAACCGTGAAGATTTCTATGCGCATATCGAACTCATGGATGGTCAAACTAGCTTTCTTCCCTAGTGTTCCCTTTCCCTTTAGCCACCCCTCGTGGCGTGACACGGGCTGTCCGACCGGATCAACGTCATCAACAAAATTAGCACAGAATTCTATGACCTCCTCTGTTGCATAGCCATTAGTGATGGATCCTTCTGGGAAATAACGATTGCGAACATACTTCTTTAAGACTGTCATGTATCTCTCAAAGGGGAACATATTGTCTAGGAATACTGACCCAAGATCGAGATCTCTTTTAAATGGTGAGTAAGGAGATGATTCGTAATGTTGAAGAATGAAGGTGGAAGGAATATCTCAAAACTGACAAGGCATTGGACGATGTCATGCTGCATCCTTTCAAGTTTTCTGTGAAATTACATTTAGGAGTGCACATAGCTTTACGATTGTCAATCTTACATTCTCTAATAGAGTACCCCTCAATGCAACCGGAAGCAACTGTGTCAACAACACCTGACAGTCATGGGACTTGAGATTTGTGAGTTTCTTTTGCCATCTTTATTATTCCCTTAATATTGAATGAGTATACGGACGGGACCTTGACACTGTTCAAGCAATCAAACATGCTCTTCTTCTCCTCATTGCTAAGAGTGTAGCTGGCAGGACATAAATAATGTTGTCCGTTATTCCTCTTCTCTGGATATAAGTCCTTTTGTTGCCCCATATGTTTTAAGTCTTGACGTGCTTGGATTGTATCTCTTCCTTTCCCATATACACCTAGGAAGCCAAGCAAGTTCACACAAACACTCTTCGTCACGTGCATAATGTCAATTGCGTGACGAACATCTAAGAATTCCCAATAGGGTAGCTCCCAAAACATTGAATTTTTCTTCCACATGGGAGCACGTCCGTCGTCCCCTTTTGGGGTTGGTTTGCTACCAGGGCCCTTGCCATGACTGACATCAACGTCCTGTAACATTGAGTGCACGCGTTTGCCATCACAGTGCAAATGCATTGAATAGATTTCTTACACCCCTTCAAAATGCTTTCCTTGCTTCCGTAACGGGTGATTAGCTAGAAGAAACTGACGAGGACCCATATATACATTCTTTTTATAGTATTTTAGGTAAATATTGTCTGTATCATCTAGGCAGTGGGTGCATGCCCGATATCCCTTGTTGGACTATCCGGATAGATTACTAAATGCAGGCCAATCGTTGATGGTTTTGAAAAGCAATGCTCAGAGGTTGAAATAGTCTTGTGTGTCTTCGTCCCACACGGTTACTCCTTTATTCCATAGGACTAAAAGACCATCAACCAACAGCCTTAGGTACACGTCAATATCATTGCCTGTTTGATTTGGACCTTGGATAAGCACTGGCATCATGATAAATTTCCGCTTCAAGCACATCTAGGGAGGAAGGTTCGAAATACTAAGGGTCACAGACCCTGTGCTATGACTACTGCTCTGATTACCGAATGGATTCATTCCGTCTGCACTTAGGGCAAACCTTATGTTCATTTCCTCCTCAACAAAGTCTGGAAACTCTCTGTTTATGTTTCTGCACTGCGACTCATCCACCGGGTGTTCAATGAACTCGTCTTGCTTGCGTTCCTCTTTGTGCCACCACATCAACATAGCGTTCTCCTTGCTTCTAAACAAACGCTTCAGACATGGTATTGTGTGGAAATACCACATCACTTTAGCCGCAATTTTCTTACGACAATCCTCTCCCTCAACCTCCCCTGGATCATCTCGCCTGATCTTATACCGCAATGCCTCACACACAGGGCATGCCTCCAAGTTTTCCTATTCCCCACCGCGGTACAGGATACAATTGTTAGGACACGCATGTATCTTCTCTGCTGCCAATCCTAGAGGGCACACAATATTTTTGGCCTCATAAGTTGACGAGGGATGCTCATTATTGGCAGGGAGCCGATCCTTTACAATTAACAATAGTGATCAAAACCCTTGTCCGAAACACCATTTGTTGCCTTCCATTGAAGCATATCAAGTGTGGTATGCAATTTCTTGTGCTTCTCTTTACAGCCTGCGTACATCAGCTTCTTGTGATCCTCAATCATCTTTTGAAACTTCTTGTGCTCCAATGCAGTCACACTTTATTTCTGTCCATCTAGCAAAACCTGACCTAACTCGTCTGGGGAATTGTCATCAGCAGCCTCATCCATTGGATCGTCATCTGGGGCTTCTTGTAATTGAACCCACTCAGGAAGGTCATCTTCTTCTTTGTCCTCTTCCTTCACGACTCTAGGTTCACCGTGTTTGGTCCAAAGAGAATAGTTAGGCATGAAACCGACAACAGCAAGGTGTGCGTGGAGTGTCCTTCGCTTGGAGTACTCCTTTTCTTTTCTTGCAATCTCTACATGGACAACACATGAACCCCTTTGCCAACCGGTTGGCCTCTACAACATCAAGAAATGTATCCAACCCTGTAACCCATGCGCTCGTGCTTCATCCGCCATACATCCAACGCTGGTCCATCTGCAACCATATTATAGTAATTATGCTCTTTGTCATATCTACAACTTACAATTATCATCCTTTTGTACAAAATAGAACTAACTACATGAACTTACCTCCAGCAACAGAAGTCATGTTCTTTCGATAATACCTTTAATTTTTATATACAAGAAAATGGAAAGAGTTCAATAAACATTATAAAGACTAACTTTTATAATAATCCAGGGCTAATTTCTAATTAAACTAGTAATCCAGGGGCTAATTTGCAAGTTATACTAAAATTCCAGGGCTAATTTGTAGTTATACTAAAATTCTAAAAAACCATGGTCTAATTCAAAGTTACACTAAAAGTCCAGGGGCTAAATCAAAGTTCTACTAAAAATCTATGGCTAATTTCTAATTATAATAAAAATCTAGGGCAAATTCAAAGTTATACTAAAAATCTAGGGGCTAATTTGATTATCGATTATTATTTATTTATACGTAATAAATACTCAAGAAATATATAAAATATATATTTTGAACATGCAAGAAAAGGGTGATATATTATATGTAATACATTTATGCCGTTACGTGATAATAAAGCCTTTACATCATTTATGCCTCATTTAAGGTTTTGATATCTGAGAAAATTATTTAATATTTATAAATTTATATGAAATACATAAATTGAGTTCATTAAATTGCATGAAAAAACATTAACACCAGTGAAATCAAGTTGCTATCAATTTAACAATAAGACTATAGAAATTAATAACAAAAATCATGGGCAACTACAAAATCTCGCTCCTCTCTCTCCCTCATTCTAAGCCAATCACAAATTACTCTAGGTACAAAGCATTAAATGCAATACACTAAACATTAGAGAAGGGACAATGAAGTTACCAACCTTTAGAACAATTGGATGAGTGAAGTCTCCACAAATTTTTGAAAAAAATGGGCAGAATCTTCCCTAAGGTGCCATGGAGATTGAAGAAGCTTGCTCTCGGGTGGGGGAATGGAGTGAGGGTGGCTGGCTTTCTGAGGAGGAAGAGAACTTTTTACAGAGAGCAATTTAGTATCGGGTGAAGCCACCAGCCGGTGGTAATGGGAACCATTTAGGACCGGTTGGTGGCTCCAGCTGGTAGTAAATGTCCTGCACCGGCTGGAGCCTCTAGCTGGTGCTAACGTCGCGCATTTAGTACCGGCTTGACCCCCAGCCGGTACTAAATGGTTTTATCCGTTGCACCTAACACAGGGGGCGTCAGTGGCTCTGATTTAGTACCGGCTGGTGACACCAGCCGGTACTAAATTGGACCGGTGACGTCGACGCATGGCTATTTTTCATGTTAGTAGCGGCTTAAACTGCAACCGGTACTAACGTGTTAGGTAAAAGGCACTTGAAACTCATATTTTTTGTTGGCACAACAAAATATTAATATTTGTGGATAAGAAAGCAACATGAACATTCTTCACACCTGGACTACTTCTGATGCCGGGTCAAGCACACTGAGCATATCGATGATCTATTATGTGAATATACAACCGATGAGGCCCTGAGGCTGGGGGTGGGGGTGTGAATCCGTCCACGTATTTAGATGGAAAGGACCAGTCGGTCACCCTTGAGCACCAGCTAGTATGTGACAAACACAGACTCTGCGAGAGAATTTTAATTTGGTAAACAAAAAATTCATATTTTATAGACTGAATATCTAAATTGAATTCAGATTGCACCATTGTATTTATTCCAATAAGATATTTAAAACACATGCCAATGTTTTGGGTAAATTTTTGTTGAAACATTTTGTATGAAGGTGGAACAATTCATTCAGTTGTAACATCTAGAAAAATAATCCCATCTTGTGGAAGAAAATTCTATATAGACGGAACAGAAACTATACAAGTGTAACAAAATGTCATGTAGTATTTAACACATAAAATTATCCAGACAAGAAGTATGTGATTTTCTCCATTTGGAAAAAAACTATGCTAGAAGAACAAAACATTTGAGTTCAATTGAAGGAAAGAAACTCGAACACAAATAAATCATCAATACAGGAATAAAAAATTATATAAAAGGAAAATTAAATAAACCGTCAGAACAAATAATTTAAGTTGAGTTTAAAAAAATGCTATATTTATACAATGTGAAAGAAAATATCTCAAATAATCCCATTACACAATAAAACATCTGAACAATATAAAAAATAAAAATAAACATGTAGAATAGCGTGTATACCATATGTATAATCCAAATAACATTATGGAACATCACATGAATTTGTGGAAAAAATTTAAACAACACAAGAAACACTTCATAGATACTGTACGAATAATAAAGACAACACTATAAAACATCTTGTGGATTGTGCTGAGACAGTCTAAGAAAAACTATGGAACATTTCATAAATATTACATGAACAATCCAAACAACAACGTACAATATCTCACATATATTGAGAAAACAATCCAATCAAAGATTGTAGAATACATCATAAATAGTATAAAAAACCACACTGATGACATTATCAAATATGTTATGCATGTTATTATGAAATAGGTTAAAAGAAACTAATCCTACAAGTGACGTACAATATCCAAGGACTAAAAAAGAAATAGAAGAGTAACATGAAAAAAGGAAAAGGAAGAACATATGCAATATGTGAAAGAAAATGAAGAAAAAAACAAATAACAAATGAACATAACAACTATCCATGGGAGAAAAAATTAAAAAAGAAATTGTTGACGCTTTTCAGGGCCAACATATGAACGCACTCGAGCATGAGGTGCGCGGAGGAGCTCGATGCAGCACCTCTGCGACGGGCGGTTAGACCCCCTGCGATGGGCAGTCGGACTCCCTATGACAGACGGTCAGACTCCCTATGACACCCCGGCAAGAAACCAACGAACGCCCATCTGGGAGGGCCCCCCTTCAGGGTAGGCGCACCTTGGGTTGTTCTAGGATCGGCAGACCACCTAGAACGTCCTCGGTCATCGTCGAGATGAAGGTAGAATAACAGATGAGATTGGAAAAGCTAGGGCAAAAGAATAAAAGAAAAGATAAAAAGTAATAGATGTATTTGTGTTTTGACGATTGGGTGTCTCAATCGGCCGTGGCCCTTTATATTTATAGGATATGGAGGTGCTGTCGCGCAAGGAATTGAATTACTAAAGAAATCCCATCAAAATACAACTCTCATTCGGTTTGGCTAGGCACAACAGGTTTGACCTCTTGTACGAGCAGTCTAACCACCTGTCTTCGAGTGCAGAATTTAACAAGGTAATAACTCTCTCGTCCCAACTCCAAATTGGACATTCTACATATGGATTTTGATATGCTTGATGAGAGGAAGTCAATGATGAAGTCCAATTGGCATTTTGAGGACCTTAACATAGGCGGTCTAACCGTTTTAGACAGGGAGTCTAACCGTCTGTCATAAACCTTCCAATTTTAGTCATCAACATATGTCCCCCTATTTTTTGGTTAAGCTTGCGCACCAAAAAACAATCTTCTGGACCAAAATGGTCACGATGATGAACAATGCATCGGCCATATTTTGGTTTTTTTTTCTAAGCGCGATAACATCTTATCGGACATAAAGCTTGATTTGCTCAAGTTGAAGCTGCATTCACCTACTTTGGCCTCCAGTCCTTCCGTATTGGCTTAGCTGGTTTCTCTTCAATTTGTTGCTCCATCGACTCCTTCTTGTGCAATCTTTGTAATCTTCTCTTTTGAGTTTGGCACAAGTTTGAGGGACACCACCTTGGTTGTACGTCCTTGGAATGTTGCTTGTTGCTACTTTCACTTTCACCTTGCTTAAAAGCAGCACATATATCACTCTTGACCAGATTGCTATTGCAAGCGACCGGTCTTTGTAGTGCACTATAAATTTGAAGTTGAAGCAGGATATTGAATCATATAAGGATGCATGTACATACTCCTATAATCAGCAGGTGAATAGTAGCTAGGGTAATACCAAGACCATGGAAAATTTGATCCAACAAAAGAATAAGGTGCAAAAGCATAATTATTTTGTTGCTAGTGCATACCTTGTTGCCATCAATGTCTTGATGGTGCTTTCCCCCCTCTAGCACTATTTGGTTGATTTCATTGCTTCTGAGCTGCCCCTTTCCTCTTGTACTTGATCAAGAGCTCTTCAACACTTGGCCTTGCTCTATTCTTGGACTTGGAGGAATTTTCAGCCTTACTGGAATAGCCAGTGAGACCGGCTGGCGTGCTACCCTTTTTGCACTTGTCTTGCCCCACGCCCCCTAGCAATTTGTCTTTTATATTTTTCCATGTACCAGTGTCATATTATGTTGAAATTTTGCGAGATGATAGTATACATCATAATGCATCGTAGAAAAATATAAAATATTTTTTTCATTATTTTGATGCGGTAAGATATTTAATAATTAATTAGTCTTAAGATATGACAATATTAAAAAAACTAATGATGAAAAAATCATAATACATTTTTTTTTGACATTTATTGTGATGTTCACTACAATCATACAAAATTTAAAATTAAAAGTCAACTTCTGCATAGAGAAATAAAAAAAGGCAAATTGCATTAGGAGGTAGAATAGACACAGTGACATAGTTTAGGGAATAAAATGAACCAAAAGATAGCTTAGGCCGTTATGTAGACTTTGCTTATAGTTGAGGGAAGTAATATAGACTTTTTCCTAAAAGATAGGTGAAAAATAATAGATGTATTTGTGTTTTTTACGATTGGGTATCTCAATCGACCGTGACCCTTTACATTTATAGCGTGGAGAGGTCTTTCCCTGCAAGGAATCGAATTACTAAAGAAATCCTGTCAAAATACAACTCTAACTCGGTTTGCCCAGACAGAGCCGGTCTAACCTCCTGTACGTGCGGTCTAACCGCCTGTCTTAGAGCGCATAACTTCACAAGGTCATAACTCTCTCGTCCGAACTTCAGATTAGACGTTCTACATATGGATTTTGATGTACTCAACGAGAGGAGGTCATTGATGAAGTCCAACTGGCATTTTGAGGACCTAACACAGGCGGAGTCTAACGGCATGTCATAGACCTGCCAATTTTGATAAACATATGAAAGAGCCTGCCAACCGAGACAGCTAGGAAAATAAGAGGGAGTCGGTTTGTCTGGCATGGTGGCATTTCCTCTGAGGCCCATGCTTTCACCAGCACCTTGCAACCTTACGATCTTTGCATCAGCCTGAGCCCTCCTTGTGTGTTTCTAGCGTATAACACTCCAAAGAAGATGATGACCCATAGCAGTGAAGACAACACAACTGTACAAAGCTGTACTATAGATTCAGTCCGCATCAAATTGTTTTCGAACAATGAAATTTTTGGCACCTACGTTAAACAGGGAAGTAACAAAATGGGGCGCATAACACTGGAGTTTGTAGACTGGATTCACTGAAGTACTTTATGAGGCTTGCTCGCCTCCTCTGATTCTTCATCCAAATAATTCGGGATTTCCGTATCATGGATTTGTCATCTTCGTAATTGGTTGTCTTCCTGATTTTGACCCAAGTCAACGCAATTGGATTGTACCAGCAAGTGGATGAAATTTTTGTCTTTTCCTTTAGGGAGCGTTTGGCAATAAGATGAGAAGAGGCTTTGGAATTAATTAGTGGTGGGAATTGATGAAGGGAATTTACATGGGAGTTTTATTTTTAGTCTCAATCCCTTGTTTGGTATGTGAATGGAATTAAGAGAGGGTCTTGACGAGGGAATTCATATCCTTCATTTGTTATGTGGGTTTAGGCATGGGAATTAAATACATCATTACTACTTTGCCCCTGTCAATGTTTACGTGACCTTTTTTTAACCTAGGCAACTCAAGCAGCACAATTCTACATCCGAAGCCAAAGCAAATTCACAGAGATTGTGACCAGGTTTTGTGGAGACGTCGTTGGTAATTTTTTTTTTTTGAAACATCAATGGGGGCCTAAGAAAGCCCACCTGAAATTCATTACTTAAAGCGATATTACAAGATCAAGCACTCAACCCCCGTCATGGAGAGTTGGCGATCAGGATAGATACAAACTCAGCAAAGGTAGAAAAGGACCCATAGAGATTACAATCGCAGCACACTCTCCCCCATGCAGGAGAAATGTCCCATCCAAGGCAGGTACACCAACAGACGAGGAAATGAAGGAAGGAACCATAGCGAGGTAGCCCTGCATCTGAAGACATCCGGACCGAAGAGGTAGCCAAGCACCCAGGTGATCAATTCGGTTGCAATGAGCGTTGGCAACGGGGAGGACTAAGCCTCACCTGAAACAACTCATTGGGCTCCAACTAAAATCTCCCAGATGAACCCAACAACCAAGACGGCCACAGATGAAGGCGACTGTCTGTGCGGAGGTATAACTCCCAGCGCTCCGGGCGCCACACTTTCGTTGCACGGCCGCCGAAGAGAAAAGATTGCTGAAGAGGGCAGAACAACGCCGAGGAAGTGCACACCCTCCGCGCACCAGGCGCGGCACCTTCGTTGCACAACACGCTGAGACTCAAAGATCAAACCGCAACCGCGTCGAGGAAGGACGAGGCCGACCGATAGAGAGATGATGGTCGGCGAAGGACGGAAGGGGTAGGGCCGAAGGAGCAGCAGCATGACGAGGATGAGCACCACCCAGTCACATGCTGGCGCCGAGGAGCTGGAGTGGACGGTGGTAGGCGGCAGAGCCTAGCGCCGAGGGGCACCTGACATTCGGGGGGGGGGGGGGGGGGACGACGAAGGCGCAGCTCTGTTGACAGTCCGGCGCGAGGGCGAGCTCGCCACACCCGAGGGCAGGAGAGCGACGGCGCACAGGCAGGTGGAGGGGCTCTCGAGCGGCGGCGACGTCGCGCACCGGAGTTGCCCGCGGGAAGAGGCACGAAGAAGGCAACGACGAACGCGAGCGCTGCCGCGGCGCCGCCACAGCGCCGACGCCATCTCGCCGGGAAGGGGCAGCTGCGCCTCACGGCCCTGCCCCCTGCCCGAGCAGATCCGGCCCAGGGCCACCCGGATCCGGTCGCCTAGACCCTAGATCTGGCAGCCGGGGGCGCCGCCGCCACCATGGGCGACCTCACTGGGCCGTATCATGGCTGGCCGAGCGGCGAGGAGAGGGGGAAGAGCCCCGCCGCCACCTTCCCTGCAACCACCCGCACTTCCGGTGGCATGCTCCAGCAGCGGCGAGGAGAAGGAGGCGCTCGGGGGGAAGGTGGTGGCGGCGGCGGCGCTTGGTCACCGCCCGAGTTGCCTCCCTGGGAGACGACGCGGGGGGAGGAGGGCCAGAACCGATATCCACGAATCCCTGGTAATTGCAGAGCTTTCACGCCTAAATCAGAGATGCGGTGGAAGTTTTTGCGCGCGGCAAATCGTATTGCGCGCAGTTTGGCCGCCAGATGCGATTAAGTGAAGGGTATTCTTGTCATTGCTCATCGAACTCCCTGCTGCATCAATGAATTACCAGGGTCCCCAGGGAAGAGATCGGTGGGAATTCATCCCGTCAACTCCGTTTCCCATCCCACGTTAATTCCCTATCCCATGAAACAAGCACAAGACTTTTAGCCTCATCTACTTCAACTATAGTTGGCCAAACGTGCCGTGCCGGCCGGCACAGGCACGAATATGGCACGACACTATGCAGCACGGCAGTTAGCCGTGCTGTGCCATGTAGTGACGTCATGCCAAGGTCGCCGCACTAGGTCTTAGGCGTGCTGTGCCAGTGGCCCTACAAGGCACTACTGTGGCACCGCCGAACCAAACACTAGGAAACAATAGAGAATCACAGAATGGACCGAATGAAGTTGCAAGAATCAAAGAAAACATCACATAAATCGCCAAAGTTCATCAATCCATTACACAAATCCATCTAAAATTGCATCTGTCATGCCAAATCCATCAAATTGATATCAATTACTCATGAATCACGGGCTGATCCCTCGACAGCACCGCACTAGGCCGTGCATTAGCACGGCACTGGCACTATTGCCATTGGTTCGGACTGTGCTAGGGCCATATTTTTTTAAGGCCGTGCCTGGGCCAAGCCCGTTTGGCCATGTATAACTTCAACTCCCATTCCCTCCTATCAATTCCCCCAACCAAACGAGCCCTTAATGTACTACCCTTCAACCTTTCACCTGGCCACGAGCAATGGCAGAAATAAATGGCAGTAAGGTTGACAGCAGTACTTGCTCCATTCTAAATATAATTTGTCTACTCCCTCCGTCCAACAATATTAGCATTTGTAGCATTCAAACTCAAGAAATAGCAGTGTGGGTAAATGACGTATTTGCCCCTGAGCTCAAGAGAGTACTAGTACATTCCACTTTCAGGCATGTCCTCTGGTCACCAAGAGTCACCACTCACCGCACAGGTCCGTCCCACGAACTCCGCCCCCGCCGCGCCTCCCACCACAATCGCAGCCTTGCAGCAGCGGGCGACGCCATGTCTCCCATCGACGACGTCGCACCCGTGCGTGCCGTCGACGCCACTGGCGTGCCTCCCGCAATAGCCTCAGCAGCAGCTGCCGCACCTGTGCATGTCGCGAATGCTGCCGTTGCGCCTTCCGTCGCCGTCCTCGCCACACATCCCGCATACCGCACTTCCAGATCTCGCGCCTGCGCTCTCTTCACTCGTCCCTTCCATGGGGGAAGGAGGAGATCGATGAAGGAGCGGTGGTGGCTTGGTGGGTGGGGAGCTCCTGGTGACTAGGTCCGGCCGCCGAGGGGCACGACGCCGGCGGCGAAGGGGACCGCAGCTGCGAAGCGGACGGGATCTGCGCAGGGGGCTCGTGCGGATGGATAGGGAAGGTCTCTGAGATGTGAGATTGGGTAGTTTGAATCAATAGTGTGGGCCCACAATACATGACAATTTTTTTAGAAGAACACAACACAAATGCTTATATTATGGGAAAAAATTTGAATGACCCAAATGCTAACATTATGGGACGGAGGGAGTACCTTTTTTTAAACCCTTTTTACCCTAAATTTACTCAAAATAATTGTGCAAATGTAATTATTCTTCAGAACTTTTATTAATAAAGTAAGTCATAACAAAAAAGAATGTGATTTTTCACAATTTTTTTAACCAGATATGTATTCACACTTAGGGTAGAAAAGTCAAAGAAATTATAATCTGAAATGGAGGGGATAGTTCTGAACTAGGTAGGTATAAGTGCATATGTGTTTTTTCAGCGCTATATTAGTATGTTTAATAAAAACACCCTCCTCCATTAAGAAATATAAACTGTTTTTAAAATATACAGTTGAAAATATACAGCTGATTTTTTATTTCTCAAAATATTGAAATTAAAACAGTACAGACAGCATCAATGTGCTGACCTGGTATATTTCATGTTCCGTTGAGAAATGAAACACAATGTGTGTAGTAATGGATCTATGAATTTTCAAGCAATTATATTGTTTATTTTTTAAAAAGGTAGACCAAGCTTTAAAAAAATTGTGCCTTTCTCTGACGGTTAAGTTGATGACATGATGAATGACGGTGATTCCATACTACGGGACTCAGCCACTCAGGTTGTTTGCCTTGTGCCACGGGCACGAGGCAAAGCCTCTTCTACACTTGACAAAGGGTTTTCCGATGGCCATCCACGACAAAGCCCACTCCATTCAGCAACCAAAGTGCCTGCAAAGAGCACATTGCTGGGTGCTTTAACTTAGTTGGGCACATGACAAAGCCTCTGACGTGTGCCAAATAACAATCGGCAAAACATAAATTCAAAACACCCAAAAAGAATAGACAATTTTTTTGTTGGGAGAGGACCCACTAGGCGCAAGTCGTGTAGTTTATGCGTAAAATCATGCGCTACGTGGCCGGCAAGATTCGAATCCAAGACTACCCTCTGCCATTACACTTCGCTCTGTTGTGCGTCCATACTTAGTTTGATTCCTCACATATATATTTGTTTTACCAAAGTCAGTAGGGGAAACCTCAACTTATTTTATTTTAGTAATTTTTTTTATTCCAAACCCAATTTCGCTCATGCAGCGAGCCACCCTTGGGTCTACTAGGTGTTGTAACCACTAAGCAAGATGCCATTTCACGAATCCTCACAAAGTATACTAAACGGAGTGTAGATAGTTTGTTTTGAGACCTAAGTTGCCAACTACAAAGTTACGTAACTTGTCAAAATTATGATAGTTTCTCCATTCGAGATCGTTTATGAAATTTTGTATTTGAGAAATTTGAACATCAGTTTCTTTGACAAGATGATTGCAGATTAAAAAGCTGTCAACTACAAAGTTTGCTAACCTATTAAAATTTATAACTTTCATTTTAGTAGTTTTTTTCATCCGACGTCATTTGCAAAAACTCAAATTGGAAATTTGAAAAAAGCAAACCTACTTTTCTTGGCAATATTAATTCAAATTAAAATGAGCTCAACTAAAAGTTGAAAACCTACGAAGATTTACATTTTGTATTATGGTCATTTGTTCATTGGATAAAGTGATAGTAACATTGTATACAAATCCTATAATATTTTCTATAATTTTATAAAACTATACGAGAGTTGTAGATTTCAATAAACAACTTGAATCAAGATATGCCCAATATAATAGCTATACGTCTTGAAAAATTATACGACTTTGTAGTTCAAAATATTTTATTTTGGATTCGTTTAGAGCTGCAAAATGTGCTTTGAAAATTGTCTCTGCCGAGTGCCAAAGAAGTGTAACTCCAAAAACACCTGGCAAACACAAATTTTAACGAGTGTATTTTATAAACGCACTCTTTGTAGCAAAGAGGTTGTTTGCCGAGTGGCTCATAGAATGTAATCAGCGAACCGTGCTCAGCAATATGAACAGCGACGTTATTTTGGGATTTCACCATGTATAATTCTATATCTGGTTATCTGCGCAGTTCAACCACCCATCAGAACAAGAAAATGGCGACCAATGTTGCTCTCGTCACGCTCGTAATCTCCTTCCTCGCCACCGCTCCTCCATCCTACTCGGAATCCCATGGCTTCCGAGCGTCCATGTCCCGCAGAGAGCCGACCATCAACTTCACAAGGGCTTCCCACAATTCCTACGAGCGGCTACTCATGCTCGCCGCCCGCCATGACGCCGCCACAGGCGTCAGCCACGGCGTGAGAGCGCAGGCCCCGCTGCGTCTCGACGCCAGCGGCGCGGCCTACGACATGTCGTTCTCCATCGGCACGCCGCCGCAGAAGCTGTCGGCCCTCGCCGACACCGGCAGCGACCTCATCTGGACAAAGTGCGGCGCGTGCCATCAATGCACTCCCTACGGCTCCCCTTCCTACTACCCCAACAAGTCCTCGTCTTTCTCCAAGCTGCCGTGCACCAGCAACCTCTGCGTCGCTCTTGCCAACGAGGCGCCCACCGCGTGCAGCGGCGCCGGAGGCGTTGCCGGCAAGTGCGACTACGTCTACTTCTACGGGTTGGCCGAGGACCCCAACCATTACACCTTGGGTTACCTCGCCACCTAGACCTTCACGCTCGGCGGCGACGCCGTGAGTGGCATCGGCTTCGGCTGCACCACCATGTCGGAGGGCGGATACGGCACGGCCGGCTCCGGCCTCGTCGGACTCGGCCGCGGGCCGATCTCCCTCGTCTCGCAGCTCAACGCTGGCGCCTTCTCCTACTGCCTCACCACTAAGTTCTCCAAGTCCAGTCCTCTCCTGTTCGGCGCGTTCGCGGGCTTGTCGGGTGCCGGCGTTCAGTCCATGCCGCTGCTTCCGTCGAGTATCTTCTATGTTGTAAACGTGAAGAAGATCACGATCGGCTCGAAGACGACGGCTGGCACTGGAACAGCAGGGGTCGTCTTCGACTCCGGCACGACGGTGACGTTTCTCGCCGAGCCGGCTTACACGGCGGCGTTGAAGGCTGTCCGGCGGGAGACGAAGCTTCCAAAGACTGCCGGAATTGCTGGATTCGATGCATGTTTCAGGAAGAAGAGGGGAGGAGGGTTTGGTGACGTGGGTGACAGCTGGAAGACTGCCATCCCGTCGATGGTGCTGCACTTCGACGGCGCCGATATGTTCCTGCCGTTGGAGAATTAGTTCGGGGAGGTGGAGGACGGCATGGTGTGCTGGATCGTACAGGAGTCGCCGAGCCTGTCCATCATCGGCAACATCATGCAGATGAGCTTTCACATCAGGTACGGTGTCGACGAGGAGGTGCTGTCGTTCCAGCCGGCCAACTGTGACAAGTTCCGTCTCCACAACCATTGAGCTCAGCTTTGTCTTCTATCTCTCGACTTATGTGGTTCCTGTTAGCTTACTGGTATCTATTCATGTGTCTACACACGTAGGCACATTCCAGTGGCTCTTAAATTTGGTAGCATCTTTAAGACCTATATGGATTTTGTAGATGAACACTACTACAGCCCTTTTACAACTGGTTTTGAGACAACCGGCTGTAAAAGGTCATCACAGCCGGTTGGTAATCCAACCAGCTGCGTTGCTCTTATCACAGGCGGTTTGTATTACCAACCGGCTGTGATGAGGGGTGATGGCACGAACCGGCTGCGTTGCTACTCATCACAGTAGGTTGGTGGTTGGAACCGGTTGCATTGAGGGGCTCATCAACGCAGCCGGTTCTAGCCACGAACTGGCTGCGTTGCTACTCATCACAGCCGGTTGGAGCTACGAACCGTTTGTGTTATTCAACGTAGCCGGTTCTATATGCATAGGCACTTGGCAAATACAATTTATGAAGCCCTAAATGTTATCAAATTGAAAAGTGTTGAACTACAAAGTTGTATAATTTTCTCAAGATGTAAAACTTATATATTGGTCATTTGTTCATATGACAAAGTGGTAGTAAAAGTGTTCACAAATCCTACATCTCTCATATAGCGTTGGGGTATGAAACTAGAAGAGAGATGTAGAATTAGTGAACACTTTTATTATCACTATATCGTATGAACAAATGACCAAAATAAAAGTTGTAAAACTCGAAAAGTTATGAAATATTGTAGTTGACAATATTTTCATTTGAATTTGTATTGTCAACAAAAACCAAGTTTGAAATTATTCAAATTTGAAATTCAAATTTCGCAAACAACCTCGGATGAAAAAAGGACAGCACGAGAGTTGTAGTGTTTGAAAAGTTACGAAACTCTGTAGCAGACCAGTTTTTAATTTGAATTTGTTTAGACTGTCAAATAAGTCATTTACACTCGGGTTCGTATAATATGTGGGGAATCAAACTGTGATATGGTGACAACCACCTGTGTAGCGTAGTGGTAAGAGGGGCTATGCGCGAGGGGAAATTCGCGGGTTCGAATCCCAGCACCACGTAGCATGCAAAAAATCTTGTGACTTGGGACTTGGCAGGGGTTGGGTGGCTGTTCAGTGGGGTCCCTCCTCTAATTAAAAAAAAGTTTTTGCTATTTTTTAGCTCGCAATGATGCTGGCCTGGACACCCTCATCACAGCCGGTTCCTATTACCAACCGGTTGTGAGGAGGAGCATCAACCGGCTGTGTTGAGGGTATCAACACAGCCTCTGTAAATCAAACAGGTGGCAAAACCGGCTGCGAAGGGGGGTTTGGATCCAGCTGCGTTGATGTTTGTGTAGTAGTGAACGCTATATGAAAACTCTTATTCGACCATGTGCATTTAGTACCGGTTGCTTTATAAGAGCATCTCCAGTGGGAGTAGCTAAATTGGGCTCCTAAATTTTATTTTGCAAGCTTAGTTGTAAAATTTGAGAGCCCAATTTTACTCTCAACTCCAGTGGGAGTCTCTTTATGGGCTCATATTCCCTATGACACCTACCATTCAGATTAAAAAGAAAAAAAATGAGTAGGAGGGTGGATAGTTGGGTCCTATTTCTAGGGTCTTTGGATCAAATTTTGCCACACTATGAAGTCATCCATGCCGTCACCATCCTTGAACCGTATCGACTCAAACTCATGGTAGAGACACTGTGCCTTAGTTTTACTCACCAACTCGCTACCGATCTGCATCTCCTTCATTGTGTTCCAAGCCTCAAGCGCCATATTATTCACCATGAGTGGTGCCAACATCTCAAAAGGGTACATGGCTTGTGATGGCATGGACTGCCACGCAGTCCTCTTGCAGTGTCATGCCGCTGGGCTTGATCACAGACTGGAAGTTTCGAGTTTGAATCCCATGTAGTTGGTCATGGTGAGCATAGGCTAGTTTGGCGCCCAGTCAATCTCGTGGATGACATGCACCACCACCTAGGAGGCTGAGAGAGAGAAAGAGAAAGAGAGCCTAGGGAGTTTTATCGTTGATCTTCTTGATCGCCGTTTTGTGTGCCCACCGCACCGCAAGTATCAAGATTCCAGTGATGATTCAAGTACTTCGCCATGATCAACTCTAGTGCCCTTAATCTGTATCTAATGCCACTTGATGGACTTGAGCCCTCGGATCGCTCTTTCTCTCACACCGCCCGAACGACATGTTTGTTGCCTTCCATTGTGTAATACCCCGGCCCAGGGCTTAATAAGATTGATAAAAGTACTCATACCAACAAATAGCATCTTCTTTTCCGGGAGCTCATTGCGAAAGAACTTGAAGGTTAAGCGTGCTTGGCCCGGAGCAATTCAGGAGGGGTGACCGACCGGGAAGTCCTTACCGAGCACGAACGGGTCTGTTGTGCAGGCATGGTGCGCATGACTCGTGGTGTAACACCCTAAAAATGTCCTTATTAAAAATTAGTATATAAATGACTTTTTATATTCTAGTGCTCATAATTAATATAGGCAAATAAAACTTTCGAGGAAAATAAAAGCAAATATAGGGATTAGAAACATTATTGTTGTATTCATGCTGGTGCATTTCTTTTTTATTGTTAAATTCAAATTTCAATTTGAATTTAAATTCAAAAGAGTGTTTGCATAAAAGAAAAACATTTCTTTCTTCCTCCCTCACTTCTTTCTCCTTTTCAGCCCAGCCGGCCCAATCCCTTTTTCCCCTTCCTTTTTCTTTTTCCTCCCGCAGCCCAGCCTTTTTTTCCACACCACGGCCCAGTCGGCCCAGCAGCCGCGCCGCCCTCACTCTCCCTCTCTGCGCTGACAGGCGAGGCCCACCCGTCAGCTCCTCCTTCCACCTCGCGCCACTGACAGGCCAAGCCAGGTTCGAATCGAACCCGAGCTCGAGCTCGAGCCCAACCACGCCGCCTCCGTCCTGCTTGGCGCGCACGCCAAGGTGCCTCCTCCGGCCTATTTAAACGCCGCCACAGCCCTCCACCCCCGTCAAACCCTAGCCACCACGCCCAAGGCAGCAATGCTGCCGCAACCCTAGCCGAGCGCCACCGCCGCCAAATCACCACTCCGCCGCCCCATTGTTGACGAAAGTTTGTCGCGGAGCGTCGGGGTAAGCAGAGGAGCATGCCGAGCCCCTAAACCCTCTCCCTCTCGCTTTGCAGTGCCCGTGCGAGCTCGCCCGAGTGGCCGAGCCGTCGCTCGCCATCGCATGCCACCACCATCGCTCGATCTTCGTCCACAACCCCCAAAACGGGATCCCCGTTGACTCCTCTCTCTCCTGGGCCAAACGTGACGAGCTTTGGAGCACCCTAGCCCCATTTCTGCTCGACGCCGGCAAGGTCCCGGCCGCGTGCCACCACGAGCCGCCGCCTTCAATGACTTCCCTGAGCCCAATCAATATGAGCCATCCAGATTAGATCCAACGGCTTAGATCCGATCCGAACTCGGTTAACCGTGGACCCGTGGACCGCGGTCTACGGCCGGTCCACAGCACAGTAGGCCGTGACGTCAGGCGACGTCAGCCATCAGCCGCCGCCCTGGCAGTTTTGTAAATAAGCCCCTGCCTTCTACAAAAATCAACCCGCAGTCCAAGCTAGTTCAAAAATAATTATAGTTTAGTCCTTTTTTTCTTCTAGTTAGCCCCTGCGCTTTTGAAAAATAGTGGCCGCCGTCCTTAGATGGCTGTTTAGTCTTTGACCCTCGGGTTTTTATACGAAATTATGTTTTAGGTCCCTGGTTTCTTTCAAAAACTCCCCTGGAAGCCTAAAACTCTCACCAACAAGCCCCTAGAGACCGTTTTAAGCGTAGTTTCTCCGTTTTAACTCCGATTTGAGTGATTTTTGTGCTCATGTGTTCGTAGAGAAGCGTGCAGTAACTCTAAAGCCTTCTTTTCATAATTTGTTTATGTTTGGTGTACTCTTCTAATTAAATGTCTTGTTTGCATGTATGTATGGATGCTTGTGTGGTGATCAATGTGAGTAGTTGACGAGCCGTTCGAGTTCGCCGATAATCCCATTCCCGAGGGCAGGTGCAGCAGCAATTCGCTGAGGAAGGCAAGTATAACATGGACAATCCTTGTTACCCATACACCCTTTTAATCATATGTTCATATGCATGTGTCTAATATTGATATACATTAAGGTTGTTCCTAGTCTTTACCTTATTTATTTTTTACTCGGGTTATATGCATTATGGTTAGTATTTGCTACGCGCTGCAACCAACATTTATTTTAATGTTATTATTGAATTAATGGTTCACTTCAATGATGACTAAAAGATGGTTTTTAGCAACATGGTTCGGGGAACTAGATCATGTGCTTCGTGCTTTATTCTAGTGTCTCTATAAGGTTTGGTCTAGGGAATTAGAGCATGTGCTTCGTGCTTTGTTCGAAAATGTCTCTCCGTAAGGTCCGGTTCTTAAAGCGGCAACCCAGGAACTTGTTCGCCGCCATTGGAACTATAATGGCTCTGGCCTTGGATAATTAGCTTGTACGTCTCTAGCTCACTAGTGGTTACCGAAAGACGTATGTGGGGAGCATGGGTGAGAGTATAGTTTGATCCATCGAGGACAGATTTATCCATTGGCTATGTCTCGTTAGGCAAAGTCTCGTGATGTAAGCGCCCGATGTACGGCAGCTGCACACGTTGTGATGATTGCGCCCTCGCTCTGGACGCCATTGACCCCCTCACGTTGCGCCCTGACCGTACATCAATCTCGATGCCTTGGGTTATGCTGCCTTTGTTGAACCAAAATGGCTACTGTGCTTGTTAGGGTGTTTTGTGAAAGTCCTCGTAGCATAAGTTCTTTTGGATTTATGTGACCAGCGGGTAAAGGGCGAAACCTCTGCAGGGCGTTGATCTATCATGATAGCCATGCTCACAGTTACGAGCGGCCTGGATCCTTTTTTATTAGAATATGATGTTGAGGTTGATGTTGGAGTATTTTATAATTATTTATACATTATTATTAATGGGTTTATACTTGGGTTTCTACTCACTTGTAGTAATTTGGATGATAATAAAATGAAACTATTAAAAGTGCTAATGCAGTTTAACCGTGTCAAGCCTTTTGTTCTTGCATAACCCGTGTTATACTTGTTAAGTAAAATGGTTTACTTACACTTACAACTATTCAACAAAATCCCGGATGGGTAACAGATGGAGCATTGAATGAACAGTCGCTTGCTGAGTTTCCGAAGGATCTGCCGTACTTCTAGCTATGTTCAACCAGTCGGTGTCCCTGTGGACTTGAGGCTCTACTAGTTATTAAACGTTTAATAATAATAAGATTTTCGCTGTGTTATTTTACTATGTCTTGTGTTAAACTATAATGTAAACTATTTTATTCAAGCATTGTGTTTTCTGTGATTCAATATTTGTAATCTATATGTGTTCTGTGGACATCCTGAGCACACATATGGAAGCATGCGCCAGCATTGGACGTAGGACATGGCCGGAGGGGACGTTCCTGGATTGGGGTTGACCGACGAGGATGTCGGTCTCTTAAGGGGGGTTGAGTGTAACACCCCGGCCCAGGGCTTAATAGGATTGATAAGAATACTTATATTAACTAGTTGCAACTTCTTTTCCGGGAGCTCATCCTGAAAGAACTCCAAGGTTAAGCGTGCTTGGCCTAGACCAAGCGAGGATGGGTGACAGGCTGGGAAGTCGTTCCCGGGTGCACATTAGTAAGGACAAAGTACGCAGAAAAGACATGTGTTAGTATGTGAGGGCATTCCTGAGATTCTAGAGAGTTGCCAGGCGTAAGCGGGCCTGGTCCGAAGTGGCGGGACGTTACACATTGATCTAGACTTGACTCAATTCATACACCAGCTTTATGTGACCATCTATAGCCAACACAGTGACGTAGTGCCCACATGAACCACCATGGCTAGTTTTGTGTACACGAACGCATCATCCCGGCAAATAACAGGCATCACCGGGGAACTGAGCCACAAACTCCTGCGCAACAACTCACACGGCAAAACATGACCCTTCTGCTTTGGACACCACGAGCTCCCATGAACATCCCTGTAGAGCCATACTTCCACAGCCTGCCACAAGCTAATTCACGCCAAACGTGAAATATCAATAGACCCAAACACACTCACACATACGCTGCCCATCTCGGTCTGTGACACGCACCAACATTAGCCCATACTCATGCACGGCATCACGTGTCACCATAAGGTAAACCTTCTAGTTCTATGTCACCACCTTTGCTAGAACGTGCATACACACGCCGTCCTAATGGACACGACCAAGAATACAACCACCTAGGTGTTCCAATTCAGGCATTGTACATGGCCTGAACCCGAGTTTAAGCTCACTTACCAATGGCATCAATGACCCACTAGACCCCAACTCGACCACCAATAACAAGCTAGCTCCAATGAACGCACGCACGTGCACATGCGACACAAGCATAAACACACAAGCCATATCCATGAACACCATCAGCTTCTCAAGGTGGAAACCTTCTAAGGGTATACTTCCTGGACACGTTCCATCGGATGTTGTTCCTCAGCACGAGAAAGGTATGTCTTTGGAATAACTGGTCCTTCAGTTCCCAGTACACTCCCATATGGTGAAGGCATAAAAGGGAAAGTAAAGAAATATGCCTTAACATAGATCACGATGGTCTTTCAAAACGTTACACAAAAACAAGGATAAAGACTTTCTCAAGGAGGGACTCACACAAGATTTTGAGACAAAGTATCAGAAGCTATCGCCTCATTGGAATGTGTTCATGCAGTACACCGTCTCTGCATCAACCAAACAATTAGTTCCACAAAATACAGGTACTGCAAGCACAAGGTGCACTTCCATAGACTTGGGATAAGTGGGTATATGACAGCGATTCTCAAATGGGAGAATATGGAGTCTGAGCGGCGACTTTTCACAAGCCTGACGAGCCAGGCAATACTTCTTTGCTCGTGGTGGCAAAACAAACTTAACAAATGGATCATTGATAATATATAAGCAATAATGAGAAGCATGAAATAGGCTGGAAGCTAAGGTAAAGGCTATTGTCGAAGGTACATTCAAGCCTAATCTAGAGAAGTTCAATCTGATTTATGCCCATGGAACCGTAGAACATATTGGGCGCGTATGAGGCATGTGCATAGTTCCATGGAAGCATTGCATTTCTGCAGATATGGAGACCTACAGATGTCTATTTCTGCAGTACATGAAAGGGTTTAGGTCGACGATGTGGGCATGTTTGGCTTGTGCCAAAGTTTGCCTTGCCAAAATTTTGTTATGACTAAATCATGGGCAATGCCCAAATTTTGGTGTAGTAATATTTGGATTGCGACCTTACAAATAGTTGCCAAATGTTGCATACCATGTGAGTATGACATATGGGTCCCACGTGCCAAAACTTTTTTTAGCTCCAAATATAGTCAACTAAGATCTTGTTTTGTAGATTATACATTAGATTTACCATCTAGGAGATATTACCATTTAAAGGATGTTAATCCTTGTTTATGAGTATCCGTGAAGGTAGTGAGGTGCTGCCACATGGTCTTGGGAGCTTCCCTGCCAAAAATTTGACGAGGGAATCAGCCGTCCTGGGTTTTGCCCAAATTGGCTCTTGTACAACTAGCAAGGAATTGGCGGCCAATGATTGTCAATGAACCAAACACTGGCAAAATCACGAGGGCATGTCAATTTTTTGGAATGGTTTCTATTGGTAACCAACCAAACATGCCCCTAGATCCCAACATCCTAGAGGGCTATTGGGCCAAGCAATACGTAAGGTTTCAAATGCCAGCGATACCATCTCTGCAGAGCTCTAAGCCAAATTCATTGAAACCATCGTCTCCTCTAGTTACAAGAGCCCCAAGCACAAATCCATTGTCTCCTCCAGTTGCAAGGGACCCAAACATGGATCCACTACCACCTCTGGCTACATAGGAAGCATGGATCCACAGTCTCCTCAAGCTGCAAGGGAACCAATTCCGGCTCCGCCTCCGCCTGCGATGACCAAGCCACCAATGCAGAACAAGCCAAAGGATCCACGTCCAATGTCGAACAAGCCAAAGGGTCCACATCCAAAGAAGAAGTTAACGAAGCCAAGCGAAGCAATATTAGACCACCAGTGCATGCTTTGAAGTTCATGCAAAAGGTGAGAAGTGGAAAAACTGTTCCACTACAAGGTCAACAATCTAAATGTGCGATCGAACCCCCAAAAATCATAGGTGATGCTGATTAGTATGTGGCTGAAAATTTGTGCTAGAGATGAAGCTCACAAAAGCCCAACTACGAGGGGAGTACCATATCCCGGTGCACCCTTTAGGCGGGGGGATACAATATAAATTGGGAAAACCACTAGTGTGGCCAGAGCTGGTCCATTAATTTCCAACAAAGATGCATGCAGTTCATCAATAGTATATGGAAGCATCACATGCTGGAAAAGTCTTGCTCTGCTCGGATACAAAGATGAGCATTATTTTCAAGGTGTACACTGAATTTCCATTTCTTCGACGAATTTTGGTATTTATTCAATCAAGACGCCCTCGAGAAGTTTCTCATCGGTGCATGGCTTCTGTAGTTGTTTCCTTTCATCTGT
The DNA here is from genome assembly GCA_015342445.1 of Digitaria exilis. Classification (NCBI taxonomy): domain Eukaryota; kingdom Viridiplantae; phylum Streptophyta; class Magnoliopsida; order Poales; family Poaceae; genus Digitaria; species Digitaria exilis. The sequence continues at coordinate 123,984 of JACEFO010002541.1, forward strand.
ATATCCAAGCTCAATTCATTGTTCACCATCTCATTCCTCTTTTCTTTTGTGTCAGGAAGAATGGAGATCCAAACTTGCAGAAGAAAGGGATTTCAAATCATAGGCTTCGTGGACCTGTATGTCATCCACTAGCCTAATTTGTTAAAGTATTCCAATAGGACCACGAAGAATATATTAAACTTTTTGGACAAATAATATTACTATTATTTTATATATATTTTCGCATACAACATTAAGTGAGTCCTTCAACCATTTTTCATCCAATCAACTTGATTAATAAGTATATCTAACATGTATAGTGTGCGTGTGTGTGAGTCGACCCACAAGAGTCTGCATCCCTACGTGCAGCTCTAGTCGCCGTGGGCCCCTTGTGAAGCTATCACCGGCGTCGCCCTCTCACGCAGATCCGTCGCCCCTCGCGCAGCTTGCATCATCGCGTCATCGAGTGCTGCTGTCTCGCACTCGCCGTGGCAAGGACGGCGGCAACGCTCATGGCGAGGCGTGGCTAGATCAGCGAGTAGTGCACTAAAGAGGCCACGGTGAGGGCGGCAGCAGCGATGGTCAATGAGCTCACGTGTATGGCCGCTTCTACATCGATGTGAAGTTCCTTCTGTTCAAGTCAGTCAGCGTTTCTGCATCGATGTGAAGTTTCAGGTCTGAATTAAACTTTTTCACCACCAGCCAAATTGAGATCAGCAAATGGTCCGAACAACTCCCAAATCAAGGTTTATCCTTCTGGATTTGTACCAAATCGATGTCCTCTACGTAAAAATTAATTTCATCCGTGACCAAATTGGCTTTCTCCATGGATTCAGTTCTTGTGCGCTTGATGTTGCGATGGCGGCACCGGCATGACCGCATGACTCGGTATTGCAGTGGCACTAGCGAACAGGCAGAGGGCGATGGGCAACGCACAAGCTCCGGCGAGTCGGTCCGCCGGGACCTTGCCCCCGTCGCGCAGCCGCTAGTCCGCCGCGGCCTCACCACCAACACAACTCCGACCCCAACGCAGCCGCACCCCCGGTGCAGCTCGCCCTGCCACTTGAGACGAGAAGCGAAGCCGCGCCGTCGACCGCCGACAGCGAGACCCGCCTCGACCACGAGTGTTGTGGCGGTCCGGGCGGGGAGCGTGGCCATGTCAGACAGCGGCCGGCGCAGCATGGGCGTGACTAGCACCAAGCTTTTTTTACCATAAAACACTTAATCAGACTAAGGGCGACCCTCTATTGTCGGCCATTTTTTCCCTAAGGGCGATATCACATATCGGCCATATCCTTTCAAGCATGTTGCCAAACACTTAGGTAATATTTTTTCAAGTACTTCCCATTGAGTGCCCTTGGCAACTGAAATCCTTGCAAAGTCTCCACCATATAGGAATTCCCAGAACAAATCTTCATAATATGATATGGTCCTTCCTAATTTGGCGACCATTTACCAAACTTGTTGCTCTTTGTTCCTATAGGTAAAATAGTCTTCCATACTAAATCATCAACTTGAAAGGATTTGAGTTTTAACTTCTTGTTATATGCCCGAGCCACTCTTCTTTTATCCTTTTCAATTTCCTCCAAGACCTCCAAACGCTTGTCGGTTACACCATCAATATTATCCATCATCAAAGCACAATACGTGCTAGCATCAAAATCATTTTGCTTAGCCAATCTATAAGCAGCCAGATTTACCTCGACGGGCAAAACGACCTCTTGACCATAGACGAGCTCAAATGGAGTAACCTTAGTAGCACCATGTCTAGAAATACGATGCGCCCATAATGCTTCAGATAATACCTCATGCCACCGCTTAGAATGATCTTCAATCTTCTTCTTTATAAGCTTGATCAAAATTTTATTGCTAGACTCGGCTTGACCATTGGCTTGAGCATAATATGGAGATGAATTGAGTAATTTAATACCATAGGATCCAACAAACTCACGTACTTCTTTAGAAATAAACAACGTCCCTTGATCCGTCGTCAATGTTTGAGGAATCCCAAATCTATGAATAACATGCTCAGTAATAAACTCAATCACCTCCTTATGTGTCATGTTCTTGAGGGGAATTGCTTCAGTCCACTTGGTGAAATAATTAGTAGCCACAATCACAAAACAATGACCCTTGGATAAAGGAGGATGAATCTTACCAACAAAATCTAAACCCCATCCTTTAAATGGCCATGGTTTAATGATCGAATGCATCAATAGAGGCTCGTCGGACTTTTCGATCCACTGACCTGCTAGTATCCTGTAAATATTTCACCAGAGGCTCCCTCCAATCACCAGCATCAGCCATAATAGATTGAAAATCATCAACAACCGAATCGGTGTTTTCAGAGGTGCAGGCAGTCAGACCGCCTGTACTGGTGGTTAGACCGGCTGAGCCGGTCAGACCGGCTGTCACAGGCGGTCGAACCGCCTGTTTCAGAGCAGAAACGTTGGCTTCACGAAACATCGGCCTCTTTTCATGAAAATTTCTTTTCTGAACATAATAGCCTGATGCTTGCTGTGCCAACGCATTAGCTCTAGGATTCTCTTCTCTTGGTACATGATAAATGACAAATTCATCAAAGCAAGATATAATATCTAAACACTTATCAAGATAAGCATTCAAAAATCCATCTAAACATTGACAAACCTTAGATACTTGCTGTACTACCAAAAGAGAATCTCCATATGCTTCAACATGCTTTACTCCCATATCATGTAAAATCTCCAACCCAAATAATAAAGCTTCATATTCGGTTTGGTTATTAGTGCATTTATGATCTAATCGGTTAAGAGCCTCAAAAACAGCACCATTTGGTGATATAAGAATAACACCAACTCCACAACCACTTTTGCAAACTGATCCATCAAAATGCAATTTACATGGAGTAAAAATAATATAGCCGACATTTAGATCAATATGTTCACTAATCCTATGTTCAACAATAAAATAGGCAACGATTTGTCCTTTCATAGATTTCGATGGCTCAAAAACTAAATCATATTCAATTAAAGCATAAGCCCATTTGCTGATTCTACTACTCAATATAGGTCTATGCAACATATATTTAATTATGTCAGCTTGACTAGCAACTATGCAAGTATTTAATAACAAATAATGCCTCAACTTTGTACAAGCATTATATAATGATAAGCATAACTTTTCAATGAAAGTATACCTCGTTTCGGCGTCCAATAATCTTCTACTCGCATATGCAATAATATATTCCTTTCCTTCGGTCTCTTGGATCAGAACAGCACCAATGACACTTTCCTCGGCCGCAATATATAATTTAAAAGGAACTCCTCTCCTAGGTGCCCGAAGAACCGGAGGCGAAGATAAATAATGCTTGATCTCATCAAATGCCTCTTGTTGTTTTGCCCCCCAAGTAAATTCAGCATCATCTTTCAACCGAAGCAAAGGAGTAAAAGCATTCACCTTTCCCGACAAGTTACAAATAAATCTTCTCAAATAATTCACTTTGCCCAAGAATTTTTGCAATTCTTTCTTAGAGCTAGGCGCCTGCAACTTGCCAATAGTGTCGGCCTTCTTTGGATCAATCTCTATGCCATTCTCATGAACTATGAAACCCAAAAACTTTCCGGCCGACACACTAAAAGCACACTTGAGTGGATTCATCTTCAAACCATACCGGCGCATTCTTTCAAATGCAAGTCTTAAATCGGCCAAATGAGAACCACTTCCAGCCCATTTAACAACAATATCATCAATATAAACTTTCAAGATAATACCAAGCAAATCATGGAAGATTAAATTCATTGCCCTTTGATAAGTAGCACCAGCATTCTTTAAACCAAAAGTCATAACAACCCACTCAAACAAACCAACAAAGCCCGGACATACAAAAGCCGTTTTGGATATATCCTCTTCGGCCATAAATATTTGATTGTAACCAGCATTACTATCAAGAAAGCTAATCATTCTATGTCCAGACGCAGCATCGATAAGCATATCGGCTATTGGCATAGGATATTCATCTTTAGGAGTAGCACGATTAAGATTTCTAAAATCAATACACACTCTAATCTTACCCGTTCCTTTCTTTTCTACGGGCACAATATTAGAAATCCATTCAGCATATCGACAAGGTCTAATAAACTTTGCTTCTAATAACCGATTTATCTCCTCTTTAACTCGGTCATAAATTTCAGGATTAAAACGCCTAGTTGGTTGTTTATAAGGTCTAAAACCAGACTTAATAGGCAACCGATGCTCAACAAGCTCTCGGCTTAAACCAGGCATTTCATGATAATTCCAAGCAAAGCAATCGACATACTCTTTTAACAACTTTATTAATTCAGATTTATAAGCAGGATCTAAATTCTTATTTACAAATGTCGGCGTGGGTAAAGAACCATCACCAATGTCTACCTCCTCAAGGGGATCGGCCGACGTAAAACCACATCCTAGCTTACTTATATCATCAGAATCTTCAATGGCTTCACACATATCGTTCTGATGCGACCGATAATGTTCAAGTCTCTGCTGCAACCACTCTCGATTATCTATTAAATCATATGAGATGATTCAACCGATTGTTCATCGGCTTTATGACAGCAGGGAGGAAGCCATTCTTAGTACAGCTGATAAACTCAAATTCAGAAAGATCTAAGCTTGACAAACATACATCATCATAAATGCCAACCAAAGAGCTATCAGCTAAAGCAACACAAGCAGAAGTATCACCATGAACAACTTCTACATCATCATCTACCCATTGAATTAAACATTGTTGCAAAGTAGAAGGAATGCATTAGTTTGCATGAATCCAATCACGACCCAAGTAAACTGAAGTTACCTTGAGTCTCAGCGACAAAGAAAGCAGTGGCCAAGGTCTTGCTGCCAATAGTAAGCTCCATAGAAATCACCCCCTTGGCACCAATAGGTTATCATCCTCCAATGCCGCTGATGGTCATGTTGGTCTTGATCAGCTCTGAATCTGAACCACCAAGCTTCTTGTATAAAGAATAGGGCATTAAGTTCACAATAGCCCCTCCATCGACCAACATCCGCGAGATTGGCTTCCCATTGATATATCCCTTCAGATATAAAGCCTTCAAATGATTGTCTTCAGCTTTAGGCTTCTGAAATATAGCTTCCTTAGGACCAAAGTCAAGATGAGCAACCTCCTCCTCCGAAAGCATGTCCCCATCCATGGACATATGAAGCACATTCACATGAAGATTCATGCGCTCTGGAGAAGAACTGTAATCAACAAGTTCTTCATCATCCTCAGCAGTGGGAACCGATGTCACCTTGTCATCACGAGCCGAAGAACTAGAAGAAGAAACTCCGGGCGCTTCTGCGTCACCCAGTCTGACCGCCTGTACAGGCGGTCTGACCGCCTGAGCTACGGGCTCTGGATGACAGGCGGTCTGGAATCATGGGCTTGACTCGGTTGAAGAATTCATCTCCGCTTCTCCAATTCTTGCTCTTGTTTCTCCCGAAAATGAAGTCTCTGGAGGTTTATCTTTTGAGTACGAGTCAACCCATCAGGACACCACTTTGGAAGAAAGCGCTGCTGAGTCTTGGTAGCACTAGACCCCTGATCTTCCACTACCTTTTCACTGGAAGTCCACTTCATAGCCAGACTCTTTTCAATAGGAGCATCCATAGTTCCAACTTGAATAATATCGAACTCAGTAGTCCTCTCTGAGTTCACATCCATGCTCTGCACCTCCTCCTTCTTCTTGGGTCGATAAACCTGCTTCGGAGGAGCCCTTGGCAGCTGACCCTGACGGGTGGTCTAACCGCCTGCAACAGGTGGTCTAACCGCCTGTGTCCAGCGTCCTGGACCAGATTGGCGGAAAGCCGATCGGTCATGTCTGGGGTATACAATCCTGTCCTGAATGCGTCTTCTTGGACCTTCCCAGCCAGTATGAAACAAAGGCTGTATTGTTGAATGATATGGCACCCACATCACTCCATTGTCATCCCACACCGGATCCAAGTTCATACGAGACGGCGAAGGAATCCTCTCATGTTGAATTGGTGATCTAATTCTTTTTTTTTTAACGGCCGATCACTCAGAACGGCCTTTTGTTTGGTGTACTTTTCAAAAAGCATATCAAACGTGACTTTGGGCTTCTGAAGACGCTGCTCCTTTGCCATGTACATCTTCCAAGTACCAACTTCTGGACGCTTCGGAATTAACATCTTTGGGCGTCCATGGGGACAGGCGGTCTGACCGCCTGGCGCAGCCGGTCTGACCGCCTGTAGCAGACCAGACCCGAGCGCCCGCAGTTCAGGAGTAGTGACCGGCCCTTGCCCCCCTGTCCAGAGGATTTCACAGTGACCTTGAAAAACTCTTTACCATCAGCTGTCTTCTCATAAGTCACTTCTCTAACCGACTCTTTCGAAGACGGTCTTTCTTCTCCAATCACCACGTTCTTCCCTTTGGTAGGTTCGGCTTGATGTGGCCGAACTAAAACCTTGGGCTGCTGCAACTCCATGGTGTTGACCGGAAAAGGAGTCTCATCAACTTGCATCTCATGAAACTTCAAACGGCTATCATTAATAGCCGATTGAACCTATCGATGGAAGACATTGCAATCATTAGTAGCATGCGAAAAAGAATTATAAAACTTACAATAAGCACGCTTCCTCAATTCTTCCGTAGGTGGCATGACATGAGAAATCTTGATGTAGCCAAATTTATGCAATTCATCAAATATGAGATCACATTTGGATACATCAAAAGTAAACTTTACGTGTTCTTGCCGATTCTTATGAATCGGCTTAAGAGATGAGCATGACACAGTTTTCTTATTAGCAGGCCATACAAATTCTGCTAAATAAACATCATTATCATCGTCGGTCGAATCATCGGATTCATAATTAACTATGTGAACATTAGACCGACGTGTCTTAAAACTCTCTTTTTCTTTATTCATTCGGCCTTCAGTTACTTCAGCTCTAATATGCACTTGTGCGACCGAATAATAATCACAATTATCTATCTTCTCTCTAATAGAAGATTTCAAACCTCTAAAGCATATGCCAGCAAGATCAACTTCAGAAATAGACAAATTAAAGCAACGGTTTTTAATATCCTTAAATCTTCTCATAAACTGAGAGACAGTTTCATCCCGACCCTGTCTAACCGATGCCAAATCTGCTAACTTCATCTCATGATTGCCACTATAAAAATGATCATGAAACTTACGCTCTAGTTGATTCCAACTTGTGATAGAACCAGGGGCTAATGAAGAAAACCAAGCAAAAGCAGTACCAGTAAGTGACAATGAAAACAAACATACTCTATATGCTTCATATTTCCAGCTTCCCCTAGTTGAGCTACATATTGACTAACATGTTCCCAAGTGGTGCGCTCATCATCTCCACTAAACTTTACAAAATCAGGCAAGCGCCACCCATTGGGAAAAGGAACAGTATCAAAGCTAGAATGATAAGGCTTTTGATATATTCTAGTATTACTAAAATCAACACCTACCTTATTTCTCATCACATCAGACAATTCCTCCCTGAATCTAGTAAATTCGGCCCATTGGGGGTTTTGTTGAGCCAAAAATTGCATAGAATTCATGTTATTTAAGTGAGGGGATTGCCTATTCTGCATATCTCTATGTGCATTAAAACATCATCGGGAATACCACCCGAATTTGCAGTATGCATAGTTGTGGAATAAGTAGCGCCTGCTGTACCTACTGGACCAGCACGGCCAACGGAGACCGAGTTTGGAACAGTAGATAGCGGCAAAGGTTGCTCCGGCACGAACACCATAGCATTGGTCGAATTTATCTGTCCACCAGAACATGCGGTCTGACCGCCTGTAGCCACTGTCTGACCGCCTGTCGCGGTCTGACCGGTCGTGCTGGGTTCAGACCGGCTGCAGATCCAACCGCTGTCGACCCACTTGCATTGACCGTGTTCAGTCTGAGCATATTGGGTGGTGGTTGGGTCTGTCCAGCAAAGTAATTTGGTGGCATACCGTAGAAAATATTGTGCTCAGGTAGTTCACGAGTCATTCCAATAATTGTACAAATAATGCATCACGATCCGAAAAACCCGAAGTCACAGGAGTAGATGCAGTAGGGTCAGGTGCAGAAGTGCTTACATTGTCAATTACCTCAATCTGCCCCTTACTCATCTTGAAGGAAGGCATTACGAAGTCTCGAACACTTTTCGCCGAATGATCTTCACGACCCTTCCGAAACGTCTTCAAGTACTCCGCTTCGATGTGCTTCTGGAGCACCATGAACCTCTCATGATCTTCAACAGTAAGATCTTCAATTGAGGCTGTCACGATGTTGTCTTCTCCAACGTCGAAGCCCATAGTGCTAGAGATAGTAGATCGGTCTTCAAAAACAAGATTTTTTCCCCAGCGGAGTCGCCAAAATATGTTGACGCACTTTTGTTCAACACACGAAAGCGCTAGATAGCGCGGTAATCGAACTTTCCTCGTCGGAGCTCCTGGACACAGCCGGTCAGACCACCTGTAGGGGCCGGTCAGACCGCCTGTAGCAGAGGCGCCGCGAAAGCCTACGATCACAACCTTGGGAGGGACCCCGTCGGAGGCTGCGAACCTAGGGTTGTTCTAAGGTCGGCAAGGCCACTTAGAACGTCCTAAAACGTCGCGGAGACGAAGAAGGAAACCAAAGGGATTGGAAAAGTTAGGGTTTGGAGATAAAAAGTAGAACGATGATTTGTACGATTGGGTAGAGGTCCTCAATCGGCCACGGCCCTTTATATTTATAGGGTGGGGAGGTCTTGCCCCGCAAGGAAGTTCTTTTACAGATCTAAAAACGTGCAAAAACCTGATTCTACTCGGACTCGGGGACAGGCGGTCAGACCGCCTGTGACAGGCGGTTAGACCGCCTGGCACATTGCCAGATCGGCTACAGGGCACAGCCGGTCTAACCGCTTGTACAGGCGGTCTAGACCGGCTGTCCCAGCCTGATCGGCTTTAAACCATTTTTGGTGGTCAACACCGGCTATTTCAATACTCATTTGTGATGTTCAACCAAAACTCCTGTCTCCCTGCTGCTTCTGTTCTACTGGTAGTTTGTGGAACAAGAATAGTGGAGATGGCTTGGAGGTGTGAACACTCTGCTTTGGTGTAACATGGTATTAGGCTTGTTATTGGCTAGGTGCACCCCAATACAGAGCGTATGTAATCTTCAGTGCATATGTGTCTTTATTTTCTTCCACAATAAATGTATTTTTTTTGTTGTTCTCAATCTATATGAGTAAATATTCTAAATAACCACAATTATTGTACGAAGCCCTATATACATTTTCCCGGTGAGATAATACAAATGGACGGGCAATGGATGTACAACAGTAAGGACTAGTCCTCATGGCACGCCCATCACAGCCACATCTTAGCTACAGTTTCATGCCCAATTGTTTCATATGCACCTAGCACGGCAAAATAGGAGATGTAGTACAATACGACGAAGAAGATATGCATCATAACAATATTTCAAATATTATAGTTTAATGATGTATCAATTTAATGATGTCAATGACCCCTTATGTAATGCACTAGTCTATTTATATCAATGATTTATTTGAAGAGATTTGTATTTATTTATTTATTTGAAGAGTTTTGTTGTATCAATTTGTAAAAGTAATTACTAGGTAATTCAATATATTTTTTATAATAAGATGCAGATGGATCAACAATGGATGTACAGCGTGGATAGACACACCAAGGTGTTCATTGATGGATACATTTTTTGCTTGAAGTTACCGAATACAACAAGGCAGAGCAGATTCATATCTTGCCCATTTGTCCAATGCAACAAGGAGAAGAGCTAATCTTCATCACAGACTATACATAACCACTTGTCTCGTTATGGTTTCATGCCTAACTATTTTGTTTGAACCAAGCACGGAGAAATAGGAGTTATGTTGGAAGGAAGCGAAGAAGAGCAAAACATTCCAGACTTTGCTGCGGGACATGCCTTTGTAGATACTACAATGGGCGAGGCTGATGAAGATGAGTCCACAAAAGAAGCATGCTCTACTGATGCTATGGTCGCACACAAAGACTACGAAACTATGAAGGAATCTGAAGCGTTGCAGCATTAGATTACCATGAATTTTTTTTGTACTTATTAGTTTGCCAGCACGTGCACAAAAAAGTTGGGTGCCACATTGGGAATGCTATAGTGGAAATCAAAGCCTGGTGTATCCAACAAGCTATTTGAGGGGGTACTAAAAATTGTGAAGAACATACTTCCGAGAATAATAAATTGGCATCCACGACATATGAAGCTGAATAGATTATTTGCCCTCTATGTTGGAAGTTCATAAGATATGTGCATGCCCGAATATTATAAGATTAGGCGAGATTATCCATGCGATGTTGAAGGGATCCACCCAGGAAGAGATTTCTAATGAAGGTGATGTGGTATTTCTCTACAATACCACATCTAAAGCATTTGTTTAGGAACAAGACGAATGCTAAGTTGATCAGATGGAACAGAGAAGAACCCAAGCAAAATGACATACTAAGAAACCCTGTTGATGGATCGCATTGAAGATTAGTTCATAGAGCATTTGTGGACATGCAGAGGGATGCGAGGAACATAAGGTGTGGTTTGTGTATAGATGGATTCAATCCATTCGGTGTGTTGAGCAGTGGTTATAGTACATTGTGTGGTACCCTATGTATGCTCAACCTACCTTGGGTGTCACTTTCCATTTCTCGATGCCAAAATTACTCATTAGTCTCGGGTGCTGATACCACATGGGACTAAAGGTCCCACCTTTATTCTCAGGTAGATATATCATCAGGGACTAAATTGCCTAGCTCTGCGTGGAGACTGGACCCGGGAGTAAATGGGTGGTGAATAAAATTGATCTCCACCTGGGCACTTAGCAATTTTGATGCACCGCGCCTTCTCCTTCCTCATCTGACTAGTCATCATCCTCGGCCGCTACAGCTTGTCTCCATCATCGCAGATCTGACCTAGTCGCTCACCATCGGTGACTAATCGTCACTGCAGAGACCGCATCACCAGCAGCCATATGTCATGCCTTTTTGGCCGGTCGTACCATGCCGGACATTGCGCCTTCTTCACCGTCGCCCCTCGTCTGTTGATCCGGCAGCCCTTGTAGATGCTCTTGTTGCCAGTCCTTGTTGTCTCCCTTATCGCTGCTCCTCGTCATCGCTCGATCTAACCCTCCCGGCCGCACTGGTGCTGTCGCTCCTACACCATACCCTGCAGTCCTGCACCGCTCTCTCATCTTGGCGCCTCTCACCGATATCCGACGTGGCCATTGCCCCACCGGGGCACACGCTTGTCGTCGTCGTCACCTAAGCCCAGACCGCCCCCACCTGAGAGACAACATTCAGTCAAGGTCAGCACCATAGGGTTGGATTCATAGACCCATCAGTTATTACCAAAAATGAGTTAAGCCGGGCACCCGACTATACAAAAAGCATAATATACATATTCTTGGAGCAACTCTGGGTAAGTGTTGGGACTGTATTTTCGTTTCCTTTCTGAACTAATTATCAATGTTAGTTACTTCTAGTAATATTAGCATTTATGTACACATCTGGCATTGGACGCTCCTTGATTCAATGAGGAAACTAATAAACAAAAACCAAGAAATTCAAGACGCACCAAATGAGTTAACATTCTTCACCTTTATATCTATGCAAAAGTTTGTTTGTTAAATATTCACATAACATTGTATTTTCATTATTTTATTTCACAGCGTATGGAAAGAGTTCGTGAAAAAATACCACGTATATCACAATTGATTATTTCATAACTTGTTCTTCCCCACTAATGTCCTTTAAACAGGGGAGATTACGTGCACCTAAAATAAGCAATTTAATAATTATTCATTGTCTCCGTCCTTAATTATATTAAATCAAATTGCAGGTGCGGGTGTATCACGGTATCACCCAGCTGATGAAGCTTAAAGATGAAGCCTTGCTGCATGATTGGATTTTATCAATCCAAGAAGCGCTCATAGGGTGATAAATCCTGCCTGAGAGTTTTGTTACGATGGACAACAAAAGTTGGACCGAAACAGCGAAACACCAGTGGGAAGATAAACTGAACAAAATACTAGTTTCATGTTTGTAATATACTAACATTTTATGTATACGTTTATTATTTATATTTTATATTATACACATACTATCATGAAATATATAAATAAACTATGTGTAGTAATTACGTAAATATTTAGTTTTTATAAATATATAAATAACAAATGGAACCTTTGATGTATATTAGTTGTAATTAAATATATAAAATGATGAATTTCGTTTTTGGCAAAAAAAAAAAGAAGACAGACCTTTAGTCTCGGGTGCACGGCCTGTTGTCCTGGCTGGTATTACAAACTGGGACTAAATGTAAGCTTTTATCCTGGTTGCTAGATCCGAGGGAACCCCCTATAGTCTTGACTGGGCAATCCTGGTTGGCTGGTGTATACCAAAGGCGTTCACCAACCAGGGATAGGGGGGGGGGGTCCTCCAGTAGTGTGAAAACCCCTGTAAACTAATGCTATGGTTAGCCGAGATCTTTTTTAAAATCAAAATCTTTATTTAGTTGATTAATCAAAATGCTATCCTAATGGAAGATAACATGTACAGAAGAAATTAGCAAGGGGATAGCCGATGCATTTTATTCTATTCTGAGCAAGAGAGTGCGGAACACCTTTTCTTCGGCTGCACATTGCCTGGAAGTTGTGTTCGTGGTGGGTGCTTCTTGTCGTCCATGCTCTTTTTAGCAGTTTTGTATCTGGGTTAAAATCAACCTGGGGAAAGGAAAAAATAAAGACATGGTGCGGATTACATGTGTTTGCTGAGCGTTGTGGAAAGCGATAAATAACGATAAATAACATATGTCATCATCTTTTAAATTGCTCATTTAGGAACAACAACTTGGCATGTGGGTGCATATAGGTCACCTGGATGGCATGTGGGGAAAAAAGCCTTGTGGATGCTTATGTGTACATTTAGCGCTTATGTTATGTGTACATTAATCATGGTGACAATGATTACAAATGGACCCATAGTTTTTTTCTCATTGGTTTATCCGCACGTTTTTCTTTAGGTGTTCATGTGAGATGGTTTTGACGGAGGGTTTTGGTCTCACGTAACAATTTCAAGGTGAAGAAATACATCTCACAACACGGAGACAAACAATCTTTCACGATTACATTGAGTTATCGATTCTCTTCATACTCCGCTAATTAGGATGTTGCATATTTCTTTTAGCGTTGTTGATAAAAGAAGATTTGGTTTAGGGTTAGGTCACCAGTTGTAATATCTCTTTTTTCTTTCCACTAATTGGGATAAAAGTTATCTAATTTCTTCTCGAATGAAAAATGAAGCAGAGTGCGAGTGTGCCATGGTTAAATATAAACTGAAAAGAATGGAACGAAGAGTAGAATCGATATCTCAAGCTTGAGAAGAAAAGGATTAGGAGACGATAAGATGATTTTTTTTATTTTTATGATAAATAGAAGGATATGCATGACTTTTTCAATAAAGTACCAGATAACATGAAGTCTCCACATGATATTTTTTTCCTACATGCCATTTAGGTGACCTATATGCACCCACATGCCTAGTTGTTGTTTCTAAATAAACAATTTGGAAGATGATGTACCTATATGCACCCACATGCCAAGTTGTTGTTTCTAAATAAGCAATTTGGAAGATGATGTACCTAAGTGCACCCACTCGCCAAGTTTATGTACTAATGACGCAATTAACTCAAAATAAAAATCACACCTACTAAAACTATTTGCATTGTACAAATATATTCTCGCGATAAGCATTATGTTTCCAGAGTCAGCAGCTACAAATATATAGCAATCACTACTACACCTACTCCATCACAGCTGGTTGGGAACCCCCCTTCGCAGTTGGTTTTGCAAGGCGTATGATTTCTAGTGGCTGTGTTGCTTGGCTCAACACAGCCGGGTCCTAACCGGCTGTGAAGAAGATCCAACACAGCCGGTTGGGCACACCAACCGGCTGTATTGCGCCGCCCATCACAGCCGGTTGGTGTGCCCAACTGGCTGTGATGGGCGCATCAACACAGCCGGTCATCACAGCCGGTTGGGCACACCAACCGGCTGTGTTGATGCGCCCATCACAGCCAGTTGGGCACACCAACCGGCTGTGTTGAGGCGCCCATAACAGCCGCTTGGGCACACCAAAACCGGCTGTGTTGCAGCGCCCATCACAGCCGGTTGGGAGCACCAAATCCGCCTATGATGGGCGCCGCAACACAGCCGGTTGCATCTTCCAGCCGGCTGTGTTGGCCAATTTCTGCCATGACAATATAATAAATGGCCAATTTCAGTAGCACAATATATTGCAATATAACAGAAATGCCACAGTATATACATAGCTTCCACCAGCACAAAACCAGCACAAAAAGATGATACAAGGCATTATTAATATTACAAGATCAAAGTTATGACAAGTTCTCTCATCACAAGTTCAAGCACACAAGTTGATATGACAAGTTCTCAAGTTGAAGCACCCATGATCATGTCACAACTTCAACACCTACCTATATGACACAATACTCGCCGCCAGCTACCATGACATTCTCCATTAACCACCCTGCTATTATCTTTGTGTCGCTCAAAGGTGTATCTTCATTCTCTTCAAATGCTCGCTGCAATAGAAAATTATTTAGGCTCAAATTAGAAAACTATTCAGGCTGCACACAATAGAAAGTTCTCAAGTTCAAGCACACAAGAAAATCACATGTGGATAATCATTCAAAGGAACCTCCTTATCTTTAGGATTAAAATCAGGTCCACATATATGTTCCATGTAATTCAATACATAGAACCCACACTGATCAGTTCCCTCTGGCTGCCATAGGATCTTCTTGGGCTCGATTACCTAAAAATCTTTCCAGAAAGGTCTATGCATCTTGCTTTTCTTACGGAACTTCTTGAAGGCCCTACATGATATTTATGATATTGATGAAAACATAAACTAACTAGATAGAAAGGTTAAATGCCAGATTTTCTTACTTGTTGAACACGTCAATGAGAGGCCGGACGTATGATCTTTCTCTACATTTGGAGTCATAAATATATAGCCTACTCACGTCGAGGCACATTTCAATGAGAACATAATGGTAGCTGCATTATAATAATTGTGGGGAAAAGAAAATGTTAGACGTGCAATGCAATGGTAAGAAAAGGAATTACAGGGTTAGTTATAGACTTACTGGCAATGGTATGCAAGGAGTATGTGTTTCCTATCTTGCAGCTTAAGCATACAATGATAGATGTGCTCAAATGTGCCCGGCTGTTGTATAACAGTCCCGTCACCCCTTGAGAATCCATGAAGGCAATATAGTGTTTCCCTCCTTGGAAAGCTAGCTGAGACTCCATCCTGTGAAAATAAAATATTAGACGTGCAATGCAATGCCATCAATAAGATGTAAATTGACAACTGCATATAACAACACTTACATGGTCCATATGCTCAAGATTGGAATGTCGAGGGCTTGCTTTTGGAACAGTTCATGCACCGACTTCCAATTCACAAAAGTGTGGCCATCTCCCTTATGCACATCTCGATCCTTGTAAGAAACTACAAATTCTTCAGAAGTTACTGACTTGTAGTGCGTATGCAGCTTTCGTAATCTCGGTGTTAGATTCGAGACTTGGCTGGGAAACACTAGATCATTCCCAAACTTATACGGCCAAATCGTTGGGGCTTCTTCAATATCCATTCCAAGTTGAAGTGCCTTTAATTGTTCCTCTGTAATCCCAAAATCACCGGCTTGAAGTTGCATTGTTGTTTCAAGTTTCTGGCGGCGGGTCTTAGTGCCTTCCCCTGGCTTTCTCATCATGGCCTTCTTCAGGAAGGAGGCTTGTGCTTCCTTAGTAATGAGCTCAGTATCACGTCCTGGGAGAAGTGAAGTCACGCTCGCACTCATTGCTTTTTTTTTGGCCGGTTCAACAGGATTGTCAGGTTGATTGACTGATGGCTCGGAGGTCCGTCTCTTAGAGGCTCGCCTCAGAGGTGCAGGAGGTGGTGATGGTGCCCTCTGAGCCGATGCTGGTGCAGGAGGCGGTGATGATGCCCTCTGAGCTGATGCTGATGCAAGAGGCAGTGATGGTGCCCTCTGAGTCGATGGTGCAGGAGGCGGTGCAGGTGCCGTCTCAGGAGCGTCACTGTCATGGCCTGCTGGTTCCTTGGATAAAGACATTTCCTTTCTTTGTGGCCTTGGAGGATCGGGACTGTCATCGTTGGAGGAGTCAGAATCTGAACCAAAAGATATGTAACGCTTCCGCCATGCCACAAAGCATACGATGTTTTGGCTAAGTGTTTTCTTGTCATCCTCCCCGGGTATATCCAACTCCACTTTGCGGAACCGGTTCTTCACTACTGCATCGATGGTAAGCTTGGCATAGTGCTCAGGCAACGGTCGACAGTGAAGCATGACCCCTTCTCCTGACGGATATGCTTGTCCGACGGCAACCTTGGTACGGTAGAACTTGTCGGGCACGTAGAGCTTGCATGGTGTAGGTTTGTTGTTGTCGTCAACAGGAAACTTGACACATGTATCTGCTTCGGGGAGTCCAATACTCCCACAGCTACTCAGATTGAACGTGGGGCTCATTTCACCTATGACCAAGAACATGAATCACATCAATTTCATTGCAAAAATACAAACAAAAGGGAAACAACAAATAAACAAGGTCATTTCACCTTCGGTTGCTCCAATAGTATGTTGTTGGCTCAATGCTTGCTGCATATGCACCTGCACCTGTGCTTGAACTCTTGCATCCATCTCTGCCTGCACCTGCTCCGACACTTGTGCGCGTACAACTTCTATCATATCCTTCCACGACGCCGCCTGTTGAACTCTTCTCTTGGATCGGCTCCTGTACGTGGAGGCATCACCTTGGAAGCCTAGGCCCCAAGGCACAAGCCCAACACCCCGTGTGCGACCTGGGTGCTCGCGATTTCCAAGAGCACGGGTCAAATCATCATTCTCCCTGTCGGGCATGAAAGTCCCTTGAATGACCTCCTCGTGTGCTTTCTGGATCCTCTGGCTTAGATCTGCGGAACCGTCTGAAGAGGGGGGGCGAAGTGTGCCATCAGTATTGAAGTTGTAGCCCCTCCCAAGGAGGTACCTCACGGAGCGGTCACTCCAACCTTCTGTTTGAAGGGTAGCACCAGAAGCAACAATTTGATCGATCATCGCCTCCCACTCTGGGATTTTCAGCCGGTAACCACTACGACCCATGCGATGGGGCTTGTCATTCTTCTTTGCTCTTTCACTATTTTGTGAGCACTAAGTTTTGCCGCCTCAAATGTCTTGTACTCAACAAATTCTTGCCAATAATCTTTCTAACTAGTATACTCATTATCCCAATCAGGCTCGATATTCTTTTCCACAAACTTCTTGTTCAGTTGATACTTTTGCCATTTCCAAGAGGTGGCCATGGAATCAAGTTGCTTTCTTCCTTGTTTGAGTTAAATCCGTACCCGGAGGAAAGTTGAACAACTCAATCAACCTTGACCAGCATGACTCCTTGAGTTTATGCGGTACCGCAAATGGGTCATCCTTTCTTCCTTTCCAGGTCCGATACTTGATAGGAACTAAACTCCTCGCTATACAACCACAAGTGGTACTGTATCGGGCAGCAGCATCACTTGGAGCCGTCGGTTCTCCATCCTCATTGATTTCTGTAATAGTAGATTTGCTGGTCGGCATCTTGTTCAGTCCTCGTTTCTTTTGTGACACCACTGTACCATCAGGCTCAGTCACCTCGCCCTCTAGATGGGCACCATCAGGCTCTTCCACCTCACCCTCATTGTTTTGCGCAAGGTTGAGATATGCAGAAGGGCTTTCATCTCCATCCTCTACGTTTCCTCCTTGGTCAGTGGCCAGATTTTCATGAGCTTCTTCACCTTGGGACACTCTAAAACGTGATAATCTTCCCTTCTTGGTCATTCCTATAATATATAAATGAATTACAGGCTATCAGATTTAAATCAAAACATTTACAATTCATATACAATGGTAACATAAACACATAGCTCGTTCAATTGACAATGTGGTAATGAATATAGAAACAATGGTAACCAAAACCTAAATCCTCATAGCTGAATTCATAGCTCATTTACAATTCAAAAGAAAACCTAGGCGTCATTCAACAACATAGCTCATTTTCATATCCCATTCCATTCACAATGTGATAATCAACATAAAAACAATGGTAACCAAAACCTAAATCCTCATTCAACAACATATTTGTTCTTTTTCATAGCTCATCCAATCCACAATGTCACAAAACTTATAGGTATACAAACAATTTCTACACAGCTCATTCGGTATGTAAAGAATCAAAGTTCGAAAGTTTAAAATCGAACCTTAAGGCCGATGAGGAGGCAGTCCAGAAGTTCAAAAGCGGTGAAGAGGCCGTCGAGGAGGAGGCAGTCCAGAAGGCCGGTCAGGAGGCCAACCACGAGGAGGAGCCAGTTGAGAAGGGCATGCCGACCGCGGTTACATGCGGCGAGGAGGTGGCAGCGAGGGGGATGCACGGGCACGGAGAGAGGTGGGGGATGCGCGGGCACGTGGCGGAGGGCGAGGAGGTGGCGGAGGTCGCGGTGGCGAGGAGGTAGGGGAGGTGGCGCTGTGGGGGTGAGAGAGAGATGGGAGATGTGGCAGCGGCGGTATGCGCGGCGAGATGTGGCGGCGGCGGGAAGCGCGGCGAGGGGTCGAGAGAGAGAGAGGTGGCGGCTGCGAGGAGTGGCGGCGAGGGGGATGCGCGGCGAGGAGGTGGCGGCGAGGGGTCGAGAGAGAGAGAGAGATGGGGGAGGTGGCGGTGGCGTGGTACTCTGTTTGGATACAGGGGGCGCCGCCGCGCGGGGCGTTTTGGGACGGAAGCAACACATCCGGTGCGGCCCAGCAACCGGCTGTGTTGCTCAAAAAAATTCAAAGAAGGCAAAAAAAGGGGCAGCCACGGGGTTCGAACCATGACCGCGGGGTTCCAAATTCATAGTTCTTTTCATTGCGCTAAGTAGGGGAGTTCGACTCATTAGTTTTATGTTTACTTATATACACATGAAATTACTAAAAGCAAAAAAAAGTGGCGGCCACGGGGTTTGAACCATGACCGCGGAGTTCAAAATTCGGAGTTCTATCCATTGCGCTAAGTAGGGGAGTTCGACTGGTATCTTTTATGTGAAGTTATATACGTAACAAATGATTTAAAATAAAAAAATGGAGGCCACGGGGTTCGAACCGTGACCGCAGGGTTCAAAGTCATGAAGGTTTCCGTTGCGCCAAGTCTAGAAGTTCAAACACTCCTATGTTACCAATGTTTATATAGGAGAAGTACGTACTAATTTTTTTCTAGTTTTTCAGGTTTTTTCGAATGATTTAATTAATATTTTAATGCTCATCTTACCATGATTTAGCTTACAATATTGATACATTATGATGCCTTACATTATTCATACATATAAAAATAATATTTTACAATATTCATACATGGTACTTAGAACCATTAATCAT
This sequence comes from Digitaria exilis, assembly GCA_015342445.1. NCBI lineage: Eukaryota > Viridiplantae > Streptophyta > Magnoliopsida > Poales > Poaceae > Digitaria > Digitaria exilis. The sequence goes on from JACEFO010002541.1 coordinate 143,489, forward strand.
ACATCATCCCCAACACCATGTATGGTCCTAAGGTACTTAGAATAATGTAAGTCGATAATATTAATTCCCAGAAATACATCTACATAATCTAGTGCATATATGAGTGCGCTATCTTTGGCCCTATGGGGTCTATCCATTGTCTCTCCATATATCTGCACCGTATCTGCGGTTGTCGTTATAGTGACTTCAGCTTGAAACCGACCTAGTACTCGATAATATCTGGGCCTTGTGAATGTGTGTCCTAAACTAGTAAGGATATGTCGAAGAACAACCTCTAGACCATGTTCTGCATGCCAATGTCCGCTGTATATACCGTCCTGGTTGCATATAAAATAGTTAGGTGTTACAAATATATGAAATAAAACAAGAATTATTATAACAAAGATGGTCTAGACACTTACGTCCTCTGATTCATATATAGGTGAAATCCTGACTGGCATTTTAGTCACGTCTGCCTCACTGATTTCCAAAGCTCTCAATTTGAAGAAGTGGTAGTCTGGGAAATGTGCCTAGTCTCATTTTCCAAACGACGCAGTACGTCTCTCACTGCTTGCGCCCCAGCAACAAAATCCAATCCATCTCACTAAGGCGATGATTCAGAGTGGATAATAACTCTTGTTCCTGGATCGGGACTACGAATGGGTCCTTCATCAAGGCTAATAGACACAACTACCTTTCCTTTACAACGGCTTGTTCTTTCCCTTACGACCATAGGAAGAGTTCCACTTATTTGTTGTATAGCGACTTTCAACCATTCAACTGGATTAATAAACTGCATTGCATAAAGTCCAACAAAATCATGCATGAGGAATAAATTACATATAGAATAAATTGCGTTAGATATATAAATTTTTTTCTTTCTCTTACTTTGCTAACGCGTTCATCCAGAGGCACACGTTCAGGGATGACGCCGCTAGCCAAGGTAAATCCAGGAGGGTGAGGAGGTCTAGGCACGGGTAGTGGCGGTGGCATATTTAAAGGAGGACCGCCACCACGTCTAGGTGTCTGACGTTGTCTTCCAGACGACGTCGACGACTGGCCATGAATAGCACGGTACCACGACATAACACTGTCATACTTATAGAGTTTATTAGTGAATGACGTGGCCAACAATGCCTAAGCCTAGTTGTTTTATTAGTAAAATGCTTAAGCCTAGCTAGTGCACGTGGCTTTCATCAATGCACCAAACTACATCATCATGACGAGGGAAATGGGAAATACAAGAGACAGTGAGGATGTGCTAACCTTAAATGGTTGAGGAAGTTCCTCGCAAGCTCCCTGACCATGCGAAATGTCCCAAACGCAAGAGTGAGGAGGCCGACGGCCATTTTTATAGGAGGTAGCTAGTATCACAGCCGGTTCATGATAAGAACCGGCTGTGATAACATCAACGTAGCCGGTTCTACCCACGAACCGGCTGTGATAGCATCAACACAGCCGGTTCTGCCCACAAACCAGCTGTGTTGAGGTCCCCAACCAAAAAGCTGCCTGTCTACGTGCTTTGGCCGACAAGGCGCTGTTCACTCCATCACAGCCGGTTCGTGGCCAAAACCGGCTGTGTTGGACTATCACAGCCGGTTTGTGGCCAGAACCGGCTGTGTTGAATCATCACAGCCGGTTTGTGGCACAAACTAGCTGTGATAAGAATTTCCTATATACCATAATTTCCCAAATATTGCAAAAAAATTCAGAATTTCTACAATTGACAATGCCACAATATATAAGAGAGATATACAATGCAATATATACACAATTCCAAAACTTCAATAATTCAATGCCACAAGATATATATAACATCTACAAGTTCAACAAGATATACATTTCAATATCCATACAATACATAAGTACTATAAATTGACGATGATGTCCTCGTTGTGATCGAACCTCGCATAGGCAGGCTCCTCACTCTCTTCAAACACAGGAAGTTCGATATCTGGTCCAAGAGCAGGCATATCCTGATAGCCATTACCTTCTTCCTCTGGTATATTATCAACTCCGACGATTTTTCTTTTCCCTTGAAGTACCACATGTTTTCCTTCGTTTGCTAGGTCCTTGGCATAAAACACTTGCACAACATCTTTGGCCAATACGAATGGTTCCTCCCGGTAAGCGATGTTTGCGAGATCCACAACGGTCATACCGTACTTGTCCTCAAAGACACCCCTCGCAAGCCTAATCCATTGACATCAAAACAGAGGGACCTTCAACGGTCCATAATCCAGCTCTCAAATTTCTTCTATAAATCCATAGTATGTCTGCAAGTTTTGCTGACTGTCGTAAGCATCAATGCGGACACCGCTGTTTTCGTTGGTACTCTTGCCATCTTGTTTCTTTGTGTAAAATGTCTATCCATTAGTGTCATATCCTTGATACTTCTTCAATGTAGTAGACGGTCCTAGGGCCAATAGATCTAACTGAGGAGACCCTATGTCAACACTAATCAATTTACATTGCAACCAATTGCCAAAGCTGTCTCGATGTTGTTTTGCTACCCAAGCTTCTTACTTTCCACTCTATTCAATTCTAGCATGTGCATCTCAACATATGGTGACACTTCGGTTGCATGTTGGAGAAGAGTGAAATGTGCCTGCTTAAATGCAGTAAGGTCATTAACATGCACAGATTTACCCCCTACCCTTCCTTTGCCCTGCAACCTACCCTGATGACGAGAGACAGGTACCCCCTTCCTTGGGATGTCCAAGTAAAATGTGGCGAAATCGAGTGCTTTGACACTACCTTTCCCTTTTTCATGCACAACAGTAATTTGGCTAACTTTTTTGAATATCTGAGTACCACACTGAAAGGTTGGAGGATGACATTCATCCCGCTTCCCATCAAATGATTTCTTGTCTCGGCGATATGGATGATGTCTATCGAGGAATCTACGATAACCCATGTAAACCATCTTTTTGCTGTTGTTCAACCATCTAGCGTCAGTGTCCTCTAAACAAACCACACACCCATTATATCCTTTTGTAGGTTGGCCAGCTAGAGCTCCAAGACCGGGTAGGTCTGTGATTGTAACAAACAACAAGCCTTTAAGTGTGAAGTGCTCTCGCTTGTACTCATCCCACACTTTCACCCCATCATGCCATAGTGTCTCAAGGTCTTTCATCAGTGGTTCCAAGAACACATCGATATCATTTCCAGGTTGCTTTGGACCTTCAATCAATAGTGGCATCATAGTATATGCCCTTTTCATACACAACCAAGGTGGCAGGTTGTACATGCAAAGGGTCACTGGCCATGTGCTGTGTGTAGTGCTGATCATGGTAAAAGGATTCATCCCATATGTGCTCAAGCCAAACCTGACGTTTCTTATTTCTTCTGCAAATGATTTCTTCCATGTATGGTTGATAGCCCTCCATTGTGAGGCATCAGCTGGGTGTCTGAGCATTCCATCTACCAAACGCTCCTCTGCATGCCACCGCATAAGCGCTGATGTTTTTGGATTGGCAAACATCCTCTTCATACGAGGTATTACGGGGAAATACCACACCACCTTCGCAGGGGGTCTCTTATTCCTGTCGCATTTTAGTGCCAAAGTTGATTCACACTTGTATCGTGAAGTTTCACACACTGGGCACGCATCCAGATCTTTGTAATCACCACGATACAAGATACAATGTTTCGGGCATGCATGGATTTTCTGTACTTCCAAACCTATTGGACAGATCATTTGCTTTGCCTCATATGTGTCCTTAGGGACCTCGTTGGGTATGGGAAGCAACTTCTCCATTACTGTTAACAAATCCTCAAACCCTTTGTCAGACAAACCATTGCTAGACTTCATCTCTAACAACATCAGATTAGCCTCCAATTTTGACACTCGTGAACCATGGTATAGTGGTGTTTTGGCGTCCTTTCTCATGTTTTGTAGCTTTTTCAGGTTTCTTGCATCCAGAAATTCAGGCTCCGCATGATGTATCATCTGATCTAGCCCATCTAGCACAACTTCATCTGCCAATGTGTCCTGAAGTAAGCTACTATCATCTTCCACATCATCTACCAATACATCCTCTAGTACTGCCTCATCATGCACCGCATCATCATCTATCGGCATCCCTGCATGAATGGTTCGATTCACTCTTTCTCTGACATTGTCCCTGGAGGGCTCTTCAGGCTCGTTATCACCATCCTCCCCGTGTCTATTCCAAATGAGATAGTTTTTCATGAAACCTCTAAATAAGAGATGGGCAATCAACACATGGGCAATGTATGTAGCCATCGGACCGCTCCTTCAATGTAACGTATGCCTTGGCGGCCTTCACAAAAGAGTCAACACCGTTTACAAAGTCCAACTCGCCAATCCTCCCATACATCCATTCTCGGTCCATCTACAAAAGAGAAATGAGCCTCTCATGCATCACTTTCATCAAAATATTAAAAGAAATTGGATGAAGCACGAGAATTATAGTCTAAAATGGAAATAAGCGTCTCTCATCCACCACATTATCAAAATATTATATAAATTGCATAAACTAGAACAAATTCCCTCTCTAACGGTGAAAAGAGGCTAACTAATCTACCATAATCATCAAATTACTGATTAAAACATTTGCACTACAACAACTTTAGCCTCTAATGGTGAAAAGGAGGCTCTCATCCACCACAATCATCCAGATATTGAATATCTAGCTACACATCAAACAAATTGCAGTACAAACCATGGAGCTAGATGTGGGAGCCTTCAACACGGTTCGAAGTTAGGGATCCTCTGTTGGAATTGAGAGAAAAATATGGCCCCTATCACCAAAAACATGGTCTTCAGCAATTTGATGTCAAATATACTAATTAGAGGCAACAATCAAGTAAAGGAGGTGATACATTGCTTGAAATTAACCTTAAAACAAGTTGGTGAAGTCCATTCCTCAAACCAATGGAGTTTCCATGAGCTTCATGGTGAAAAATGGCCGCAACAATGGTGCAGGAAGTGGGAGCCGTCGGGTTGGAGAAGAAGAAATGCGGGGGAGGGAAAGGGGGAGGGTTTTGTACTGTACTAACTTCACAGCCGGTTTCTAACACCAACCGGCTGTGATGAAACACATCACAGCCGGCTGGTAACTGGAACCGGCTGTGATGGTGCCCCCCACCATCGCAGCCGGTTTGTTGTACCAACCGGCTGTGATGAGTTTCATCACAGCCGGTTCCAACGGCAAGGAACTCACTAACTTTGGAACCGGCTGTGATGACCCTTTCGCAGCCGGTTCTCAAACCCAATGCGGGCATCACCTTTGGAACCGGTTGTGTTGCCCCTTTACAGCCGGTTGTCTCAAAACCGGCTGTGAAGGGGGCGTATGGGAAAGTTGAATGTGTAGTAGTGAATCAATTTACACAGGAACAAACCGCATTGTTTCTTCGATGGGTACACAGGTACATCATTGAATTGTAATTTCCAGGCAGACACAAAGGGAGTTGCTTGTACTGTGGGGTTCCAAATGGTCAAACTGAGACCTATGTATAGCGGTCAGATCGAGGTAATTAAACTAACAATAAAGTGAAAGCAACAAAACATCTCTAGCCAGAGTGTCTTAAAATTTATCCTTATTCCTCATGCATATGCATGCAATATGCCAACCAAGGGTGATCCTTCCAGCCAAATTTGCCGTACAGGTGATTCTGCGCTTTGTCAGTACCATTAATGTGTTGCGTTCGTAATGGATCATCTCATGGTTATAGACCGTAGGGACCCCAGCGAGTTGAATCTTGTACTATATGTTCTGTAAGAAACATTTCTACATCCCATCTCTTCGTAGGGGAAAACACTACTCTAGTGTATTATTTTCGTTAGAGTTCTACAGTTATTAGAAGTTGTCAAAATAAAATCCATTACATGATTTGTCGACAGATTTTTGCCAGCAACATTTAGTGGTGCATAGATAAGATATCATATTTTACTACCAATTGGACGACATGCACAATTGGTCACCATGCAGATGATATGTGTGGAGGAAACAACCATTTGTGTTCAACCACCTATGAAAAGTGTGGTACAATCTGCAAAACAAAACTATATATGTGGATGGAATAAACCTTATAGAGTAATTTACTATATCTTAATATATCACAACTACATAAAAATAAACAAAGATTGCAAAATGAAACTTGTATGAGAAGTGTGTTAACATTATTCCAACATGAACCCTTCATTGTTTTAATCTCCTATAGTCCAGAAAAAGGCCAAAAAATAGTAGAATTTTTTCCCCCACCTCACCCTATAGACTCTTTTCGGCCTTTTACTAGCACTGCTTAGTTAGGGCTTGTTGAGGTTTCAGTTGCATTGGTTGTGTCGAGTTGCTGGTCTTAGTGTCTAGTCATTTAGAGTTTCGAGTTCTTGTCACGTTTGTGTCACAATTGCAGATTAGGGCTTCCTTGTTTTTCCCACAAATCAGAATTGATTTTGGCATTCCATGGTTTTGCTTGCCACCATAACCCCAACGACGTGATTTTGGGGTTCAGCCATGTCCATCTTTCCATCTAGAAAAAGAAACCACACAAGTTCAAAATAGAATTCCATTCGGAATCCAGTTTGTATCCGGCGAGAAAAATACCATATTTCCTTGTTCCGAAGTCCAAATAGGGTGTTTAAATACAATCTGAAAACCTTAGCTTGTGCACTTTCCAACAGATCCAATCGTGGTCCGCATCTTCATTCTGAGCTCGTCGCAATCGCCCAAGAGATTTGTGTGTCTGCTGGGTTTTGTAAAAACAGCCAGCCAGTTGTTTGATCTTGCTGCTGCATTTTTGCTTCTTCAAAAAAAAACAGAAAGAAAGAAAATAAAGAGAAGAAAAGAATAGGTTTTCTTTTGGTCCTATTTTTCTCCTTGTGATCTATCTTTGCTGCAGTTCAGTAACTTCGTTTCTGTATAGGCTCGCGTCTCTAGCACGTTCTAGCCTAAGATCAGCACAGTACTGTTGAACGATTATTCAGCTTGCTTTTGTAACAAACGTGGTGCTAGTACTTCCTTGTTTCAGCCCACCTATAGCTCCACAAATCGACTATAGTGTTACAGGGTTTGTTGCTTCGGCACCGATACACTGCGCTCCATGGTTGCGGACTTGTTGGTTGCCGCCACCTCCTGTTTTGCTTGGTAAGAACTTGTAAGACCTTGTTTGAATAGCTTGAGATTGAGAGCTTTACAATAGCCACATCCTAGTAGTTGATAGGAGGATATATATTACTTTTTGTCTTTCTTGTTTTCTACTAATCATGACAGGTGATACGGACATTTTTTAGCACCATGAGATCAATGATATCATTCACAACTTGCCTCCCTATGCTGGTAACTTTGATCCTCAAGCATACATTGATTGGGAGTTGACAATAGATAATGAATTTGATGAGCATGATCTGTCTGAGAAACAAAAGTTTTATATGGCCTCTAATATTTTAACTAAACATGCTTTGCTAGAATGGAAACACCTTTGTAGGCACCATAAAGTTCCACAATCTTGGCAAGACTTCAAATCTGTTTTTAGAGAAGCTTTCATTCCTGCATATTATGTTGATCTTTTGCTTGCCAAACTAGAGAAAATAAAACAAGGTAGTAGAACTGTGAAACAATACTTTCATGATTTTAAAATTTGTATGATCTTTGGTGGCTTGAATGAATGCATGGAAGATACAATGAGTAGGTTCATGAAAGGGCTCAATTCTGAAATTCAAACATTGCTCATGAGTGAAACATATAACCATATATCTTTCTTGTTTTTGCTTGCTTGTAAAGCTGAAAAACAAAATCTTTCATGTATGAATACTTGCAAGAAGGATGGTACACATTATAACCAACAATTGTCCACTTTACATGCTGAAAGGGAGCAAGAAATAGTGGAACTCGCTGCTGATTTGCCTTTGTTACAATATGATTTGCTTGTTGTGCCTTGTGACAAGGAAGCGTTGTGTGATACTTCTTCTCATATTTCAGCACCACATCTAGAGTTGGAGCATCCTCTTTTTCCCCTTGCTGTCCATAACATTTTGCAGGAGGATGCGTGCACTGAGCAATTTGAAGAACTAGAATCGCTGCTAAAGTGTGAAAAGAATGATTGTGCCGCACCTAACACATCGGAGGAGAGTGAGCAAAGCAACACATGAGATTCTGAAATCATTCCATGTGAGTATGATCATGCTTTGCTCATATCTAGAACATGACTAGTGCATGGACATGATGATTCTGTTTTTGATGATATGCATGCTGAAATAAAGACTGTTAATTGTATTGCTAGTGAGAAAGATGAGTTGAAAATACTATCTTCTTTGAATTGTTTAGGTTATATCGAACTTGATTATCTTCGTGACGTGAATAGTTTGGAGAATGCATTATACAAAAATTCTGGTTTGCCATGTTTTAAACATTGCTCGCTTCATGCAGTTGCCAAATATGACAGCAAAGGAGAATATTTTGTGCAGAGAGTTTATATTTGCTCTAATATAAAATCTCCTTTTGTGATACAATACCACGATCAACTTGGGGGCTGCACTAACACTAACAATGTCTTGCAAAGTTTTCCTAGCCTTTCACTTATGCAACAGGGTCGTCCCAAAGATGGGGAGTTTTGCTGCTTGTGGCCATGCAGGATGGCTATCGCTCCACATTCCAATATCAACCCACGAACCTTTGAATGCCACTGGAGCAAGTCGAGGACGACTTGCAGCCAAGAAGGAGAGAATGATGAGGACATCACCATCTCAGATATGACCATACTGGTGTCTATTAAACAAAAGGTGAATCGATCTTATATCATCACTATCTTTGCTATATTCATTGAATTGATGCTACGCCATGATGTGTGTTCATTGTCATTTTTAGAAAAGAAATACATGGATTAAAAAGAGTGTCAAACATATATGGAAGGCATGGAAGACCAAAGAAGTTGATTGGGGACCAAGTTCAAGTATTCCCAACATCCTCACCAGTCCACCACATCACTTTTGGCCCAGGAAGGAAAGAGATCAAATCCAACAAGTTTTGGAAACGCTAGATTCGGACTGCAGGACAGCACCAACTTATGACTACCGCCACGACTTCATCCGGACTCCGTTTTGGGCATTCAAGTATTTCATGGAAAGCTTATCAAGTCTACTTTCTAACGGATCCAACCTCAAGGGCATATCTATTCGGAGTCAGCCGCAATAACCGATTTACTACCGAGACCTATTCTGTCAACGGTGTTGTGTCATCTTATTTTGGCCCGATGGGCTGTGTATCAAGTGGGGCCCATTAGGGGACTACCTTAGGGTTGATGAACGATCCTCACCACGTCCTGGTCATCCCCTACCCCTTTCATATACCTCTATAGCCGCCACAAACATATTGGGTTTTGTTTTGATGAAAGTTTAGCCATTGCTACTTCCTTGTAGACGCGTGTGTCGGCCAGACCATCCATTCTACTCGATTCGGAACCCCAACTTTGTGTATTCAGATTGGTATTAAATCCACATTTGCAATTGAGTTGCTTGTTCTACTTGTTCTTGCTTGTTCTTCGATTGCTTGCAGGAACGGGTGCCCTAGTGGCCGGGTGAGACGCTCCACAAGATCGTGGTAGCCGTTGGAGGCAGAGTATCGGTTGCTAAGGCGCAGCCTTGGAAGGCTGTAGTCGGGCCGTGAGCGACGCCACCATTATCCAATCGAGTTATCCCCACGTTTCTCATCGAAAGATCGGACGCAAACCCTAGCGGGTTCCCATCAACTTGCTCGCATTGTCTTTGTATAAACTAAGATTATCTTCTAAAAGTAATTTTTATCTTAAAGGCTCTAACTTTTGGGTGAATATTCAAAGCATGGATTCATATATGCCTTGTTGCATATATAGATTGGTAAAAATAAGTGATTTTGGGAAATAAATTAGATAATATATATATGCTATAAACAACGAGTAGATTTGAAAACATTTCTCACCGTAATGGATGTACCATCCCTCTCATGTTGGACCTACACATAAGAGCCGAGGAACATGTCCAAAGATTTGAGACCCTTGAAAAAAAACTCAAATTTATATGGGGCATAGCAAACAGTTCCAACCACTGACCCGCTGTAATATGGGATTATTATAGCTGGTTGGTGGCTAGAACCGACTCCGACTGTGATGTCCCCATTCACTCATGACAGCCGATTTGCTGGTTGAACAAACCAATTGTGACAAGTTGCATCATAGCCGGTTTCAGTTGAAACCGGCTATAATGACCTTTTTTACTGCTGGTTTGCCCACAACCGGCTATAAATCGTGAAAGTATTTTGTAACCATAAGCTAGCACTAAAGCTTCTAAAATATTTCAAATATTCACTAATATGAAATTTTAATCTTAGGGCCGGTTATACTTATCACGTACGTGTTGCACGTGTGCCCTTCTACTAGGGTCTGAAAATATGGGGAAACTGGACCCAGCTTCGTTCATAGTAAATGTCAACCTATCTTTATTTTTTCGGCGCGTAAATATCAACTTATCTTTCATATCGCAATATATAATAAGATGTCCCTTCTCCCAATGTAATCATCTATATTTATATGCTCTCCTACTGGCACTTGATCAAAACCACAGCAAACGAAATGTCTGCTAAGATGGATCTGGTCACCCTGATGGTCTCATTCCTCTTCCTCCTCGCTGCTACCAATGCCAAAAACAGCGTCTCTCGCGCCACCATGATCCGCCGCACTGAAACTGGTGCCATCAACTTCACCCAGGCAGCTCGCCAGTCGCGCCACCGGCTGTCAACGCTTGCGTCGCGGCTCGACGCGACGACGTCGAGCCGCATCAACCCCTGGATGCCGGTGACGATGGACGGCGACGTTGGCGCCTACGACGTGGAGTTCTCCATCGGCACGCCTGCGCAGAAGCTAACGGCCCTTGCTGACACTGGCAGCGACCTCATCTGGGTCAAGTGTGGCGTGTGCGCGTCCTGCGAACCGCAGGGCTCCCCTTCGTACTACCCAAACAACTCGTCGTCTTTCTCTAAGCTGCCATGCTCCGTGCCTCTATGGTGTGTTTGGTTGCATGCACTATATGATGTATGAATGGATGATTATAGATAGGATGGTTCAACCAAATTGCTTGTACCACTTGGTTCACTCTAACTAGTACAACACTGTATTAAGTTGGATGGTTCCATCATAGATGAGTCGGTACAATTCATCCAACCAAACAAAAGAATAATCATTATTTTGTACCATTCCATACATGAACCAAATGGTACAACGAACCAAACACACCCTAACACTCTGATATCTTGGAACTTCGGGGCGTGCGGCGCCGGCGGCGAGGAATGCGACTATATGTACTACACCCAGGGGTACCTGCCGAACGAGACTTTCACGCTCGGTGCAGGTGAAGCCGTGCCGGGGATCACCTTCGGCTGCACCAACATGTCTGAGGGCATCTACAGGGGCTCTGGCCTGGTTGGACACAGCCGTGGGCCCCTGTCCCTGGTCTCCCAGCTCAACGCCAGTGCCTTCTGGTACTGCCTCACCAGCGACCCTTCCAAGACAAGCCCTCTCTTGTTCGGCTCCGGCGACCTATTGACGGGCCCTGGCGTCCAATCGACGCCGCTTATCTCTGAGCCCGACCCCAGCTTCTACTCCGTCAACCTGACGGGCATATCAATCGGCAACATGACGACACCCGGCACTGGGAACAGTGGCTTCATCTTCGACTCCGGCACGATACTGACGTACCTCGCCGAGCCGGCCTACACGGAGGCAAAGGCGGCGGTGCTGTCGCAGACGGATCTTGCTAAGGTGCCCGACGGGGATTGGTATGAGGCGTGCTACGAGGCACCCAGCGACGACCGGAGCCTCGACGAGGCCGTGCCGTCGATGGTGCTGCATTTCGATGGCGCAGACATGGTCTTGCCGGTAACGAAATACTTTGTCGACATGGGCGACGGCGTGGTGTGCTGGATTGTGCAGAGGTCTTCCAGCGTGTCCATCATCGGCAACATCATGCAGATGGATTTTCACGTCCTGCATGACGTCAACAACTCGGTGCTGTCGTTCCAGCCGGCGAACTGCGATAACCTTTAGGCCTTGTTCGTTTCTGTCGGATCGGGCCGGAACGACGCCCGTTCCGGCTGGAAACAATTGGCCCAGAATGAAATAGGGTGACATAAAAAAAAAGGTGTTCAGTTTGGGCCAGAATGGAATGGATTAGGGGCCGATTCAGCCATTCCGGCCCCAAAACAACCCTATTTCGTTCCCCACCGAAGGAGACTAGGAACGATACCCTATCTTCTCTATTGGACGGGTCAAGGCGGCGCGTCTTGTCCTCTTGGGCGAGCGCGAGCGGGAGCCAGGCGGCACGCGTGCGGGAACCAGGCGGCACGGCGAGCTCGAGCGGCAAGCGCGGGATCCAGGTGGCGCGCGTGTGGGCCCAGGCGGCGCGGCGCGGCGAGCTCGAGCGGCTAGCGCAGGGGACCGAGGCGGGGCGATGAGCTCGAGCGGCGCAGGCGGGGTCCAAGCGACGCGTCGGCAAGCTCCAGTGGCGCGCGGGCAAGATCCAGGCAAGGCACGGCGGGATCCAGGCGGCGCGGGCGGGGTCCAGGCGACGTGGTCGACGGCGACACCGCCTGCTTCTCGTGTAGCCACGACGAGCACCAGTTCATCTTCATGGCCAAATGTCTCCTCTTCTCTCCCTCATGTAGATCTCATGAGTTCTTGGTGGATCCAGGCAGTCAACCAGCTCCGACGACGGTGCGGCGGCTCCAGGGAGGCGAGGCTACTCGAGGGAGCAGCGCGACGGCGTGGCGTCAGGACGAGGCGTCGAGAACCTTTGCTCCTTCACGTCCCAGGTTCTCCGACCCTTTTTCCCCGGTAAACACTCGTCCTTTCTGCTCCCCCTTCCACTCTAGGCGTGCGAGATCTGCAAGCTACTGTTCTTGTTGATGTCTTGCCGTTCTTGGTAGTAGGCCATCCATGCTTGATTTGCTAGGGTTCTTGGTAGGCTAGGGCTGTGCAGTAGCGTGTTCTTGATATGGATATGCTGATTCTTGTACATTGTATGATGTTCGATCTACATCAGATTAGTTGCAAGGTGCACTGCTCGATCTGGGATGGATTTTTAGGTTCTTTACTTGGATTAGTGGAATCTAATGAACAATGTGAATGCTCTGAGATATGTACCGATAAAAAACCATGTAAATGCTCTGAGATATGTTTCAAAGCACAATAAACTTGTACTGTCTTGCCGGTTCGTTCTTGGTAAACTTGTACTGATAAAAAACCATGTGAATGCTTTGAGATATGTTTCAAAGCACAATAACGCAGTAACACGTACAACCATTAAATCACAACATTCATTCTATAAAGAGCTGAATTATTTGTTTCATTCTGTAAAGAGCTGAATTATTTGTTTCATTCAGTAATAGATTATCCCAGTACCTCCTAGAGTTGGAGAGGACGAACCTCCACCCTCCTGGGAACCAGTACCAAGTCCAATAGGTACTTCTTTTATGTGCACAAATCACGTTCTTTGATGCTAGTAAATAGATGAATCTATTCTCTTTGAACATATACTTGCTGAATGCTAATAGATAGATGATGATATTCTATTTTTGAAAGTATAATTGCTGAGTGCTATAGTTATTTGATGCTATACTTGACAAGTGTATATCTTTTCTCCTATGGAAGTCCTGCCATGAGTATTTCATTGTGAGACCACGTTAGGAAGAGGAGGCAGGAAGACGACGATGACTTTATGATGCTTCTTTTTCCTTCCCTGTATCTTACGGATTCAAGTGGTGGTGGGGAAAAGAAGAAACGTCATACGTCACCTGAAACAGGAGAGGTCAAGGTTCGTCGACTGCTTGAGGGGCATGTGAAGAATTGTCAAGTGGAATTTAGGATGGAGCCAGCAGTCTTCAAGAAGGTGGCAACATACCTTAGAAGGACAAGGCTCCTCGTCGATACAAGAATCAGAGTTGAGGAGAAGTTGGCCTTCTTTCTATACATGCTTAGTCACAATGCCTCGTATCAGAAACTTCAAGTCATGTTTGGGCATAGCAATGACACCTTCCACCACCACATGCACCACTTCTTCAACGTGGTTATTCCGAAACTTTCTCGTCGTTTCCTTCGTGCTCCCGATCCTAATCAAGTCCACCCAACAATCCTAAATAATCCCAGATTCTTTCCATTCTTCCAAAATTGCCTTGGTGCTATTGATGGCACACACATACCCATTTCCATATCTCCTGACATGGCTGCTCCTTCTAGAAAAAGGAAGGGCACACTAAGCATCAATGTTATGGTGGCATGCGATTTTGATCTCAACGTCACTTTTATTTCTAGTGGATAGGAACGATCAGCTACAGATGCTAGAGTTCTAAGGTCTGCTATGGGCAAGGGCTTCCAAGTACCTCCAGGGAAATTCTATCTAGTGGACGGAGGGTATGCGAATACTTCATCTTTTTTAGCACCGTATCGAGGAGTCCGGTACCATTTGAAAGAGTTCGGGGCTGGACATCGAAGACCTCAGAACCCACGAGAGTTGTTCAACAACCGGCATGCGGTACTCAGAAATCACGTGGAAAGGGTTTTGGGTGTGGTTAAGAAATGCTTCCCGATCCTAAAAGTTGAAACATTCCACAGGTTGGAAAATCAAGTTCTGATCCCTGTAGCCGCCATGATATTTCATAATCTGATCCGTCTGTTGAACGGCGACGAGGAATGGTTGGATAATCAGCAAGATAACATTCCTGCAATAAACTATGTTGCTCTACCAAATGGAGACCAAAACAATGGTGATGCCAGCGCACAAGGGAATGCTCTAAGAGATGCCATTGCTCAACAACCAACAAGAAGGATATTAGTCATTGGATGATTATACTTTAGTAGATGAATAAATGTAACTTAGTAGACTATATAGTGTACATTAGTCTAGTAGATGAATAAATGTAACTTAGTAGACTATATTGCATGTATGAATAAATGTAACTTAGTAGATGTGTGTGTAATAATTTACAGCAATGGCTAGAGAAGGCTCACCAAAGCTCCCTCTGATGCCGTCGCCAAAGATATGCAAGTACATGGTTGCCACAAGCTCTGGAAAAAAGAAGAAACCATCCCCCAAATCAATTGCGCCAAAGAAGGCTGTAGGTACTAATGTTCTCCTCTTCTGAATGTTTCCTCATTTACTTTATGCTTTCTTAAAATTACTAATGTTTTCGTGTTCTGAATTTTGTTTCTGCAGGAAAGCAAATGGCCTATTGGAATCCAGCCTTTGAAAAGTCACTTGCTGATATTCTGCACAAGTATAAAGATAGTGGTTATCAAGGGGATAATGGCTAGAGCTCAGAAGGTTGGAATGTCATGGTGAAGGAGTTCTTGGAATAGAATAGGCACATCTCCTTCACAAAGGATCAAATTCAGCACAAAGAAGGGCAGTTGAAAAGGGATTACAAGATGCTCAAAGAAGCAAAGAGACTAAGTGGTGCCTCTTGGAATCATTCCAAAAATATGATTGAGGGCTCACAAGCTTTCTGGGACAACCTAATAGTGGTGAGTACTATACCTCTTTGCAAAGCACTTCAAATTATGGTAGTTAGAACATGTATATTGTTAGCCTGACTTTGTTTTTGAATGTTCAGACATGGCCAAAAATCAAGAAGTTTAACAATAGTAAGGCAAGCTTTCCGCTGTTTGAGACTTTGGGGGAGTTATATGATGGTAATTACCTTGCTATCCTATTACTTGTTCTGTTAATAATGTTCTCTTGTTGCTGTGATAATAAACTTGCTGCTGTAATAACACACTTGCTGTAATGTAGGACATTTGGCTGAAGGGACTTGGAATGTAACATCTTTGGAGTCACAACATGAGGAAGTACCCCTTGAGCAAATTGAAGATGTACCAGCTCAAAAGCAAGATGAGGTAGAAGACATTGATGACAACATGATTCATGATATAGAAGATGAAGATGATGAACCAGATGGAAGAAGAGATGAAATTCTGTGAAGGGATGCAGAAATTTCAGATGCAGTAGCAGCAGCTGAAAGAACTAGACATCAAAGGCCTACGGTTGCACCTAAAAAGAAAGAACAAAAGGAAGAAAAGAAGCCAAGAAGAGGTGCATGTAACACCCTAAATTTATTCCATCACAATTAAATCAATATAAGCAACCTTTGATTTTTAGTTTTATTGTTTTAAGGCAATATTTAAATTGATAAAATAAATATTGACCATAAATAGATAAACATCAGTTAAATGTTAGTCCAATAAAGTTTATTTTGCATTCATGCTGATGCATATATTTTTGTGCGAAGTTTTAAAGTTTAAACAAAAGTTTACAACCGTTTAAACAATCCCTTCTATAGGTTTAAACATTTCAAACTTTCTTTTTTTCTCCTTTCTCTTCTCTCTAGCCCAGCCCAAAACCGCTGCAGTCGGCCCATCTCGTCGCTTGCTCGGCCCGTTAGCCAGCCGCTGGCCCAGCTCTCCCCATCCACCTTTCCTTTCCTCTCCTCTCGCTGACAGTGGGACCCACCCGTCAGGGTCGTCCCTTTCCTTTCTCCAGTCGCGCGCCTTCCTTTCTCCGGTCGCGAAACCGAGCCGAGCTCGCGCAGCGCCGCCTCCCCACGCCCCGCGTCCTCGCGCCTGGGCCCGTAGGCCAGGGCCACCCTAGCCGCCTATATAAGCGCCGCCACCGCAGCCTTTCCCCCTCCACAACCCTAGCCGCAGCCGCCACCGAGCTCGCCGCCGCCATTGACGACCGAGCTTCGTCTCCGCCGCCGTTCTACAGCCTCGTCGCCGCTTCCTCGACTTCGAGTCGTCACCAAGCTTCGCTCGGGGGTAAGGAACACATCGTGCCCCTCTTTTTCCCTTATGCGCACCTAGAACCCCCGGTCGAGGTCCCGCTGTGGCCGCCGGCCGCCATGGCTCGCCGCGAGCCGCGTGGCCGCCTAATCCCTCTCGCTTAGCCTACAATTGGATTCACCGGGTTCTAATCTAGGTCTAGGGCTTGGATCTGCTCGATTTAGCCACCCCGAACCCCGGTTTCGCTCAACTCCGGCGAGAGCGCCGCCGCGCGCCGCTGTCTGCCGCCGTCGCCGACGACCCCGAGCGCCACGGGAAACCTTAGCCCTTGGATCCCGATCCGACGGCCTGGATTAGATCTGACTGGAGTCGGTACCGGTCAGCATGCCATTTTTGCAGAAAACCCCCTAGGTTTTTGTAGATTCAACCCGCAGTCCAGTGTAGTTCAAAAGTATTTAGATTTAGGTCTTGTTTTATTCAGTATAGCCCCTGCACTTTTATAAATTAGAACCCGCCATCCTTGAAGGCCTTTTTACGCGTTAGACCTTTGGTTTTTACGCGTAATTATGCAGAGAGCCCTAAGGTTTTTCTGTTTAGGTCCCTGGAAGTCCAATTTCATCGTAGAATAGCCCCTGAGTCCTATTTTAAGCCTGTTTTCACCGTTTTAAATCTGTTTTGAGAGATCTTTGCTTCCGTAGGTTCATAATTTCATGAACAGTAGTGTTTCATACATGTTTATGTTATTTTAAAGTTGTATGGTGTATTGTTTGTTTATTTATTGTATGTTTGTGATGTGTGTGCGTGTAGAGAACGTGTCGTACGAGGAGGAAGATCAAGAGCAGTACTACGAAGAAGAGCCACCATTCGTAGCTGAGGAAGGCAAGTGGATTTCCCCCTCTGCATTCTCTTTTTGATGCCTATTCTCATGTCATTACATTAAAGTTTATTATTATTTATGTCTTGCATTAATTTTGATGGGAACCTATCTAAGGATGCCTAGCTTCTACTCTCATGCCTTGAAACACTTGGGTTTACATTCATGTCGGGTAGCCACGCTAGATGCAAACTTTGGGATTATTGGTGGGTCGCTACTTGAACAACTATTGACGAATTTGATATAATTATGATGAACTTGTTAAACTAGAGCACTATTGCTAATTGGAACATGGAGCGGCCACCTGGGAATATTACATACAACCATACTATCACATTGGCTTTGATCTTGGCTAAATAATTAGAAGACCTATATGTTGTGTTAGCGCTGCAAGTAGGTGGGTTATTGGGTCCGAAGCTTGGATGAGTGGCGAAGGAATGCTTCGGCTTCCGAAGTACCGCGGATAACGGGGAGTGGACACATACATATAGGGATTCTTTGGAAAAGCCTCGTAGTGAATCCTGCGCCACTCACCTAGCAAGTGTTTAAGGGCTTTGCAAACCCGAGCGAGAAGCAAACACGAAGTATGGTGAAAGTGTACAACCTCTGCAGAGTGTTAAAATCTATTGCAATAGCTGTGTTCGCGGTTATGAACGGCCCGGATCCTCACATGAGTAATATATCGAAACCTTGAATCAAATTGTGGTTACTTGGACATGATGATGATGGTATTTATGATGTTACTATTTAATTGGGTTGGTATATACTTTTACTCTAGTAATTAGGTGCTTGCTTAAAAAAACTTGCCCAACTAAAATGCTGACAGCTTAAACCAAGCCTCTCCTTGGTAGCTTGCATCTTTCTGCCCACTTGATGAGTATACTTCCAATTTCATCTCCCATGGAGCAGATGTGGCGCCATGTGCTTGGGCTGCAAGCTCGGGCCTTCTCCCATGGAGCAGAGGTGCTCCTGCCGTGGACCGCTGCCCAGAATGCTCCCGGGCGTCATGGTTGTGGCCGTCCATGCTTTGCTGCTGCAGGCATCGTGGCTGCGGCCACCCGGTGAATGCTCCTGGGCGTCATGGTTGTGGCCGTCCATGCTTCGCGGCTGCGGGCATCGTGGCTGCAGCCACCCGGAATTTGCGGCTCTGCAGGTCCGACGGTAGCGCTGTGCTGCTGCTCCTCGTAGGCCACCAGGCAGGTCCTCGGTCACCAGGACTCCCAACGGCCGGCACAGCACCAAGAGCAATGACAGCACCACCTGCAAATGCAAATCCACAGGCCGCTACAGCGACATGGGAACGATGGGAGAAGGAGCAGCAGCTGCCGCTGCCGCCGGCAGGGAAGCAGAGTCTAGCACGCGCAATAGTCGCACCCATGGAGAGCTCCAATTCATGGAGGGCTCAACCAAGGTGAGCGCTGTGGTGAAGGTGAGCTGGATCGCACATCCTAGCGGCGGCGGGAGGAGCAATGGGATGGAAGAGAGAGAGCGTATAGCAGGAGAGAAGAGATAATATTGTTTTATATTCCATATGGCCAGCCCATAGCGCTATGGGTGGCTTTAGCATCTGACAAGTATAAAGACCACCTCCACAGTGGCTATAGGTAGCCATAAGTTCTTAAAGACCACTCTTATTCCCACATTGCTGGTGTCCTAAGAGTCAGATCGACCGTGACAGAAATTGTGCAGAGTAGAAATATAGAAAATTCAGTTAAGGTATGGGACAGGAATGGGAACCGCAAAGTGATAAGGATCTTTCTCCTCCACTTAACTTTCAGCATATGTTCACTGATTGGTTGGGGGGTACTGAAATTAATATTAAGAAACTAATTTGGAGTGGAATAGCTGCCATTTGTTGGGCAATATGGTTGTGGCGGAATAATATCGTGTTTGACAGATCACGGGTACCATCATTTATGCAGGTACTATTCAGAGGGACATATTAGGCCCGATGTTGGTCAATTCTACAGAAGGAGGTGGATCGCCTATTGCTGAAGACAGTGTGCAGCATGATTGAATCTGCAGCTATGGAAATCTTCGCTGATAATGGATGGCAATTCACGAATAGTATGACTTTTTAATTCATATTTGTGTGTGTTACTTTTTGATGGATCCAAACTTTATTTTCTTAATACCCTCGAGTTGTCTTGGTTGAGTCTGTAATAAAGAATAGCTATATGTATCGCTCCAGACAGAGGCTGGAATATTAATCAATATATTCTCTTTTCTTAAAAAAAGTATGAATGGCATAATCGACAACCCCGTCGACATCTGCTTCAGGGGTACCTCGATCGTGTCCCCAACACCTGACCCATAGCATGGTTCCCTCAGGTATATATCGATTCAGTACCACTATGCATCTACTGCTCAGGTCAGCGGATCTACTCCAGTGCCGAAGGCTCCACGCTTGTCTGCTCCATGCAGACTGCCCACGTTGGACGACATGATCGCTGACCTCGACAAGATCGGCGCCAAGCTTGCCGAGTGCATCAACCTCGCTAACTCAAGCTTGACCAAGTGCACGTCTCCTCCTATGCCTTTCGGGCTGACTATCCACCGCTGTCTACAGCAATTGATCAAGACTTCTGTACATATGCAATCTGGAGAGACATGTGCCGATCCTAGTCTCTGGACTGCGGCCAATGGCAGACACCAAACAAGACTCTTCGACCTCGTCGAGTCCGAACTCAAGGCTCCGAGCCGTACCATCTCCAGGTGTTTGTTCACTCGAGGGCGAGACAGGCGACAACCGAGCCCGTAATGAACGCAGTCGCGAGAGAGACATCCGTCGCGCTGCTGGGAAAGCAAGCGCTAGAACCAACAGGCCTGACCCCATAAACGCCCAACGAGACCAAGCTGGTGGTCGCCCACCATGTCGGCATCGTGGATAGTGGTGGAAGCCGAGAGAAAATTTAGAGGGGCATACAAACATTTGCCGGTTATAATGTACCCAAATGTTTTAGTGTCCACACACAAACATACATCAGCTAGTCATAAATATAGTAATTTATTGTGTAATGAGATCTAAAAATGAATATTTTACAAAAAATGGTTAGTATAACTTCTTTATTTAAATTTCATTATGTGATTATTCACCATATTTAAATAGTTTCGTCTTGGTGGGAGCTTCTGGTCTTCCCCGGCTGCAGGTGTAAGCCGTGGTCGGCGGCGAGCGGCGACTTTGGCGTGGTGTCGCATCGGCCTTGTGCGTTTTGTTTTCTTCTTCTGTTTCCAGGATTTATGTGTATTTGTAGTGTCTAAACATGTACAGTTGGATCAACAAGTTTACGCACCAATATATTGCATTTTGTTGCATTATTTTAGCCATCCGTTTGCATCACTTTTCCTTGTCCCTACAAAGGAATTTAACTACTTTATTTTAGCCATCCTTTTGCATCACTTTTTTCTTGTCCCTACAAAGGAATTTAACTATAAAAGAGTGTTCACTTTTGTTACCTTGCTAAATGGTGTTAATTGTGATCCAAGTGTGACTTTGTGAAACTTTTGCAACTGCCCTTTGAGCTGATACTATTTCCACTATTAGATCAGTTTACATTTAGAGAACCAATTAAGGCCGATCTGTGCAAATTCACTAGTCCTCCATCGCATACAGTTAAAGTATGTGCAGTTTCCTTTACATGGCGTATGTATTTTTGGATAAATAATATTTTTCCTCTATTTTTTTGTACTATTGAATGTCCTGCATATACACTTTCTAATTTCAGGTTGATTTGCATATATTAATCCTATCATAATCTATTATCACGGCATCATCTGCCAGAACCAAAGACTCTGACACGTGCAGTCGGGAGGCTGGTTGCCAATGCAGGGACGAGATTGTTCCCGTGTTCCCGAGACGAGGAGAGTGACAGTGATTGAAACAGCAGATCATGAGATCAAGGACTTGATGGAAGTTATCACTAAGGTTCGTAATATACTGTTTCTAACGATGCTATTTTTTTGGTACCCGCAAAAAAAAAAACGATGCTATTTTGATTTCGAATGGTGCTGACTACCTATATGCGCTGTGACTTCCTTGTAGGATCCTTGTTGAACCTGCAAATGGTGGAATATTATGACTCCTGGTAGAATGTGTTAAGGTTTCTCAAGATAATATACAGTGAAGCCAAGACGAAGTCCGTTATTTTGAGCACAAAACAACTCCATGCACCAGTTTTTTATCCTCCTTTTTTGGTTTGAAGTAGAGCTCTTTTACAGCGCACAATACTAGTATATACTAATGTTTAAAAAACTAGTATGTAAACATAGGATGGTTGAGATTAATTGTATACTATTAAAAATAGTTCTAGTGATATAAGTAGTATATGATAGTAGTATAAATATGGGTATGATATGACGAGTGGTATAGGGGTAATATAGGAAATGAATTTCAATGGCACTAGTGTAATATATCAAAACTACTTTATTAATTGATATTTTATTTTTACATTAGAGATATTAAGTCACATTTCGTATTACACGAGAGTCTTTTCGGCTGCGTCGATGTTGAACTGCGGCGAGGCTTCGGGTGATTTCCTCCATTGAACGCTCAAGGCCGCGCCCAGGCGGACGCCCCTGTCAAGTTGCATCCGGACCGAGCCGAGGCGGACGACCGGCAGCTGCACGCGTCGGCTGTGTGAGGTGCGTGTGGATCCGTGCGGGGCGGCCTTGGCATAGGGGCCAGCGGACCGAGATAAGGCGGGCGACTGGCGGCTGCACGCGGCGGTAGCTGCGCGAGCTGCGCCTGGATCCCGGCGGGGCATCCTGGGCAAGCGACCGGCGGTTGCCGTGGCTGGATCTAGACGGTGCAGCCCGACCATCAGCCGGCGGCTGCGCAAACTTGGTGTGGATTATTCATTTCCACTGCAGGGAATGTATTCGAGTTTGTTGATCCCAGGTTGAATGGAGAGTACTCAACGGAGGCATTTGATCTCAGTTTGAAGCTTGCTCTTTCATGCACTAGCCACAAGTAGCGGCCATCCATGGATCAAGTTGCGTCAAGGTGGAAGAACTGTAGAAGGCTCTTGAGAACTCCACGAGAGACGACGCGAAGTACAACAGCATTAGCATCATATATTGAGTCCCTTGCATAGTTACTCTGTAATCCTTTTTAAGTCCTTCATGGCACTCTGTAATCATGCTTAACAATTTTTTTGCACTAAAGTGACAGAACCCAATTGAGGAGGTGAGCAATTTACATCAGAAAAGCTTTAAGACATATGCGACATAATTACATTACGCTTGAGACTAAATCTAGAGAGAGTACTGCAATCCAGATTTTTAGTATGATGCAGAATTGGATGTCAGCATGCTTCTCTTTCAACTTACTACATAAGAAAACACTGATAAGTACACAAACCACAATAATTAGCTCACCAGACACCAAAGCTTAGTAGCTTACAGTATACTCACTAGTGTCAAACGTGAAAAAAAAATTGTCATCAGTGGCCTTGAATACTAAACTGTATCATCCATCTCCATTCGATGAAAGGAAAATATGAAACTACTTACCAACAGAACTCTGTCATCCATAATACATTTTATTCCATTACAACATATGTTTGCAGCATAAAAAATTACAGGATTGTACATAGCTGCATTAGCAACCATCCAGTCAGTAATTAAATCTAATTACAATATAGTGGAGAAACCAGACTGTTACCAAACTGATCTTCTACAAATATGGAAGAAAAATGTACAACGACAACAACACACGTTATCGAAGGGCAGTTCACTCAGTGTATCTGGCACGCCACATACAGTATAGATTATCACTCCGAGGTCAGCTTCTTCACCTATGGCAGGTTGAGGGGGTTGCCGCAAGTATATCTGACTGCCACACCACATACAATATAGAGTAGCTGTCACCAGGATGAGAAAGAAATATTGGTTTGATTTTTCTGCCGAAGACTTGCCATGCTTCGCTCTGTCAAAACAAGGAACAAAAATTTACACAACTGCAACAAGGATTGTAATTGATGTCCTCTTTTAGAAGGGGAAATGTTTTGTCTGTCTTCTTTATGTCTGCTCTTTTAAAAACTGAAGGATGCTATAAACCTAATAACAACTAAATAGCAATCCAAAGCATATGATGAGTGAATAGCAACTGAACAAAATTAAGGATAATAACTCAGATTCAAAAAATATATATTATCATAATCACAGCCATTCAGAAATGACACGTATGAAAAATTGAGGATAAAAAGATCATAGTATGTTCAGGTGTGGATCTACACGGCACCAAATATGCCATGAGCATTGAGCAGAGTACTAATCCAAGCAGCAGACACGTTTCAGAATTTGCATTGAGAAGTATTAATCTAAGCAACAGACATGTTTTGGAATTTGCATTGAGCAGTATTAATCCAAGCAACACACAATTGTACATGCACGAAATAGCTCAACAGATTAACTCCTTGCAAAGAATAAACTTCAAGGAGTCCAGCTTGCCGGTCGCCAATCCTTTATCCAGGTCCATGAACACCTATCCAGTGCATGCGAATTATTACTCCTCTTCATGTTCATGAACACTTAACTTCTTACTGAAGCTGCTCGTTCAACACATGCACTAACCAGTTATTAACAGGAGACTCCAAGAAAAACAATTTCACCTTCACCCCTTCATTCTTAAATCTGTGAGCATGTTTTCCTGCAAAGTAGCACAAACAAAGAGTAATCATTTACAGCTTGATCGATATTTTTGCCAAGATTTAACTATGTGAATGCAAGTACATTTTACAAGAAAAAAAAGAATTAGCAAAATACCTAGATATATGTTGTAACTAAAACAGAGACAATCATCAGCTTAACGTCACGAGACACGGTAACAAATGCTTCAAACTTTGTCTTCCACTTATTTTGTACTACATTCTACATCCATATTACGTTCCCACCACAAAAGGCTTATCAACTGAAGAAATCAATGGCTTGCATACCTGACATACGGAAGGCATAAGGTGTCTCATGGAGCGAGTAGGCGGTGGCAGCATTTGAAGGAGCCGCTCGCAGCTGGATCTTGAATTGCGATGCATCTTCGGCGTTGGCCCAGCAGCAGCTCGTGTACGAGGGGGCCTAGGGAGCCCGCCGGTGAGGGGCGTCGACGCCGATGAACAAGGGGATCTGGTCATCTGGGCACCACGGAGGATGCAAAGGGCAGTTTGCCGGAGGGCAAACTGGTGGCTGGTAATCGGATGGAATGGTCACACCGGAGAGGAGGGTAGGGGCGTCGCCGTGGAGGAGGGCCAAGGAGCCGCCGTGGAGGACAGGAGGAGGGCCGGGGATTGACAGCGACGATATGAATGGCTCCGTGGACACCAGAGACGGGGAGAGGTTACCAAATTAGATGAACGCAAATTACTCATTTACCCTCGATTAATGAATGCTTATTGTGCGCTGTAAAAAGACTCTTGAAATATGACGTGTTTGTGCTCGTATCTGCTCCAGACACGGTTAGCTAGCATTTTCATTTCCACAGACGATACTCGCCATTCAACTGTCCAACATACTCATGTTGTTGTTGTTGTTTTGCGGGTCACATACTCATGTTGTTGTTCGACAAGCTGTCTAAGCGGCTGCTTGATATGGACTGAAAGTACTGAACTTCATCGAAAATGGACCATGCTCTGTCAATCTGAACTGCATCGCTGCATTTTGGTGTGATCTGGGTCGTAGGGCAATGGTGATTGCTCGCCGCAGACTCGTTTCCGAAGCTGGAATGAGCAACTTCCAAATATGGCTCTGCCACTTAGCACTGGGACACCTGATGCGAGTCACAGCGTGTGCAGCCACAGCGCGACAACCATCTTTACTACCATAGTACCATCCTGATGAGACATAGGTTTGTACGAGCATTTCATAAATAGACTCCCACAAACCTTTAAGGGTACATGTATTTCTTTCACGACGCTCAGTTTCTCACAGCTCATAGCTACTCTAACCAAACACTCTTCTGCTTTTCCCTCTGCATCTTTTTCATAGCTCACAACTCACAACAGCATTTTCAAAAGCCACGGCCCAACCAAACACATCTTTGGTATCACCACAAGTAATCTAGAAATATCATTCACGACCACAAGTGACTACTGCGACAAATGCAACCACAAGTAAACCACAAATGCAAATGCAAGAGAAATGACATCACAAAGGTGCCCACTGCGAGAATTCTGTGTAACAAGAATCATTCGATGTCTCCAATTGATTCTGCTCAAAAGATAAGAGATTGCATGTGTAAGAGTATATATTTAATGTAGGAACATACAAACTAAAACATCAATACTCACAGGAGTAATTGTATGAGGGAATAGTATTGGTGGCGGAGGTAGACCCATCTTCTTGCTAAGACTTTGCATCCACTTGAACACCTGCTCCATCCACTGCTGCATGGCTTGCCGGTCAGCCTCCATCATCGCCATCATCTCGTCCCATAATCTCCTCTCTTTTTCCCGTTGGGCCTGCAAAATGACATAGAAATGTTACAAAGCAAATTAAATATATGTAAAAATTAATGAACAAGGAATAAAACAAAAAAACCTGAAGTGCCTCCATATGGGACTTTACAAGGTCCGACCGTGGGCTTATGGCCACACTTGAGCTTGTGTTCCTTGCTCCAATCTGGGTTGTATGAGGGAATAGTATCGGTGGCGGAGGTAGACCCATCTTCTCGCTAAGACTTTGCATCCACTGTAACACCTGCTCCATCCACTGACGCATGGCTTGCCGGTCAGCCTCCATCCTCGCCATCGACTCATCCCATAATCTCCTCTCTTTTTCCCGCTGCGCCTACAAAGTGATATATAAATGATACAAAGGAAAGTAAATATATGTAAAAATTAATGAACGAGGAATGAAACAAAAATAACCTGAAGTGCCTCCATATGGGACTGTACAAGGTCCGACCGTGGGCGTATGGCCGCACTTGAGCTCGTGTTCCTTGCTCGAATCTGGGAGAGTGTGGGAGAAGTGGCCGTGTCGAGTGTGTTGTCGTCAATCCAGTGTTGCCCATGCTTCTTGCCTCCCACGCTCATGATAAGTTCTCCATCAAGATCCTGAGTGCTCCGATTGTACCCTGGCCCATGGACCTCCATTGCCACTGGGTTGTAGTCAACGTTGGCCTTTGCCTTGCCCTTGTGAGCCCAAGCCTTGAACTGGGAGCAAGGCTGGCCACCATGTGACAACGACTACAAAAAAAAAGATGTAGAAATTATGTCGATGGCAATGATGCATGTGGCTGTCACGTGACGCTATTTACTGAGTGTGACTCTTTGCTGAGTGTTTTATGTTCAACACTCGACAGAGCCTTGATTTGTTGAGTACTTTTTTATTTCACCGAGTGTTTCTTTGGTGCCACTCAGCAAAGAGGTTGTTTGGCAAGTGTCTGATGGAAAGCACTCAGCAAACTGTTAGGCACACACCAAATAGGCGTTTTTTTGATAGTGCATACACAGAAAAGAAACACTATTCTGATTTTGTGCATATCGATTAGTTCAGAGATGCGCCAACGGACAGACAAGGCTATTTTTTTTTTGAAAAATTGACAGACAAGGCTATAAGAAGAATCTATGGCAGGAACCTGAGAGATGGTTATGCAAAAATGGTAACTCAACAAACTCATTGCTTTAGCATTCTTTGACACATAACAATTACTCTAACATAATGGACTCCACAAGTGCCAACAGGTTAGGCACATAAAACGTGTTGAGAAATTTGCAGAATGCTGATACACCACTGATTCATAAGCTAGTAGTCAATGAAAAGTGGCAAAGCAACACTGCCGGTGGCATTCCTACAAACTTTTATGCATTTCTGCGATTGACAGGAAAAAGTTACCATTGCTACAATACAAACGAACGAATCATACACAGAAATCTATGTAATAACACACGACTAATTGACACAGGCCATGGTGGCATGAACAAACACATCTACATTTGCAGATACTCCACAGTGCACCTGCATCCAAATGCGAATCTGGAACAAAAGCGAAGGGCCAGGTCAACACGGCCAATGCAATATGCAGTTCTGCACACATGACACATCCATGGCCTGCACTAAGCCATCAGTCAGATCAGATCTGACGATGCACATCAATCCATACCATAGTTTCTCATTATCTTTCCCCAAATCCTAACAGACTGTAAGTAACAGTAAGTATTCCATAATCTCTAATCCAACCCGTCAATCTCCCTGCGCGTCAGCAATTCAGCATTTGCTCTGGGCTGTGGCGTGTGAACTCTAAAGAGCAGCATTCAGGAGGTCAGCAACAGGAGGTAACAAACTCTGAGGCCAGGCCGCTCCGCATAACAACTCAAAATCCTAGAACTAACGAATCTGCAGCAGCTCGAAGTCCCAGGAAGAGAAGAGGCCATCAGCTAAAGGGATGCATGTCAGTGCCACTACAAGAATCTACAATTCGAACCCGCGGCTCAAACGGGGAGAAATTTATCCTTCCAATCCTCAAGAGGGACACGCCATTCATGCAGGATACGCACCTCGGCCGTGGCGCGTCGGTCGGGGCACGCCGGGAGGACGTCGCCGCCGCCCGCCGCGAAGACGCGCCGCTTCGCCCTGGGACTACCGGATCCTCCGCTGGCTGCCTCGACGACGCACTCACCCCCAGCACAGGAGCCTGCCGACGACGAGGCCGAGCCCGGGATGCGGGGGCGCTTGCGGGATGCGGGGGCGAGGGTGCCGCTGCCTGGTGCGTTCATGGCGGATAAGCGAAGTGGTAGCACTAGCAGTGAGGTCGATATTTCTGCCGGAATGAAGAAGGGTCAACGGGTTTCCGTTCGCTTGGCGGGTTCGAGAATAGAATTCAGGCCTCCAATTCCAAATCATCCCGCCAAAACCTTGCGGTTTTTTTTTTTTTTTGATAAAAACGGTGAATCAACCCGCCCAAACCTCGCGGGCTTTTCATTTGGGAAAAGAACATCAACTATCCCCCAAGTTCGATTTAGGTCTCTAAACCCCAAAACCAGGTAACATCCTTCAACTTGGAAAACCGTTTATATTACATCCCTGAGCGGTTTTGGATAACGGTTTTTCTACAATAGTAATGGTTTTGTCATTTCCTTTTACTTATTTATTTCGCTAAATCTTTCAAAAATTATAGTAAATCATAGAAAAGTTCTATAATGAAAAATCTATTTTTTTACCCTTCTGAATATAAAATTTTTATTACAGTTTAAGCATACAATAGTTAGTCTACCATAAAAATTTCACCACAATTGGAATATAGAAACAACAGCTATAAATTATTCCAATTAATTTCTAAAAATCATAATATATTATATCATATATATAACTTAGTTATTTTATTTATAGAAAGCATAGATCTAAAGGTGAAATAAAAATTTTGTACCAAAAGATACCATAGTATATATTTAACGGGTGGATCTACTGATATGGAGTACGATAAAATTATTTATAATTTTCTATGGTTTTTAATAATTTTTAAATAATATTTAGCAGGAATAAATAGGAGAAACAAAACAAAACCATGTTACTATAACGAAACCGCTCTTCCAAACCGCCCAGGGATGTAATATGGACGGTTTTGAAAGTTGAAGGATGTGCTTTACCCGGTTTTGGAGTTTAAGGACCTAAATCGAACTTGGCCATTAGTTGAGGGACCCAAATAGGACTTTTTCCTTTCATTTGCTACAAACGGTGAATGATGATTCTCTACATTTCGGCTGACCAGGCCCGCCGGATGCAGCAAGCCCATTTTGGTTGGCTGGAGCAACTATAGTGTGGCACATGAGTATTTATGGGGGACAAAACTACTCTCACAACCCATGAAACTTCCACTCTTAATTACCCTCTAATGTCAGTAAAATTGCTGATGTTACAGTGAATTTAATGCCCATAAAACCCCCTATTAAAATGGCCTTGATTAGTTCCTCAATATGCTAATTTGCTACAATAAGTTAGAATGTTTGTATATAAATTAGGAGTATTAAATGTAAATAATCGACAAAATCCATTCCATGACCTTCGGGTGTAGTAATGACAAAACAAATCTACCAAGTCTATTTAAGCCATAATTAGACGAGGGTGTGACTACATAGAGAGGCCTCTCCATCTAGCGGTTTGAGGAAATGCCGCCCTTTATTCTATTTTGGGGGAAGGATGTATGCGGGGGTGGGTGGATGGGTCCAGAAAAAAGTTATAACTTTACGACTAAACACCCAAATGACAATTAGATCGCACTTCTATATTCGTCTCGATAAAAACTTCAAAACAAAATTTCGGTCGACTATGTTCTGATGAAAAATGGCGAAGTTAGTTTTTGTGAAAAAGGAACTTACTTTCTATATCGCACAGGTATGCCGAAAGTTACATTCTACCCACGTGTGTCGTTGACAAGTTACTTTCTGCCACGACATCGAAGCCGCCCTTTGCATCGGTGGTTCTCCTGCTCTCTCACTTTTCCCTCTCACATGTTCATAATTCTCTCGGTACTCCAAATATAGAAACTACGGAGGGATCTCCACTTAAGCTTAAATGGAGAGGCCTCTCTTTTTAGCTTTTAGGATTAGACAATGTCATGCTACAATAAACAATCTCTAATGACTGATTAATAGGCTTAATATCGTGATTTCATGTCCATCCGTGTATTCAGTTTTATAATTAGATCATGTTTAGTCCCCCTATTCTTCAGTTTAAAATTTCTAAAGTAAAACGCCAACTTCCTACACCAAACTAAACAGGGCTCATCTAGCTCATGGGATATTTCTATTTTTGTGTTTCTCAAGGCTAGGGTCCTACCTAAGATTTTGAGATATGCAAAATATATAATGAGGCCCTATATATGTATATAGACAATAACCTCTCTCTCTATATGTATTTAATCATAGAAGCACACATGCAAAAAAGAGCAAGAGAAAGTGAAGTAGAAAAGAAAAACTCTAGTGTTGTCCAAAATTCGGCGAACGAGTGCCACAAGCCAAACATGAGTGGTAAAACTAGAGCGTTTGAGGGAAAAGGGAAAGTCATGATAGCCACAAAAGTCAGATATACGAGAAGTGCAAGATAACACACATATGATATATTTTGTGTTGTTGTACAAGGATGTTTCTTACTACTAACGACATGACCTCTCTCACTCGTGTTGTTTTTTTATGTGTTGTAGGCTTTCAATGATATTTTTTCAGAGGAGATACCTGGTGGCCTACCTCCACTTTGTGGGATTGAACATCAAATTGACCTCACTCCGAGAGCTTAACTTCCAAACCGGGTACCGTACCAGACAAACCTAGAAGAGACAAAGGAAATTCAACGACAAGTACAAGAATTACTTGCCGCTAAGTGAAGCTACTTCTATTGGCCAAAGATGCGACATGATATGGAGAGGTTGGTGCAGTGATGTACCACTTGTCACATGGCCAAATCAAAGCTGAACCCCCATAGTTTGTATACCCCACTTCCTTTTCCAAATGCACCTTGGGAAAAAATTAGCATGGATTTTTTTGGGGGTTACCGAGAACTAAGCAGGAGAGAGATTCAGTTTTTTTGTTGTAGATAGATACTAAAAAATGGCACATTTTATTCCTTGCCACAAGAGCAATGATGTGTTGCATGTAGCTGATTTTTTTAGGGAAGTTGCGAGGCTATATGGTGTGCCAAAGACTATTGTTTTGGACCATGCAAGATGTGAAGTTTATAAGCAATTTTGGAAGACCTTGTGGGCCAAGCTTGGGATGAAGTTGTTATTTTCAATAATTTGTCACCTGCAAACTGATCGACAAACAGAGATGGTTAATCGCACACTTTCCATACTGTTGTGAATAATGATTATGAAGAACCTGAAAGAGTGGGAAGATTGCTTGCCACATGTTGAATTTGCATATAATAGGGCAGTACATTCAACAATGCAAAAGTGTCCATTTGAGGTTGTGTATTGTTTCAAACCAATCACACCCCTTGACTTTCTACCCCTACCACTCCAAGAGCATGCAAACATGGAAGCTTCCAAGAGGTCTAGATATGTGAAGAAATTACACTTGAAGACAAAATAAGAGATCGAAAGAAATCTGAGTACTATGCTACGAAGGCAAACAAGAACCGCAAGAAGATGATCTTTGAGCTCGATGATTTAGTATGGGTGCATCTTCGAAAAGATAGATTCCTTGAGAAGAGAAAGTCATAGCTACTACCTCGGGGAGGTAGACCATTCAAGGTTCTTGAAAAGATAAATAACAATGCCTACAGGATTGAGCTTTCAGAAGATGAATATGCGGCGAGCAAAACCTCTTCAATGTTGCTGATTTATCTTTTTAAAATCAAGGTTAAGTCTTTCTGAAGAAGGGGAGGATGATGACGACATCCCCAATGACTCTCACAATGCAAAAGCACATATGCTGAACAAGATGGTATTTTCAACAAAGGACCAATGACTCGATATGCCAAGACTGCAACATGAGGTGAACTCACTCTTGTTGATTATGAACATGAATTTACTAAGAATTATTTACTACCTAATAGTGGTGCATTACTTATGCTCATGTTTACTCATGGAGATATTAGTCATCCAATATTCTTCCAAGTACTTTTTTCTTATAAAGATAAAACTCAGCCAAATAATATGGAGGTGTACTTTAGAGTTCTTTTTCACCAGATTCTCGAAGGATATGGAGGCCAACAAATACTTGATGTAATGCTTATAAAGTATAGTTATAACACCATCAAATTCCGAGTACTTTGGAACTCTTATTATTGAAACCCGACTAGATTAATGAAGATATGCCACAAGGTGAAGAGTCTGCTCAAAGAGTTACCAAGGGTCAACTTGTCATCCAAATCTATACCATTCTGCCATGATACGTGGTACATGCTATACATGGTTGGAATCCTCGTGAAGTTTGTTTTCTAACGCAACTGGCAGATCACCATTTGGAGCTCTTTAGCAAGCGGCAGAGTTGTTTGAGTAAAGATTGTTCTAGGTGTGCAGTTCAGACTAGTCCGAACTAATTAGGTCATATTTTGTTCTAGAGATTATATTTTATTTCGTATTGGCCTATCTACAATGCCTCCAACCCAACTAGGAGCGATGTTCCTAGTATAAATAATCCTTGTGGTTCTTGTGGAAACCCTAACTACAAATTGAACTCAGAAAATTGAGAAGCCAAGTGCTCTTGTCCTTAATAGCGTTGTGCCATAACTGCCCTCTTGAGGATTGGAAGTTTTCTCTACCATTTGTTATTATGTTTCTTTGTACTCTTCTTATGCTCTTCAGCACATGGAATCTTATGATATGGTCGAAATCTGATTTGACCTTCGGACAACAATAGATCAAAGCCTTGTTAGCTTTACTAATATCGAACCCGAACTTCTCTGTATCTTTCTTTCCAAACAGGCACAAGATCAGCTTCTTGTTGGTCTTGACCCACTTTGCTAAGCCGATAGTATCATCATCATCTTCAGAATCAGAAGAATCAGAGTATCCAGCATATTGAACCTTCTTTTGGAAGGCATTGCTCCTCTGTTGATATGGTTTTTTTTCTCTAGACATCCAATGCACTATTTCGCTAATAGTATCGAACTCATGTGAAACATATTCTCCTTCTAAGTGCAGAGGAAACCCTTGATAAGCCAAATTGGCTACCTGGGAATCGGATAAAATCAAGTTGTAGCACTGATTCTTGATATGTATGAATTGTTGAATGTACGCTACAAATAGATTCATCGTTCCTTTGCCTAAGACTAGACAAATATAATAACTTCTTTTCATATACACTTAAAGCTTGAAAAAGATCTAATTGGTTAGTTGATGATGTTAAAAGAATAAGTACGTTAACAACTGATCTGATGCATCTCAAATAGGATAACCATAGGATAAACCTATAGATCTAAGCAAATATTGATAAATTATGAATGAATCTAGACGAGACAACAACGATGCACCTAGAAGCCAAAGCCTTGATACTATTCGATAACTATCAAATAAGATAGACAAAGCCACAACGATGCGCCCAGCAGCTAAAGCCTATATTACTCTGTAAACAAAAACTCACCAGCAAAACCACGTCGCTCGAATGTGAAACTTCCTTGATCCAACTCGAAAGAAGTCGCCGCAAAGAAAGAGAAAATGCAAAGCCACCAAAAAATAAAAGGAGTTTGAGTTTAGAAGTTGTTGCACTGAATGTGTACTAAACGTTTAGAATGCATTAGGGTTTATATTTATACCCCAAAACTAGGACTCCTGGCTGATTATGGCAAACACATCACTTGAATCTAAAGAACCGGACATGAACATTCCTTGGCCATGATGTCACCAAACCAAGTCCTCTTCCAAATCGTGTAATATCTTCATTGTCGGTTCTTCCCTCGTGCGTCCTGGCCTATCACAGGCCCACATCGGCTGATCTACAAGACTCATGATGAATCTTTGACTGAATCTCCTCCTTCCTGGTTAAACCATCTTTGTCTTCTTTTGACGCCGGTCTTGACACGTGTCGAAAAATGGTGTCACACAAGTAGCATATAGAGTTGTTAGCCACAATGATGGCCTCCGGTTCAGATGTCTTTTGAGCCTACCATTAGATTTAAGGAAGCACTGGTTGTTGATGGAAATTAAAGCTAGTGAAGTTTGATCTCCCAGTAGATACCATGATCTAGTAGATGTGTCCTATAGTGCTATACTCTAACAAGGTGTGCGTTGATGAGGACATTCTCCACTATTAACCGTTGATAAAGACGTGGCAACCTTAATTTATTGGGCCTCGACCAACCCGACCTACGCTAGATTCATCATTTGGGCACCCTTGTTGGACTACTCTTTGTCCATTGCATGAGTCAATCTTGGTCGTATGCATACGTGTCATGTCCTCATCATGCATTGAAAGTACCACGTGCATTGTTTTTTGTGCTACACTATTTTTGTAAGTACAACACTATTTCTTGGTTATTTGATTATCATTTTTTATTCTGCTTATATTTCATAATGAAGAGAAGAGAGGCCCCTAGAGCTTGCTAAATCCTCATGTAGAATCGATTCATCGTTGCATGGTGCTTGCTCAACACACAAATACTATGAGGTATTGAACGCAGGGCTGGCTCTATACTTTCGAGGCAAAATGGCACTCAATTGAAGCGTAGTTACAAGTTGTGCAATGTTGTAGTCCAACTTTGTTTGGGTCTTGTTTTTAGGAAAGATTAATTTATTTAGATTCAAGTAATGTATTTTCCATGATTTTCCACAAGTCTTAGCTCCAGGGTATAAATATGAGCCCCGAGGGATTATAGAAAACTATACACACCAACAACAAACAAATCTCTTAATCAAACTCCTTTTATTCTTTAGAGGCTTCGCCTTTTCTTTTTCTTTTTTGAAATATTGTTTAGACTCACATTTGAGCGACTTGGTTCTGTTGGCGAGTTTTCGTTTACCTAGTAATCTAGGGCGCATCGTCGTGGCTTCGTTTAACTTATCCACCCGTTGTCGAATAGTATCGGCTTCGTCTCCCGAGCGCATCGTTGTTGTCTCGTCTAGATTTATACACAAGTTATGGGTAACTACTAGCTTTTATCACAGTTATCCTGTCTCTAACATGTACGATCGGTTGTTAATGTTCTGTTATTCTTTTGATATCGTCAGCTAGCCTTGGCGCATCAATCTAAAGAAATATACAATTAGAGACAACTAAAACAATCTCATGGTGTACAATGCTCGTCTCAAGATTACATGTTATGCATAAGCCGGGTTATGAGACATCACCTTTTTGCTCCTATGGGGAATAAACTATGGTTGCTTGGGGTTGTCGATAAGCTCTGCAAATTTTACTCGATGGTGCAAAGGCAGGAAGAAGCAACGAAAGAGTTAGTATGCTTCCGTTGGAGTTGATGTTTTACTGGAGGGATGGGACAATGACTCGATGAAAGTTGACAACTACTAGCTAGCATGATGATAGCATAAAAGATGTGTCTGCCAAGTCGTCATCATTTAATGTATATGCTTTGGACGCGGTTTTGTTTGTCCTAAGCCCTGACCGCTAGCATCCCCATTTCGTTTCTATTTCCAACACACGCAACAAAGCATTGCTGCCGTCAGTAGTAGTCCCGTGAGGTGTCGGAATGGTCTTCGTCATGACGTTGTAAGGAGACTATTCGGACGACTCAGTATTTATAATTTATACTCTCAGGAACTAACTATAGCGGGCATGATTATGATATGTTAATAATTTACACACAGGTTTTCTGTTAATTGAAAACACATTTCCTAGATTAATAATTAACTATAAAAGTTGCCTAACACCATCGAATAAAATAAAAAATAACAGTATGAGAAATATTAAAAACTAATGTGCTTTTATTAGAAGAGATGTAGATAGGTTTCTGGGTCAGATCAATAAGGGAGGCGGGTAAT
Source organism: Digitaria exilis (assembly GCA_015342445.1). Taxonomy (NCBI): domain Eukaryota; kingdom Viridiplantae; phylum Streptophyta; class Magnoliopsida; order Poales; family Poaceae; genus Digitaria; species Digitaria exilis. The sequence goes on from JACEFO010002541.1 coordinate 179,467, forward strand.
TAAGTGATGTTGTGGCGAGGGTGTGGATGATTAAAAAGAAGATGACGATGAAGAAAAAGCTATGGTTGTGAATTGTGCTGTGAAGGCGCTGTCTACTTTTTGATGGCGTGTAAGAAAACTATGTAGTTGTGGAAAACCTAGGAAACTTCTACCGGATGGGAACAAGAAGAGAAGCGTAGAAAGAGTTTACAAAGGGCGTTAAACAACACTATGCCATTGTAGATTTGGTAGCAAAGAAAAGTGGTTGTACATAACTATCAAGTGGTCATAATCATACACGAGTTACTTGTAATTGCGAAGCAGTAATATCTGGGACTAAGGGAGTGGACTTTAGTCAACAGAGTGAGCAACAGGCAGTCTATATAAGGGGGTCGACAGACTGCTCTCTTAAGGAACAAGAACAATGGCCAGCCCAGTATCCACCGGCGGTGGCAACCATTACATCCAAATACCTGTTGTAGTTACGGATCCCGTATGTGGTGAGAGCACTGCTGTTTCGCCGGAGAAGAGTCTGAACCGGTTCGTGCGCTTTGTTGCCTTCGGGGAGTGGGCAGGCAACGCATTCGGTGCTCTGGCTTTCGTATGGGCAACAGTTGTCATGCTTGGTGGCTTTTGCTCTTCGCTCAGCTCAGAGGATTTCTGGTTTGCCGCAGTCATGATCTTCATCGAGGCCTTCAGGTTAACTTATTTTTTTTCAATTACCTCTTTCTATGTATTTATTTCAAAATTTATATTTTGCTTTTCCAGACAATCCACCTTGTCCAGTTTATTTCAGAAACAAAGTTTTGGTTCAATTTACCCACTCCAACAATTGTTTTTTTAGAATATACCCACTCAAACAATTTAAGACGGTGTAATCACCTTATGAATTTGACTTATTTGTTTCTCTTCCTACGATTTGAATTTGTAGCTCAAAGTTTGCATGATGATAGATGATATCGATATATTTATTAAACAAACATTTTTATGTTAATTCATAATATTTTGTATAGATTTTTAGAACTCTATTGTTAAAATAGTATTAGATGATATTAAACTAAACAAATATGCTTATATTAAAATATATGTTATATTTTTCCATGGTAGGTTTCTATGAAAAATATAATTGTGCAAAAATTTGAGTACTAAAGAAAAAAATCATAAGGTAGTAGATTGCACTAATTTGAATTGTTTAAGTGAGTACGTTCTTTGATCTAAGATTTTATTAATGGAGTAAATTGGACATGGTGAATTATGCAAAGGAGGAAAATGGACTCTCTTTATTTTCTTTGTTTATTACACCCCCCCCCCCCGTCCCGCGAACATGCATGTATACAGACCGACGCACAGAGGTTGAAAAGTTATCAAAACAATATCCAAACCCACAAAAGTTCAAGACTAGCGTCCAAGAAAAAGCTTCAACTACTTTGTGACAAAATGCATAACTGCCGCTGTTTTGGTGCTGCCTGTTTGCATTCTCAACTAACTAGCATCTCCCAACCTAGTCGAGATTTTTTTAAAAAGAATTTAAATAGATTTTTTTCTTTAAAGATTGAAAGAGAGTAATTTTACCAAACAATTGGTATTTTAATAACTATCACAATACTATCGAACTTAAGGGTTTTATAAAATAGCTAGATTTAGTGAATTCATGTATCAGAAAATTACCGATTTAAGTTGCATGAGTAGTAACATTGAAATAGATGTTATGACTAATTTGGACTAATTTTTATATAGGGGCCACACTGGTTAACCTAGAAACAGACATTAGGTGTGTTTCGGGCTATTTATATTACAATGAGAGAGCACGACAATTCAGAACAAAAAATATAGGAGCGCCCTTTGAAACACATGGGTCTTGGTTAGCTTTTCCGTTTATTTTTATTCTTTATACGCCTTCAACTATTTTGCTGGGATTCACGTGGAGATCCCGAAAGGTAGTGCCTACCAAATATAAAATATGATGCTGCCGTATTTGCAAATTCAATTTCTATTTTCCCTTATATTTTTTGCTTTGACAAAACCATTGGTAAGGAAATCCTGACCTATTATATTTTTTATTATTCTCTTTAGTCCAGGTATGCATGTTTACTCTCTTCCACGTGGTGCTATATAGGTGCTTTAAGGACTAGGCTAGATGCACTTTCACATTTTACCCTGTTGTTCTTGTTTGCAATTCAACTTATTAGCTCTGACTCTGGTATTTACATATCAGAGTTTTCAGCCGCAACTATACATTGGACAACCAGTCGTTATTCGGCACTACAAGGGCACTCAGATGGATAAGTTTGTCTTTTGCTCGCATGTTAATGAGACCTCAAGAAGGGAATGAAGTGGTGCTGATAATGGGTTTGTGCATTAAAGTTGTTGACCAAATCCCGTTGGGAACTTATTTTAGGACAGCATTAACAATGCAAATGAGCAAGTGGCAACTTCGAGGGGCTCCTCAGCTGACGAGCGATCAACGCCGGATCCGAGTATTGCAATTGTGGGTTGTCCTGGTTGCCTACCTTATTCTTGCTATCGGTAACATAGGCAGTGATTTATATTTTAGGATAAAAAAAGGTGCGGTCAGGTCTCCTTATGTAGCACTGTTGATTGCTGAGACAGTAACCGGCATCCTGGCACAGGTTGTGGCAGTGTTGCTGCTCAACCTAAGGCCTCGTAGAATTGTCCACCTGACAAGTAGGCCTTGTGGTCGCAAGCTAGTATCTTTTGCCAAAGTAATTTCAGCTGTATGGTTGGCTTATAATTCAACGTTGACCTTGTTACCGCACATCCTTCCGGTATATGCTGTCAGTATGTTCAATACATCATTCACTGTAGTAGTGCTGTCATTTGGAAGCCTACAGCCTCCGACAACTGAAAATAATAGTATCTTTGACCGCTGGCTTCATATCACCTTGCACCTATTATTCCTTTGGGATATTTTGATGGGATTCCATGGTTGTCCTTTCTGCACTCAAATATCATTCTTTATATTGGCGGCGCTGCTGGTAGGAAACTTACAGATTCCGGCAGCCGTCACTCAAGTTGTGCTCTCAACTTTGCGCCTTCGCAGGCTCTGCGGGGCGCATGCGCATCATGACTATTACCTACAGCCACAAGTATATAACCAAAATCTAGTGCCATCGATAACAGTCTTCTACACGCTAGCTTTCTGTGAGGGGGCATTCTACATCATGGCTTGCATTCTTGGAGTTTTCTCCTTCTTCCCATGCCGGTCACTTCTCCTCCGATCGGGATTCACAGGTCAGTGGGGATCAAAAGCTGTCGATCTATACTACAGGCGTGTCTACACGACACGCATGGAAACCGGTGTGCTTGCTGCGGGTAGCATGATGACCCTGGACACCTTCGCCATGGAGTCCCTGAAGTCCAGCTCACAGGAAGTGCGACTTATTGGTGTGCGCGTTCTTGATAGCCTCCTACAGGAGAGTGACTCCAGCAAAATGCTCATTTCAAGAATCACAATGTCTAGCGAAGCAATGTCCGCATTGATCAGCATGCTTGGCGGCACAGAAGTACAAGATGAAGGAGGCATGAGGCTGTTCGCTGCTAGGGTTACCGCCAATATTGCTGGTCATCTGAGAATTGCCGAGGCTCCAGCTGGCATGGTGAAGTCGGTATCTTCACTCCTTGATGCTGAGAAGTTGTCACTAACCAGTACTAGAAATGGGGAAAATAATGCAGGTAACCATCATACATATGGCACATCTGCAAAAGAAAGGAACCGAGGGCTCTCCTGGGTATGCCATTGTTGGCAGCGAACAAAAGATAAGTGGTCAGTTCCGGATGAGCCTCCCTTGACACAACAAGACTCATTCACTGTTATGGGCATGGTAATTCTCAGGAGGCTTGCGCATGATCCTGACAACTGCGTAGAAATTGTCAAAGCTACAACCCTCATTTCCAAGATCATAGGGCTCATAACATACACCACCGACAACCACAATTCAGTGATATTATGTTCGTCTCTGCATCTGGTGAGGAGGCTTGTCAGCACTGGGGGAAAAATTGGTGTAACCATTCGACAGGAGCTGTCAGATAGCCCCTTTCTGATTGACAACCTCGTAGGTATTTGTGAAGATAGCCGCAGCAGCCCGGAAGTATTGATGCTGGCGATGGACATCATAGCAAAGCTTGCCTTGGAGGAGAATGCAAGGCAAGAGGTTGGGAGCAAGCAAGTGATTATTTGCAAACTAGTTCACTCATTTCTTGGGCAAGATGAGGCAAATGATCAAGAGTCACTGCGAATGGCCGCAGGTGAAGCACTTGTAAACCTTACCATCGAAAGCCCTGCTAATTGCTCAGCTATCCTCGAGGTGCTAGGGTGCCATCTTATAAAGGATCTGAAGGACATGCTTTGTGAAGCTGAGTATAGAATCTACATGTGTACGGCGGCAAGTCTACTGCAGAACCTTTGTGCGCACTCCAGAGACAAGCTTACCAGTCTTCCAGGTGCTGGCGAGCACCTGAGGTCTACCTTGCCAGCGGTCTGTCTCTCAACTGCAATACAATCATTTTTATAATTATGTTTCACTCATTATGTCTTATTAACAGTACACACTAGTATGGTATATATAGAGGTTAACTGTGTACATGTAGGTTACAAAAAGTACATGGCTTATTATGATTTTTTTTTACCTGGGATTACGCAACCCCACCTCGGAAGGCGGGGGCAAAATCGGATTACAAAGTTTAAAGATTCAGAGAGAGATGAAAGAGAAATTAACCCTGACCACCCCTATCTTGGGTCTGATTCAGAATCAGGATAGGGGCGACGATGGCTCATTATAAATTGCTGACATTGCTATCACATCTTGCAGGTGATGGAAAATATTGTTTCTACAGAGGGTAAGCAGCTGGAGACCTGGATCGGACTCGCATCACAGATTTGTAGCATTTCTGAATGCTTTATCTTTGACCTTGAGTCACAGTCAAACAATGTTGGTGCCAGAGTTGTTAGGAAGCTTATGGGTACACTCAGCTCCAATATGAAACCGCGTTGTCAATACCCAAGGATGCGACGCGTCATCGTTGAAATGGTAATTTCCTTTGTGACATCATATCCGGGTTACCAAACCATGCTCAGAGACGAAGGGGTGATGGAAACACTATCCAAGGTAGCAATGACACCTTCCAAGGTGGAGAAGTACAGGGTCTTCTCGGGCGTCGATGGAGTCGTTCTGGAGTGTGGCTTACCTCTGCGTGACCTTGTGGACAGGGCGAAAGGACTAATTGGTCATGCAACTCCATACCCTGGCTCTTAGGCAGCCAGCTATACATGATTTATCATCAGTGTGCACACTACAGTTTAATTTCCAATCAGACAGTGACCATTGTATTGTTTAGTATATTTTGTTGTCAGTTGTGGCCACCATGATTTGTAAGTTTTATACTGGTTATATGTTTTTCTACTGTTTTGCTGATTTATTTGCTATCATATTCCGCCGTTCCCTGTCTTCCCAAAATATGTGCCCATCTGACATTTGTGTCCCTGCATATTGGCATGTAGGGGTGGTAATGGGTCAGACAGGCATGTCCTTTTAAGGACTCTAACCAACCCTTATGATTTCTAAACCGAAAATGAACAGGATTTCAATTCAACCTTTTTAAACCTGACCCTTAAAATTCTAGTTCAAATTATTCGGTTTGTTATCAGGCCTACTGTCATGCATCCATTGCTCCTGGTCTTAAGAGGTGGGCAATCTGGCTGGCATAGAATACAAGCGGTGCCATGAGAAGGAAATGACATTCCGTCATCCTCGCCGCGTGGTCACACTTCAGCAGCCACAGGCGGCTAACTGAAGCTCCACTGGTGGCGTGCGAATCCAGCCAGGCTAGCGCTAGCGTGCTAAAAGGTGGTGACTGGTTTGGGTGTCGGCCCGGCATAGGAGTTGGTTTGCATCGGTCATCATCGTGGCTGCATGACCTGCTAGATGCTGATGCCCAGCATAAGACACCAGCATGTGGGCTTGCTTGCCGGTTGCTACCAAAGATGAAATTCCTCACGCTTAAACCTAAGATTTTTTTTCCACGGCGTTTCCGGGCGCCTACATACAACTTGCACCCGCCAAATTTGCCTCAGTCAACTATCCCTTGGCCGGGCTAGAGCCCCACACATGTCGTCCAGCTGCCAGATGGAACTTGTGAAGGTTAAGTAACACCAAGCCTTTTTACAGAATGTTAGAACCGTTGCTCTCTCGGGCACAATGTTAACTTCTGAAGCTTAATTAACACCAAGCCGTTTTCAGTGGTACAATGTGTTTCTCTATTTTGAAATTCAGACAAACAATGAGAAATGATACTGCTGTATCAACAAACAATAGAAAGGAGAAAATATCAAATGTTAACTTTAGCAGGTGTGCCTCGTGGATCACCCTTCATCCCTTCACCTAATCCGACCTCTCAATCGTTCGTCCCCAAGCCTCTCGCTCATGCATGATCGTTTAGCATGGTCCAGCGGATTGTCCACCCTCTCATTGTTCATCGCCACGAGCCTCCCTCTCCCATCGACCACCACACTGTTGATAGCATTGGCATGGACCAACAGGCCATCCACCCTATGTCGGTACAGCTCCATCTACACAGCCACCAGTTGGGCTTCGCAAGTGCTCACGGCCCATGAAGGAGAATATGAGAGTGGTAGGAAGCGACGGGGTGAATTAGTGTCTGCATGCACTAGGTTGGGTGTATTGAGCAGAGTTATATAGCTTAGCAGTGAGAAGAGAAGGATCAGGATGTAACATCCAAGTACTCCAGTTAATTCCAATCCTTCCACGATAACATCTCTCTTCTAATATGTGGTTGCTTCCTTCTTGATTCTTCTTCTTCTTCTTCTACCTCTCCCAATTACCCTGCTGCCTCTAACAATCTTACCAGATTCGTCGATCCTTAGCCTCTAATTTCGCGATCCAACCTTCCATTGGTTAGCACTTGCAGAAGAGCTTCGTTTGGTGTGGATATTGTATTCATTGTAGTGGATTGGTTCATCCTGTAATTCCGGCTCGCGCAAAATTGTGGTGAGCCGTCGATCTGGAGTCCCAATCTTCCCAGAATCACTTCACTTGTTTCCAACTACACCAATCCATAATGAATCTCGACACCAACCTCATGCTAGATGTGGTATCCAATATTTCCAAGCCATTTGAGAAAGTCAAATCTAAGCTGGACATCAGATTCACCGAGCATGAGGCCTGCTTCTCCGAGCAGGACGACAAATTGGAGCGCAAGCCGGCAGACCTTCATATGTCGCAAGGTGTAGGAGTCGCTGCGCTCAAGCATGCGGTGGAAACCTTTCACTCGTGGCACACCGAGATCGATGGTACGGTCAATGACATCCGCTTGGAGGTGGGCAAGCTCAACAAGCACTAGGGGCTTGTTTGGATGGGAGCCTGGACTAGGCAGCTGCAGCCAGGTAGCAATCCTGGCCCCAGGCCCATGAAGTCGAGCACCTAGATTCATTGCCTGGCCCAAGCAAGGTTTCCCAGAGCTCCATCCAAACTAGCCCTAGGAGCGTGTGGTGCTCGAGCGCCCTCCTCCCCTCCTGTTGATGACCCCATCGGTGGTTGAGTTTCCCTCTGTTCTTGACAATGCGACCAGGCCCAGTGGCACTGCAATGACAACCACCACTGGGTGGATGGATTTGGGTCCGTTATGACCTTGGTTCATGCCCCAGTCAAGAGTACGCAACCTGATTCTCAGTTCATGTTAACTTGTCCTCGAGATTGTGCCTTGAATTCCTCTGGTCGTCCTCCTGATTTTGGCCGCGGTACGTCGTAGCCATGCTTCCCCCGGTGTCCCCAAAATGCCCTTCCCTACCTTTGATGTTGAAAATCCGAAGCTGTGGATAAGGCGTTGTGAAGATTATTTCAACCTCTATGATCTCGATCCCTGTCTGCACATTAAGTTCACTGCTATGCATCTGAAAGAAACCGCCTCTACTTTGCTTCAGTTTGTTGAATCTAGAGTTCGTTCCTGTTCTTGGCCTGAGTTTCGTAAGTGTTCTAGCTTACATTCTGAGTTTTCCCCTCTAGTCGACCAGTTAGTGGCTGATGAAGGCAAGGCCTATCCCTTGCATTATACCATAAAGTTTATCGATGGTTTAAAACCTGAATTTAAATCTGTTGTTCTGCTCCTCCAACGACCTAGAGATTTGGATACTGCCTTTGTTTTTGCCCAACTGCAGGAAGAAGTGCTGGAACCTATTCCTCCGGGCAAGGATTTTTTGAGACAGGATATTGGTCATTCATCCAAATCCTCCTTCAAGGATGCTCTGCCTTTACCTACTCCACCTATAAAGCAGGACAACCCCTCTCAAGGAATGACAGAGGACAACAAAGTTCCAGAGGCTGTCAAGGTTCGATGTGCTGAAGATCGATACAAGGCTCTACACAGAGCTATCGTCGAGCTAAGGGCCTCTGCAAATATTGCACGGAAAAATGGTCCAAGGACCATAAGTGTGCTGAAACAATGCAGTTACATGTTCTTCAAGAATTCCGTGAGATGTTTCCTAAGGAGGCTGAGCAGCAGCAGGGCTATGATTTATCAGCAAGGCTCGGATACATTATTCTTGACATTGTCGATGGCTGCAGTTTCTGTGAGCTTTCCTCAAGAACAAAGTGTATTCTGGGTCACATTCAGGGAAAGCACGTAAACATTCTGGTTGACTCAGGTAGTTCCCACACCTTTATTAGTGTTGTCCTAGCTGATGGGTTTCTTGGTGTGGTACCTGTATCTTCACAGTTGTCCGTTCAGGTGGCTAGTCTGGTAATAAACTCCTTTGTGCTGCTCTTATTCCTAGTGCTGATTGGTCTGTTAATGGGTTAACCTTTCATTCTAATCTCAAGGTCCTCTCAATTTCTGTTTATGATATGATTTTGGGACTTGATTGGCTTGAGCAATTCAGTCCCATGAAAGTGCATTAGGGTCAAAAGTGGAGTCAATCCCTTATTAGGGCTCGACTGTGGTTATTCATGGGCTTTGTTCCTGTAGTGCCAGAAGGGACAATAATGTTCAGTCCTCAGAGATGGTTTCCATTCCAGCAGAAACTCAGCAGTTAATAGAGGAATTTGCAATTTTGTCTCTACAAAGCGCCCTTTTTCTGGCTCAATTTGCCTCTGGTTTAGGCAGGTGCCAATAACTGGGAGCCATTCTGGGTGTTTGTAGAGTGCATTTTTCTCTTGTACTCCCAAGTTTTAGCTTTAGGCATGTTTTTGGTTCTCCCATGGAGACGCTCTAAGATGGTCCGAGACTACATCGATCAGTTGTCAATCATGCATGCGTTTTCAGCCACTACTAAGGAAACGTGGTAAAGGTAAAAGCAAAATTAATTAAAGGCCAAAGCAGTTATATATGCGCGTTGCGAGCACGCAACTTTGTACCCCTTATCATATCACCAACCCCACCCTTTGAGTATTATAGGCTTTCACGCGGTGCACAAGTTTAGGAAAAGGCAACAAAGCTCCTCCACCACACGCCCTCTCCTAGACACGTCTATATAACCGGCGCATCACCCACGGCAGGATCATACCAATACACCAGAGCAAAGCAATAACCTGCTAATTAACCCTGCGCAGCGCACTAGAGATCGATCGAAGGCAGGCGAAACAGCAAGGTTAGGAGAAAAGCAATGCCGGGCGTCTGGGTGTTCAGGAACGGGGTGGCGAGGTTCGAGGATAAACAACCGAAGCAGTCAGGGTGCTCAGGTAAGAAGGCGCTGCTGCACTTGCCGACGGGCCAGCCCGTGGCGTCGCACGAGAACCTGCAGCAGTTCCTGCAGCAGCTCGGCTGGGAGCGCTACTACGAGGACCCTGCCCTAGTTCAGTTCCACCGCCGCACCAGCGTCGACCTCATCTCGCTGCCCGCCGACTTCGCCCGCGTCGGCGCCGCGCATATGAACGACATCGTCGTCAAGAACTGTGAGACCTTCACGGTCGTCGACGCCGCCAAATAACCCTTGCTGGCCGGATCTTCGTCGCCGGTCGTCTCAGGCTTGGCCTGACCATGTGTGATCTCATACGGCTTGAAATGCTTGAGTGTGTGCTATGTATGTGTCGAAGTGCGTACTCGTGTGTGATCGATCTTGATCCTCGTTCGTCAGTTTGTGTACGTGATTGTTCTATTTCGATCTGTGGGTACTTGCATGTTCGCAGCCTGTGCGAAATGAAGGTGCTGCATACTGCTACAACATATGAATTGAATAAGGCATGCATGGTTTGAGCGTGTCGCCTACGACTTATGTGTCTGTCATCGCATGGACGATTGGTCGTGGATGAACATTTATGTTACGTTGGAGATGTTTTTGTTTTTTGGCTCGGCTCATCGATCATATATGTCCTGCACTGCACGTGCCATACCCTTGTGGTACACCAGAATTTTGAGGTAGGCATGTAACTTCATTTTTAGGTGTTTATTTATTAGCTACGAGACTTCGAGGGAGTTCAACACCCAAAATTTTAGTTACACAAGATGGACGTAGAAAACAATCACTACTACATAAATCATTTGTAATAACACTGTCCATTTTTCAGTAATAACGGACACAAAAAAAAAACGTTATTGCAGCGTGTCGTTGCTCATTGGTAGTAGCGTTATTGTTGTGGCCACTCCAATAACGGATACTAATGAAATCATCGGGATAACTATGATTAGAAATCGAGGTGTCACAATAGTAACTTGCTCGAGTTAGTGCAACAATCTAGTAAATTTGTGCATATATAGTCCAAATATTGCCTCTGTGATGAATTTGACCATATGTGCTTGTGGTCGTTACTTCGATGGGTATAGGACAAGTTTTCACCTGAACAATGGATAGGTGTTTTTGACAAAAATCTTCAATGCAATTTTTTTCACAAGGCTAAAAGTTTATAACTCTTTTAATCTGCTTGAAACCTAACCGTGCTTGGGCTCACCATGATGTTAGCTATGGCATATGCACCAGTAGTGTGTAGTCATAAATAGTCCTTTGGTCGAGCTCAAGTTGTGCTTTGGAGAACATATACAGGAAGGTGCTTAGCCAATTATATATACTTGGTGACAACACAATACACTTTAATGGGAGGTCTCTTGCTCTATTGAGATGTGAGGACAAACAAACATAGTAGCAAGTGCATGCAAATCTAGACTGGTACAATATTTGGATTTTAAATGCACCAATTTACCAAATGTTGCACCATACTGAGTAATTTACAAGTTTCTGAACCAATTTACACCCACCAATCAAGTTGTTGCATCAAATCGAGCAATTTTCAAGATGTTGGATTAATCTTCTCCCACCTGACTAGTTGTTGTATTATGAGCACAATTTCCTCCTTTTCAGTTCTTCTAAATGGCGAGTGTTTGGAGAAATTTACACTGACAGGGGGCATTAGGCCGGGAGATCCTATCTCTCCGTCTCTTAAAAGCTAGAAGTCAGTCATCTACACTCAATAGTATTAGGGTGGCGCCGTCGGCTCCAATGGTAAACCACCTACTCTTTGCACATGACAGCCTTTGTTTTTCAAGGCAATAGGATGAATGCTTAGGAGGTGAAGGAGGCTCTAAATATTTACAGTAAAGCTTCTGGACAACAAATTAATGTGGACCAATCTTTGATCCATTTTGCCAGGGGATGTTGCCCAAGCTTACGAGATGAAATAAAAAATATACTTGATTTACTTAGTGAAGCTCTCAATGTAAAGTGTATCTAGGTTTGTCGTCAGGTGTTAGGAATACACCTAGTGGTGCTTTTAAATATCTGAAGGACCGTGTATGGAACAAAATACAAGGATGGATGGAGCAATGTTTTTTGGCCGGTGGTAAGGATGTTCTCATAAAAACAGTTGCCCAGGCTATACCCACATTCTCAATGCCATGGTTTAGATTACCACGAGGCCTATGTCAACACATTGATGGTCTCCTTCATAATTTCTAGTGGGGAAGCAAGGAGGAAAAAGAAAAACCTGTTGGGTTGCTTGGGACAACATGATGCAACCAAAGTATCTGGGTGGTCTCGGGCTCAGGGCCTTGAGATGTTTAACCTAACTCTTCTGGCCAAACATGCATGAATAATTATTATTGACAGATCCACTACTAGAACCAACCCCCCCCCTCCTTTAGGTACGTTTTATTTGTAACACCACTTGAAGGCATGTCTACACTGAGTTCTACACACACATTGATACAATTTTAGAAATTAAACGTGCACGTGGCAATGTGAGATGATACTTATTACACAACGTCACAAGGTATATACCGATGTTTTTTTGATGCACTTTCAAAATCATCTCATGTTACGACGGTGTTACATACACTTTTAATCATTGCTATCATCTAGATACGTTGTAAAGCACAACAAATAATTGTCTATATATATAGACCTAAAAATGCCTCTTGACTTGATATTTAAAATGTATCAAATTGACACATTGATAGACATGCTTTCAACAGTGTGTACATCATAAACACGATGTAAAGCGTATCAATCTTATCACAAAACATTTTATAGGCATGTAAATATGCTATTTGGTGTGATACAAAACATATTATACATGACTCACAACTGAAAAAACTTGATTAGCATAGTGGTTTGGATGTTTGGTTTGGAAATTGGAGGTTACTGGTTCGATTCCAAAATTGGAGGTCACTGGTTCGATTCCAAGCACAAGCATGTATTTTTACATTCTATTATATTTTTAACATGTAGTTAAGGGTTACTATACTGTGTATCGACACCAATAGACACAACTTACATATGTCTCTATTAAAATGTAATATTTTGTGTACACATGCATCTAACATGTCTATCAAACATCTGTCCTTACCTTGATACACTTAATTAATTTGTCTCTATAAAGCCTGACATGGTCCATATGAAGACGCTTCTAACATGCTTTACGAAAGGATGCCTACACGGCTATTGATACTAAATAAAGCATGCTAACTCTAAATATGGTGTATCTACAAAGGGGGTGTTTTTAGTAGTGATCATCTCTGAGTGCTAGAATATAAAAGGCAGTATATTATCCTAATGGAGATTTCTTTGATGTGAATCTGGGAAGCTCACCATCATATGGAGATCCATTGTTGATGGCATGAAATGACCAAGATGCATAAGAGTGGGTGAATTAGACTTCTATAATTTTTCTTGCAATAAAACAAACCTAGCAATAAGTCTAATCACCATATGTGGCTAGAAAGAGGTTTAGTGTGGCTATTCTAATGTAAAGGAGTTATGAAACCTACACTACTATAACAATGATTTTCGGAGGCGGACATTTTGCATCTTCGAAGGCGGATTTTGCGTCCGCCTCCGACCATGCGCTTCTGTTAATCAACATTAACAAAGGCGATTTTCTGCCCGCCTTCGAAAATCAGACAAAAAAACAAAAAAAAAGAAAAGCCCGGCGAGCCCATACGGGCCCACCGAGCCCAGATCCGCCGTCGCAGATCCGTCGCCGCCACCACCGGATCCGCCGTCCCCGCCACCGGATCCGCCGTCGCCACCACCGGATCCGCCGTCGCCACCATCGCTCCTCGCCGGATCCAGCCGGATCCGGCAACTGCTAGCCGAATCCAGCCGGATCTGACCGCTCCTCGTCAAATCCAGCAGTATCCAACCGCTTCCGAGCCTGCTCCGTCGCCTGCGCCTCTGCTCGCCATTGTGCCGCTTTCGAGGTGGAGCGGACGGAGGAGGGCAGGCGCCGCGCACAGATCCAGTGGAGCAAGCGGAGGAGGGCAGGTGTCGTGGTGGCCGGTGGGTTGGGGCGTGCTGGTGTAGAGGAAGGAGAGGGAGAGAGGAAAGGGAGGGCGCCGGCGGCCTGGCGAAGCTCCACGGGCTGCCGCCTCGCCTTGACCCCTCCTCCTCGCGCGTGGTGGCCGAGAGATGAGAGATGCGTGGATGGTGGCGATGGCGGATCTGTGGCCACCAGTGGAGGAGGGCTGCATCGCCGTGCCGTTGGAGGGAGGGGAGGGAGGAGCGGCGGTGCTGAGCGGAGACAGGAGGAGCGGCGGCGCTGAGCGAAGAGAAGTGAGGCGGAGGGAGAGAGGGGGGAAGTGAATTAGGGTTTGAAGAGGATGGCGTGTATATATATATGGAGAACGGTTATCGGGCTTTCTAGGCCTGTCTGGGCCTCGTGATTTTAGGAGGCAGGCCATATATCTGTCCACCTCCGAAAATCTATTTACGAAGGCGGATGCTTTACAATGTCCGCCTCCGAAAATAGATGATTTTCGGAGGCGGTTGTTTTAAAACGTCCGCCTCTGAAAATCGATTTTTGGAGGCAGACAGAAACAACCGCCTCTAAAAATTAAAAAATGCCCGCCTCCGTTAATCCCTGCATTAACGGAGGCGGACATTTTTCTGTCCGTCTCTGATGGCTTTTTTAAAGTGTCCTCTAAAATGTTTTTTGTAGTAGTGCTAGTTTGAACCCTAATCTAGCATGCTAAGTCTAGAAATGTAAAGATATTGAAAGAAAACTTGCGGAAATGCAAAGAACGGGTAGAAAGCCGATTTTTTCCAGAGGTACCGAAGAATCGGCACCCTCCCCTAGTCCTCGTTGGAGCACCCATGCAAGGGTATTGCTCCCCCTTGATCCGCGCAAGGACTAAGAGCTCTCTAGTGAATATTCATTCCCCACTCTGGGACGGCGGATTCACTAGAGGGGGTTGTGAAAGGACCGTTGTGATGCCTAGAGGGGGGGTGAATAGGCGTTTCTTCAAATTTCCTGAAAAATACTCAGCAGCGGTAAAGTTCTTCGGAACTTCCGAAGCTCTTAGGAAGTTCTGAAGGAACGGAACTTCCGAAGCTCTACGGAACTTCCGATAATAGGTGTGTTCTTCACGAAATTCAAAATCTAAAGCGAAAACAGAAATTCTGTATGAATCAAAAGTTGCACAATGATGCCAGGAGATGATACAATATGATCTTTTCAAGTGGAACAACTTGTAGAGATAGATCGGGTCACTTAAAGGTCTAGACCTAGATGAACATGTATGAACAACAAGAACAAATAAGTAAATGGACAAGAGACAAGTATTTGTTCCCGAAGTTCACTCCCACTAAGGAAGCTACTTCTCCGTTGAGGAGCTCACAAAGAGCAAGGTTGTCAACTAACCTTTTCCTCCCTCAAATCAACCACAAAGGAAGTTTGAGTCACTTACTAGATTTTCTACGAAGGAATGGGTAATACATACTTCCCAGGGAGCTCACAATCCGTTGAGCACTCCACGGGCGACGCCAAACCATCTAGGAGCAAGCTCCAAGAGTAATGAACGCGAATCAATTACCGGAGATGCTTCAAGTGCTCAAGAGAGAAAAAGGTTTGCTTTCCCCAACTCAAAGCTCAAGGCTCTCAACTCAATCTTGCTTTATCCCAACCCCTAGCTCAAAGAGGATGAAGGAATGGCTCAAGAGAGGGTTTGGGAAGAGGGGAGAGAGCTTGAGGAAGTGTGCAGTTCGAATGGGGTCGGCACCAAGTGAAGGAGGGGTGAGGGGGTATTTATACCCGCCCCTCCAAAAACTAGCTGTTATGTGCTATCTAAGTGTCTGTCGGAACTTCCGATGAGCTTAGGAAGTTCTGAAGAATAAATTAATTCGAGTTGGAAAAGGGCTGAGCGACCCTGGCGGAAGTATTCCCAAACTTCCGAAGGTGCCTGTCGGAACTTCCGAAGCACTTAGGAACTTCCGACAGAAGGCTGATATTTAGGATAAGTGAAGTGTGTTAGCCTTTATGTCTCTCATAGGTTGTTAGCATCTCTACTAAGCACTTTTAAGTATATCCAAGTAATTCTCCACATCCCTCTTAATAGTACGGATTTTCCTATACTCAATTTCAAAATAGAAAATGATAAAAGATCTTCAACAAGGCATATCACCTTCCATCCTTTTCAAAGAGGGACTTCCTTTCTCCAAAATATATCTCTTGTAGTTCTAAATCTTTCAACATCTCAAATAATGTCATTAGCTCCTTACCTGCTTATGTCATCAACACCAAAACCCACATAGGGGGCCAATGCACTTTCAGGTTGAATAGGCGGTTTCAACTAAAAACACAACACTAAATAAATTTATTTAATAACACAAGAGAGCTTCTATGTCTAGTGACTCTATCTAGGTGAACGTTTGCAAGCTAGGGTGACAATATACAATTCAATATCTAGAAAGAAATAAATTGCTTGAAAGTAAATGATGAGCAAATAGAAATAGCCAAAGACAAGAGACGAATTTTTCCCATGGTATCGATGACTTTTTGGTTACTCCTAATCCACATTGAGGCCTTGAAAAAATGTGTTATTTTGTTTTGCATCAAGAATGTTTGTTGATACAATTAGCCCCTGTTGGGATTAACCGGAACTAACAAATGGGACTAATGGTGTCTCCACACTAGCGCGCGTAGAGGCGCGTTCATCTTGAACCGGGACTAAAGAGTTTAGCTAGTCTTGTTTATTTCAACCGATACTAATGACAGTATTAGTAATCTCGGTAGGGAAATCAATATTGATGGGATGTTCCGAATCAGGACTGATGGGCGTTCTCTATTATTGAGCAACTGTCTGGTGAAGCAGGTAGGCGTTCTGGACTCGTCGTGCTTTTTGTTCTGCATGAATGGTGTGCACTTGTGTGTTCACTTGGTCTGGTCTATGGTTCTGAGTGGCTTATGCTGATCTGTACCACCGCACTTTTGTCCATAGTCCATGTGATAAATTTAGCCGAGGAATTCGTTATGTACTGGAGTATATCAGAAAGACGAAAGCAATAAAGCGCCGAAAGATTTATTCCTTTCTGGCTAAGCATAGGACATGTTGCTATAGAGGCGAAAGGTTCATGTGATCGGGCTGATGGTCCCCCCCAGAGATTACGTTTTGCGTAATTGTAGCTAATGTATATTGTATGGACTAATAAAGTTGAAAAGATGGCTTTTAATTTACTACCAACAAAGAGGATAGCATGCAGCTGTGAATCATGTGATCAGAAGCGAGAGCTTCAGAACTGTACATTAAACATATCAGAAAGAGATATATAACGGTATCAGAAACAAAAGGAAGTATAGTTAAAGAAAGAATGAGATGAAGCTATAAATTATTGCCTATCGAATATTAGTATCGGGTGTGTTAAGTTAGTTAGTTGTTATCTATCTTGTGTAACCTTATCTGAACCAAACTTGTGCATGAAGATAGGATAGAATAGGTTGGCTTTAGTTTGTTGTAAGTTGTTGAGATTTGTAATTACTTCATGCACAAGTATAGGAATGAACTTGTAAGCCACGCCAGCGGCGTTTCCTGGCCTACTTAACACGAAGCCATGAGAGCCGAGAGGCATCACGTTCCACTAATCTTCACATGGTATCAGAGCCCATCTCCTCCGAGTTCTCAACTATGGCCTCCTCCATCTCCTCGACCACCTCTGCGCTGCCTTCCATTCCCGAGAAGTTGTCGAGGTCCAACTACTCTCTGTGGTGACCTCAGATCCTCGCCGTCCTGAAGGGCGCAAGGCTGGTCGGGTTCCTCAACAGCGCCAACAAGTCCCCGGCAGCCACTAGCATGGTGAAGAAAGGTGAAACTGAGATCGAGGAGCCCAATCCTCTCTATGAGGAATGGGTGGTTGTCCGTCTCCAAAGACATCCTTGTGCAGGTTGTCTCTGTGCCTACAGCCGCCGGTGTGTGGCAGGCCATTGAGGGTCTGTGTGCTTCCCAATCCCGTGCTCGTGTCATCAACACACGCATGGCATTGGCCACAACCCAGAAAGGCAACATGTCTGTTGCTGATTATGGCACCAAGATGCGCGCCCTGGCCGATGAGATGGCATCGGCCGGCAAGAAGCTTGATGATGAGGATCTTGTGTCCTACATCCTAGCAGGGTTGGACGCTGAGTTCAATCCTCTTGTCTCAGCGGTTGCTGCGCGTGTGGAGCCGATCTCTGTGGGGGATCTCATCTCCCAGATGACCAGCTTCGAGCAGCATCAGGAACTACTCCATGGCGCTCCACAATCTTCTGTCAACACCGCTACGAGAGGTCGTGGCGGCAATGGTCAGCGTGGCCGTGGTCGTGGTTGCGGTGGCGACCACGGTCATGGTGAAGGACGTCAAGGTGACAACGGGCCTCCATCTGGGCGCCCCATCGTCGAATGCCAGCTGTGTGGCAAGATGGGCCACACCATCATCAAGTGCTACAAGAGGTTTGACACCTCTTTCACGGGTGAGAAGAAAAGTTCTGCAGCTGCGACCACCTCGTACGGCATCGACACCAATTGGTACACCGACTCTGGCGCTACCGACCACATCACCAGCGACCTTGAGAAGCTGACTGTCCGCGACAGGTATACTGGTGGTGACCAGGTGCACACCGCCAGTGGATCAGGTATGGAAATCAATCAGATTGGTCATACTATTGTTCATACCCCACATAAAAATCTCAGCCTCAATAACGTTCTTTATGTTCCTGATTCAAGCAAAAATTTGGTCTCTGTTCACCGTCTCACATCTGACAACAATGTATTCCTTGAATTTCATCCCAACCATTTTTTTGTTAAGGATCTGGCAACGAGGGAAACCCTGCTTCAAGGCAGGTGTGAACGAGGGCTATATCCACTTCCTGCTGCTTCGAATAAAAGTGCCTATGGGATCGACAAGCTCTCATCGACCCGCTGGCACAGTCGTCTTGGCCATCCGTCAGAGGTGGTCATCCGTCAAGCTTTAGGGCGTAGCAATGTTCCTTTCGTCAATGAGTTCAATAAAGACACGATTTGTGATGCGTGTCAAAAGGGCAAGAGTCACCAACTCCCTTACCCAAAGTCTGTTAGCAGGTCTAGTGCTCCATTAGAGCTTGTTTTTTCTGGTGTTTGGGGTCCCGCACCAACTTCTGTTGGAAGAAACAACTATTAGGGTGAGCTTTATTGATGATTTTAGTAAATTTACGTGGATCTATCTTCTCAAGAATAGGTCCGAAGTGTTTCAATGTTTTCATGATTTTAAGAACCTTGTTGAACGACATTTTGATCGTAAAATCCTCACAATGCAGACCGATTGGGGGGTGAATATCAAAAATTGAACTCATTTTTTCAGTGTATTGGCATTGCCCATCATGTGTCTTGTCCCCATGCTCATCAGCAGAACGGGGCTGCTGAACGCAAACACCGACACATAGTTAAAGTTGGTCTCACCCTTCTTGCTCATGCATCTATGCCGCTCAAGTTTCGGGATGAGGCATTCTTGACCGCAACATACTTGATTAATCGTCTACCTACTCGTCTCAATGATGGGATTTCCCCTTTGGAAAAATTATTTCATCAAACACTTGACTACTCTAACCTTCGAACCTTTGGTTGTGCCTGTTGGCCTCATCTCCGCCCTTATAACTCACGAAAGCTTGAATTTCGGTCTAAACAATGTGTCTTCTTAGGCTATAGTATCATGCACAAAGATTTCAAATGCTTAGATGTCTCCTCTGGCCGCGTCTATATTTCCCGTGATGTCGTGTTTGATGAACAAATTTATCCCTTTGCCTCCTTGCATCCAAACGCCTGTGCTCGCCTACGCGCAGAAATCTTGCTTCTCCCATCTTCTCTCCAAGGGGATGAACAACTAGTTGATCATTCTGAGTCTGATTCTCCAATGACTAATGTTTCCAATCCAGCACTGGTGTTTTCTCCAGGTACAGAAACAAATCTGGCGGCAAATGCAGGTGATTTCAGGTCTCCAGGGCATTTTATGCTGCTGCCCGCGTGCACGGATCCCCAGGGTGATTCTCTGTCAGCCGTACAGGAACATTCCCTGTCCGGATCGCCCTCGGCTGCTCCACCCACCAGCACTTCTGCGCCGTCGTCACCTGAAGCTCCTCCAACCAATGGTGCGCTGCCGCGTGGAGATTCCTCTCTACCACTGTCCGCTTCCCCAGCATCGTCACGTGATCCAGTCGCCCCAGTTTTGCCACGTGGCGAACCCCTGCTGGCTGCACCAGGTGCCTCTCTTTCGCTGCCCTCACCTGATGCTGCTGGTGTGGGCCCCGCCGGATCGGCCTTGGATCTGCCGTCTATTGTTTCAGGATCGTCTGCGCCGATTGTTTCCACGCACCGTCCTGCTACTCGCCTTCAACACGGTATTCGCAAGCCCAAAGTTGTTACTTATGGCACCATGCGCTATGGCAATCTTGTTGCTGTTGAGCCTGCTAATTTGCAAGATGCTCTTCGTGATGCTAATTGGAAAGGGGCTATGGATCAAGAATATTCTGCGCTCTTGAAGAACAAAACTTGGCACCTTGTTCCTCCGAGTCAGGATCAAAATGTCATTGATTGCAAGTGGGTATATAAAGTGAAAAAGAAGGCTGATGGTTCCATTGATAGATACAAGGCGCGGCTCGTTGCAAAAGGCTTCAAACAACAATATGGTATTGATTATGAAGAAACTTTTAGCCCTGTTGTTAAAGCTGCAGCCATTCGCTTGGTTCTGTCTGTTGCAATGTCTCGAGGGTGGAGCCTTCGGCAGCTAGATGTTCACAATGCTTTCTTGCATGGTTTTCTTGAGGAGGATGTCTTTATGCGCCAGCCTCCGGGATATGAAGATTCACATCAACCCCAATATGTCTATAAACTCGACAAAGCGCTTTATGGTCTCAAATAGGCCTCTCGTGCCTGGTACTCTCGTCTCAGTAATCGCTTGCAAGAGCTTGGTTTTGTTCCCTCTCAAGCAGACACTTCTTTGTTCACTTACATTAAGGGTCGTGTTGCTATGTTCTTGCTTGTTTATGTTGACGATATTATTGTTGCCAGTTCTTCTCCGGAGGCCACGGCTGCACTTCTTCGTGATCTTGACACAGATTTCTCTCTGAAGGAACTTGGTGATCTTCATTATTTTCTTGGTATTGAAGTCACTCGATCTCGTGATAAGTTAACTCTCTGTCAAGAACGGTATGCTACTAAACTATTAAAGCGTGTAGGCATGCATCAATGTAAACCTGCTAGCACTCCTTTGTCTGTGTCTGAAAAACTCCCAGTTCATGATGGTATGAAGCTTAGCCCTCCAGATGCCACAAAATATCACAGCATAGTGGGGGCACTTCAATATCTTACGCTAACACGATCAGATTTCTCATTTTCTGTGAACAAATTCTGTCAATTTCTGCATTCTCCTACCAGTGTGCATTGGACTGCTGTTAAACGCATTCTGAGGTATGTTCGTGGTACTCTGAAACTTGGAATGGATATCAGAAAGTCTTCTTCCACTTTGGTCAGTGCTTTCTCTGATGCCGACAGGGCAGGATGTCTAGATGATCGACGGTCCATAGGGGGATTTGCTGTTTTTCTTGGACCTAATCTCATCTCTTGGTGTGCTCGTAAGCAACCTACTGTTTCACGATCTAGCACTGAAGCAGAATTCAAAGCTTTGGCAAATGCAACAGCAGAAGTTATGTGGGTTTAAAAACTTCTTAGAGAATTGAGAGTATCACATCCAGATGTTGCTCGTCTCTGGTGTGATAACTTAGGAGCAAAATATTTGGCCATTATCCAGTTTTTCATGCTAGAACGAAACATATAGAGATTGATTTTCATTTTGTCAGAGAACGAGTCACACAGAGGCTCTTGGATATTTGGTTCATTAGCTCAGGAGATCAGGTCGCTGATGGATTTACCAAGACTCTGTCTCTACGTCAATTGGAACTCTTTCGGCGCAATCTCAATCTATCTCCGATGTTGTGATTGAGGGAGGGTGTTAAGTTAGTTAGTTGTTATCTATCTTGTGTAACCTTATCTGAACCAAACTTGTGCATGAAGATAGGATAGAATAGGCCAGCTCTAGTTTGTTGTAATTTGTTAAGATTTGTAGCTACTTCATGCACAAGCATGGGAATGAACTTGTAAGCCACGCCAGGGGCGTTTCCTGGCCTACTTAACACGAAGCCGTGAGAGCCGAGAGGCATCACATTCCACTAATCTTCACAGGGTGCACCACGAAAGGTGTACCACCCCATACATAATATTTGGGCAGGTTATTGGTTCTTTCGACAACAAATTCAAGGTCTTCCCATGACAATTGATAGGTCAACCTTACCATCACTCCCAAGGTTTAAGCTTATATAGTCTACGCTATGTACATACTGACTCGTGTTATTAAGTCGAGCTGATAGACAGCTAATCACAGGCAAATATCTTTTTGGTACCATGACGACTAGCCCCCCCCACCCCCACCCCAGTGCATACTGTTCTTGAATTCCGCCAATGACACGCGCACAAGCTCGCTCGCTCGCCCGATCCGCTCCCTCTCTCTTGCTCTCGCTGCCAGGTGGGGCCCTCCTGTCGGAGTCGTCCCCTACCTCCAGCTCCGTCGCCGCAAAACCCGCACCTCTCGCGCATGCCTGCGCACGCCCGTGCTCCTCCGGTTCGGGTTCATCTCCCTCTCTCGCAGCAACGGCCCTCCCCTAATCAACGAGCACTTGATTGCTCTATCAATGGAAACCGAAATCCTCTCTCTCCCTCCCTTCCTTTGCTCCGCGACCTTTCCTTTGTCGAACCTCACCCTTTTAAACCCCCATCCTATCTCCCGTGTGCCCCTTTCCACTTTCCACAACCCCGCGGCCATGCTGAATCGCACCTCGCCGTCGCCATAGCCGCCACCGTGCTCGCGCTCTCTCTTCTCGCCGCCTCTCTAAGCTCCCTTCCGCCTCGTCGTGGTAAGCAAGGTTCCCGGTTGTTTCCCTCCCTCTTTCTCCCTCTTTTTGGTGTTTGCAACCGCGCCGGAGTTGCTGCCGGCCGCCGTCACGCGTCAACAGGGCGCCTCAACGCGGGAGCTTTGACAAGAACCCCCCTGCTAGCTTCGCCAAGCTTCCCTCTCCCTCTAGAGTCTCTCTCTAGTGCGAACCGAGGCCCATGGCCCTGGGTTTGTGCTTGCCGGAGTTTGCGCCGCCGCACGACGCCAGCCGCCTTGGCGTCACTCTGGTGGCCGTGGCATGGCCAAACTGCATCCTCGCGTTCGCAGCTACCTCCCAGGCCAAAACTGTCACGAAACCATGCGCCCCAACACCCATTCGGCCTACACCGAACTCCACCGCCCGCCGCCGCTCGCCGCCGGCTATCTCCGGTGTCGTGCTCACCACACCAACGCCCTTTCGAGTTTGCCACGCCGCCATCTACGTCCAGGGCCAAGAATCGGCGCGAATGGAGGTCCGTAACGCCAGATTAGCTTCACTCCAGCGAAGCGCCGCCACTCGAGCTCACCGCCGGCCGACCCATCTCCCTCAACCCTCTATGGCCACCGGATCGTGATCCAACGGCCAAAATCAACCCCGAATCGAGTCAACCAGGGAGGCCTCGGTCAGCCCTGGCACTTTTGCTAAAGAGCCTCTCATATTTCTGGATATCAACCCGCCGTCCAGTCATGTTTAAAAGTATTTACAGTTTAATCCTTCTCTTCACGGTTTAGCCCCTGAACTTTTGAAAAATCCAACCCACCATCCTAGCTTCCACTCTTGCGTGCTAGCTCTTCTATTTTTATATAAAATTATGTTTTAGCCCTTGTTTTCTTCTAGGCTAGCCCCTGGAAGTTTGTTTGTCACAAAATAGCCCCTGGAAATCAGTGTTGGCCATAATTTGAGTTTTACAAATCGGTTTTGAGTGATTTTTGCGCTCACGAGTTCATCTCTGTGTCAACAGTAGAACTAGCTGCATGTTTATGCTTTTTACTAATGAATGATGTATTGTTTTCATCTTATTTATAGTATGCTTGTGTGCCATCGTGTAGTGAACATTGATGTGCCGTTCGAGGAGGAAGGGCAAGGTCAATTCGCTGAGGAAGAGCAACAGTTTTACGAGGAACAAGGCAAGTGGTTTATCCCCCTAGCATTTATCTTTTGAACCTATGAATTGAATGTTAATGAATGTTTACTTTATGTATCTCTATGCATGAAATGGATGGAAACCTAGCCAAGGATGACTAGTTTGATGCCTAAAACCTTGTGCCACATCGGTTATGCTTATGTTAATAGCGTGCTTGCTGTTGAACTAGTTTTGAGGGTCAACCATGAACTTGATAAATGTTGTTTATGTGATGAGCGATGGTAATAAGATCACACGGTTAATCGGAACATGGAGCGACCACCCAGGATTAAACATACAACCACAATGTCACATGGGCACTGGCCTAGACCAAGTAATTAGATAACATGTACATTGTGTTTGGACTATTGGTAGGGTGGATGAGATAGGTTTGGGTAAATGGATCGTGTAGAGATCAAAAGGCTAGGCCTTCTGTTGTAACCGTATGTGCCGGGACCAAACACATACGTATAGGGAGTCTTTGGAAAGGTCTAGTAGTGAAACCCTCGCCACTCACCTCGGAAGTGTTTAAGGGCCTTGCAAACCCAGGTGAAAAGGGGGACACGAGTTGTGGGTAAAGTTGTACAACCTCTGCAGAGTGTTAACTAATCTATTGCAATAGCCGAGCTCACAGTTATGAGCGACCTGGACCCTCACATGATAATCATACTTGAATTGGATGCTAAAACTGTGGTTCTTGGTTATGGATGATGAGATCTGGTTATGATGAAATGTTTATATGCTTAAGGTGAGATGATATACACTACACCATAGTAAATAGGTGTTTGCTAATAAAATATTGATCAACTAAAATGCTCAGCGCTTAGCTCAGCCTACTCCTTGATGGCTTGCATTCTCACCCCATGTAACACCCTAATTTTATTTCATCACAATTAAATCATTATAAGCAACCTTTTATTTTAGTTTTATTGTTTTAAGGCTATATTTAAATTGATAAAATAAATATTGTCCATAAATAGATAAACATCACTTAAATGTTAGTCCAATAAAGTTTATGTTGCATTCATGTTGTTGCATATATTTTTGGGTGAAGTTTTGAAGTTTAAACAAAAGGCTTCAACTGTTTAAACAAATCCCTTCTATAGGTTTAAACATTTCAAACTTTCCTTTTCTCCTTTCCCTCTCTCCTTTCTAGCCCAGCCCAAACTGCTGCAGCCGGCCCATCACTTTTCCGCTTGGCCCGTGAACCAGCCGCCGGCCCAGCTTCACCTTCTCCACCTTCCTTCTTCTCTCTCTCGCTGCCAGTGGGTCCCACCTGTCGAAGGCGTCACCTTCCTTTCTCCTGTCCCGAATCCGAGCTTGCGCCGCGCCGCTTCTCCTCACGCCGCACATCCTTGCTAGATGGGCCCGCAGGCCAGAGCTGCCCTAGCCGCCTATTTAAGCCGCCGCCACTGCAGCCTTTTTTTTCCTCCGCAACCCTAGGTCGCCGCATCCAAGCTCGCCGCCGCCATTGTCGACGGAGCTTCGACGCCACCGCTATCCCGCTGCCTCACCGCCGTTTATTCGACTTCGAGTCGTCGCCGAGTTTCGCACGGGGTAAGGAATGTGCCGTACCCCTCTTTTTTGCCCTTTTGCGCACCTAGAGCCCCGGTCGACGTTCCGCCATGGCCGTCGCCGCCATTGCTCGCGGCGAGCCACGTAGATCACCCAAACCTCCTCGTTTAGCTTATAGATGTGTTTCCCTTGTCCCAATCTAGGTCTAGGGCTGTGAATCGCTCGATTTGGTCACTCCTAGCCCCGGGATTGCTCGGCTCCGGCGAGAGCGCCGCCGCGCGCCGCCGTCAGCTAGCCGCTGCCGGTGACTTAAAGCCCCCTTTTAACCCTAGCCCTCCAATCGGGATCCGACGGCTCGGATCGAATCTGACTCGAGTCAACTGGGGTCAGTACCGGTCAGCCGTGGCTGTTTTGCAGAAAATCCCTTGTGCTTTGGCAGATTCAACCCGCGGTCTAGCGTAGTTCAAAAGTATTTAGATCTAGGTCCTGTTTTATTTGTTTTAGCCCCTGTCTTTTTGTAGAATAGAACCCGCCGTCCTAGGATGTCTTTTTACGCGTTAGACCTTCGGTTTATATAGGAAATTATGTTTAGATCCTTCGAAATCTTCTGGTTAGGCCCCTGGAAGTCCAATTTCATCGCAGAATAGCCCCTGAGTCCTATTTTAAGCCTGTTTTCACCGTTTTATATCTATTTTGAGAGATCTTTGTGCCCGTAGGTTCATAATTTCATGAACAGAGTGTTTCATACATGTTTACGTTATTTTAAAGTTGGATGGTGTATTGTTTTCTTGTTTTTTGTATGTTTGTGATGTGTGTGCGTGTAGAGAACGTGTCGTACAAGGAGGAAGATCAAGAGCAGTACTACGAAGAAGAGCCAATCTTCATAGCTAAGGAAGGCAAGTGGATTTCCCCCTCTGCATTCTCTTTTGATGCCTATTCACACGTCATTATATTAAAGTTTATTATTATTTATGTCTGGCATTAATTTTGATGGGAACCTATCTAAGGATGCCTAGCTTTTACTCTCATGCCATGGCACACTAGGGTTTACATTCATGTCAGGTAGCCACACTAGCTGCAAAACTTTGGGCTTATGGTGGGTCGCTACTTGAACAACTATTGATGAATTTGATATAATTATGATGAACTTGTTAAACAAGAGCACTATTGCTAATTGGAACATGGAGCGGCCACCTGGGATTATAACGTGCAACCATACTATCACATTGGCTCTGATCTTGGCTAAATAATTAGAAGACCTATATGTTGTGTTTACGCTGCAAGTCGGTGGATGAGTTGCGAAGGAATGCTTTGTCTTCCGAAGTACCACGGATAACGGGGAGCGGACACATACATATAGGGATTCTTTGGAAAAGCCTCATAGTGAATCCTGCGCCACTCACCTAGGAAGTGTTTAAGGGCCTTGCAAACCCGGGCGAGAAGGAAACACAAAGTATGGCGAAAGTGTACAACCTCTGCAGAGTGTTAAAATCTATTGCAATAGCCGTGTTCGCGGTTATGAATGGCCCGGATCCTCACATGAGTAATATATCGAAACCTCGAATCAAATTGTGGTTACTTGGACATGATGATGATGGTATTTATGATGTTACTATTTAATTGGGTTGGTATATACTTTTACTTTAGTAATTAGGTGCTTGCTTAATAAAACTTGACCAACTAAAATGCTGACAGCTTAAACCAAGCCTTCTTGGTAGCTTGCATCTTTCTCCTTGCTTACTTTGGATCAGAAGAAGGGAATGGTGAATAGTACATTAGTCTACATCGCCGCTGCCATTTATCGTTTATTTGTTAAGACTATCGTGTTGAACCATTTAGGCCTTCGTGCCTCTTCGAGAGTGTAATAAATACTTTATTTGTTTTTACGTTAAAGCACTGTGTTACTGTTATTCACTTAATGTCGATCATATGTGTATAAATCTTGATCCTGGCGCACATATGAGATGCATTCGGTTTTCTCTCTAAAACCGGGTGTGACACCCCACTTGCCGAGTACCAACCATAAGCGTACTCACTCTTGCTTATTTGGAATTCAGAGGAGTATGATGGAGAGTATATTGAGGAGTTGGACGACTTCTAGGATGGTGTCAACCAGTCGGCTGCCTGTGAAGACTTTTCGCTGCTAGTTTAATCGTTTTTGGTTACATGTTGAACCTGTAAGCCTTCGAGCCTCCGTCGTGAGTGTAATAAAGTACCTTTTTATGATCTTTTACCCTTTAGCACGAATTCTGTATTCACTTTATGTCACCATATGTGTGTAAACTGATCCTGGCGCACATATGGAATACATCTGGTTTTGCTATCAAAATTGGGTGTGAGAATAGATCTTATGTGACTAATGCACTAGGGCTTAAACAATTAATTTGCTACTCAATTTGTTATTGAAAGTTTAGAGGTGTGTATGTAATGACGGAGAAGAAAAATGAGTTGCGCACATGAGGAAAAATTTAATGTTTATAGCTTTGAACAGAGTAATTTATTAAGAACAATGGGCTTTAATGTGACATCTATATGATATCTATCTATATCTATACCTACTCCTAAAATACGTAACGTTTCTGTCCTCTTTTTTTTTCCGTCCGTTCTGGGCTTAGGCTGAAATTTCGTGTTGGGCTTTAGACAACCGCAGGCCCATATGAAACCGTCGACTCACATCCAGGGTTTACGTAACCGTCGGGAACCGGTCCGGTTTGACCGGTTCCCGACCAAACCGCCCCGGACCGGTTCCGGTTAGGGGTGGTTTGAACCGGTCCAAATTTGAAATTTTTAAATTTGAATTAAAAAATGGAAAAATGTCATAAAAATTCCTAAAAATACTTCAACATGTGTGTAAACTGGTGGTGTAAAAGTTTTTTAAATATTTGCTTATTTGGTATTTTTTTGGGTAAATACAAATTAAATCAAAAAAGAAAAAGAAAAAACGGCTCGGCCCATTTAAGGCCCGTGAAGGCCCAATGCCGCCCTAACCCTAATCCCCCCCTCCCCCAACGGCCAGTCGGCATTCTCCCCCCCCCCCCCCCCCGCATCGCACTCCCTCCTCCGGCGCCGTCACCGCTGCGCGAGCCCGGCTAGCCGCCCCGGCGAGCCCGGTAACCGCTCCGGTTGGTCGGCTAGCCGGACGGGTGGCAGATCTACGGTCGCCGCCCAGGTTCCCGCCTCCTGACGCCGGCTAGCCGTTCGGTTGCGGCGGTTAGCCGACCGGCAGCGGCGGTTAGCCGCCCGACCGCGGGTGAGGTATGGGTTTTAATGATTTAGGCTATTGTGATTTATGAAATTATGAAATGGATGTAGTGATGGAGATATTTAGGTATATTTTGATTGCAGCCATGTGATTTTAGAATGTATGAACTATGAAGTGGATCTAGTGATTTGTAGCCATGTATATATATTTTGATGTAGGGTATTGTGATTTTGGAAATAAGGAAATGGATGTAGGATTTAAGTATTGTGGTATAGCTATGTGTTGTCAAGTTGACATTGATATGTTTATGTTCATTCCATGTTTGTAGATACGCAATGTCTGGCAGAGAGAAAGATGTTGTATGGGAACATGGTGAAAATCTTTATCCCGGTTGGAGATGCAACTATTGTCATAAGTCCAAGGGAGGAGGTGGTGCCACTAGATTGAAACAACATTTGGCAGGGCGAGGTACGGAGGTCGTCCATTGTGAAAATGTTTCAAAGGAGGTGCGTGAATACTTTCAGCGTGAACTTGAAAGGGCTAAGAAGGTAACTGCTCAACATGCTCAAGAGAAGTTGAGAAAGGAGAAGGTTGCAGCGGAAGGTAACTACGGTGGAGATGAAACGTATGATGAGGAGGCTGAGCTGCAGCGTGCCCTGAACCAATCAAGAGCGGAAGAGGAGTTCCGTCACGGGGTGCAACAGAGAGGAGGTGCATACGAGCATGGAGGGGGTAGTGGTACTAGGGGAGAGGGTACGTTGCAGAGGATGCTTCGAAGGGCAACTTCATCGAGGCAGACTCCTGGGGTGACGGACTATAACTTAGGTTCGGCGCGTGGACCGACGCAGCCAAGGATTGACACAGGCTCGTGGACGTAGAAGGGTAAGAATGCGAAGGAAGCTATTGGGAAAGCTTGGTCAAAGTTTTTCCATACTGCGGGAGTACCTGGAAGACAAGCTGACAGTCCATACTTTGTCAGTGCGGTTAGAGAGAACAAAAGTGGGGTATGTTTTCTTTGTAGGCGAAATAATAGCTACGCAACTACATGTTTGGATCTAATCTCATGAGTGCCATATGTTTTGCAGGTGAAGGTATCGCGTCACCCACTGGATGGGATTTTGATGGCAAGTACCTGGATCAAAACGAGTGAGACTTGCAGGTTCAGTACGCAAAGTTTCAGGCAGAGTGGCCTATGTTCGGCGTCACGTTGATGTGTGATTCGTGGACTGGGCCGACGAAGATGAGTGTCATTAACTTTTTGATATATTGCAATGGGGTCATGTGGTTCCACAAGTCTATTCATGCGACTAGAAAATCTCAAAATTCTGCATATTTGCAGAAGGTAACCCCGTACCTAGTTCATTTCGATCCGAATATGATTTAGATGTTGCTAAAGAATATGTGTATTTACTAGGAGATTCTGAAGGTGGTGGACGAAATTGGACCAGAGCATGTCGTTCATGTTATCATGGACAACGGCTCGAACTATAAGAAAGCCTGCAAGGGGATTCAAGATAGATATGAACACATTATTTGGACACCTTGTCTAGCACACACTGTCAATTTGATGTTAAAGGATATCGGTGAAAGGTAAAAACATCAAGATTTGATCGATCAATGCAAGAAAATATCAGCGTGGTTACACAATCATGGTCAGTTGAATGCAATGATGAGGCAAGCGATTGGTGGTGAGTTGGTGAAGTGGTGTGCAACTGGCTTTGGGACCAACTACATGTTCCTAGACAGCATGTATCGAAAACGTGATCGTTTTATGCAGTGGATGGGATCTCCTGAATTTTTGTAGAGCAAATGGGCCAATTCAAATATGGGTAGATTTACTCATACCAGATTTTCAAGTCTAGATTGGTGGGAGGGAATGAAATTTGTCATTGACTCAGTCCAACCAATATACAGCTTACTTCGCTTTGCTGATCAGGACAAGCGGCCGAACATGTGCGAGGTATGTATGATCGTACAGAGTGTGAGAAATGAAATGCAATCTTTCTTTGGCCGAAATGTTTCTACGTTCAAAGAGTATGAAGCGATTCTGAACGGAAGGTTGCACGACGTCTTCATAGACACCTATGTGGTGCCAGGTAAGACGGCTTCTACTCATTGTGAACAAAAGTTTCTACTTTCACGTTCCATACACCTTATGCTCATTCGTGGTACTTTCTATTTTGCAGCTTGTGTCCTGAATCCGAGGTATGCCTATACGTTTATTCCAACTCCAGAAATGAGGAGTACACTAAAGGATGCTTTTCAGCGCATGACGGATATCTCGAGCGCCGTCCAGGCATTGTAAGAGGTTGAGCTGTTTCGACAACGGCGTGGTGAGTTTGGCACACAATTGGCACAACAAATGGCGCTTGACCCAAAGACAACTGCATCTTCTTGGTGGATGGTAAACGGCAACAGAACTCCCAAGCTGCAGAGCATTGCTGTGCGGCTTGTTGCTCAATGTTGTTCGTCAAGTGGATGCGAGCGGAACTGGAGTACTTTTGCATTGCTGCATACAAAGGTTCGCAATCGGTTGTCACACACAAAACTGAACAAGCTTGTCTATGTCAACTACTACCTACGCCTGCGCCTTGCGGATGTTGCCGATCCTCCGAGGGATCAAGGTGATTTCATTGAGCAGCTAGCCCATCTTTCATTCTATGATCCTAAAAATCCGGTGCGGGAATGGATGGAATATGGAAGGTCAAGCCAAGCTCCAGTTCTAGACGAGGACGATGATGAAGGTGACACACCGCTCCCCTCTCATATCGTCAAGGATAAAATAAATCCAGCAGACCTCCGTACTTCTACAGGGGATGATTGCATCAGTGATTGGGCACGGCGACATGTGGGTAACACTCATGTAGGGAAGCGGAAGTACCACACCGGGCCTAGCAAGGTTAACCCGAAGCGCCAACGAGGCCAGGCCATGGGAAAAAGCAAACAGAAAGTAGTAGAAGTCCTGAGCGATGAAGTCACTGATGATGGTGAGGGTGATAAAAGTCCAGAGTATCAGGAGTCTCAGGACAGCAGCTCCGACTATGATGGTGATGATAGTAATGATGGTGGTGGCAGTGGTAGCGGCAGTGGCGGTGCTGCTGGCGGTGGCGGGGGCGGAGGCGTGTCACCTTCAAACCCACCTGCTGGTCTCCATTTTACAGGTACCAAGTGTACGTACATATGCACATGTTTTTATTATTCTGACTTGTGAGTATTAATTATAATATATGGTTGATTGCAGGGGAGACTGAGTTCACACATGCAACCCAGGACATTGACCATGGAGCACCGATGTCGCAGAGGAGAACGGTTGGACCGACGGATTACGGCTCTCCACAGTTCTCTTCTAGCTCCTCCTACAGGGAATCCTCACAGTCTAGTTATCACTATCCTATACCGGAGTTGAACATGCAGCCACCGATGAGATGGGTGTACGAATGGCAAGATCCCCATTGGTATAATATGTTACTTCAGGAATGGCAGACGACATCAGCCTGGACGGGCCAAACTTGGTAAGACTTCAAAGCTGAGTTGCTTCAAAGGCAGGGTTTGAATGTGATGTCCACCGTGGAGTATGAAATGGCCTCGCAATTCTACCGTTGATGTATTTCTATCCACTATTATGTGTATGGATATTTGTATGAACAATTATTTGTATGAGAGGACTACTAAACTATTTGTATGAACAATTATTTGTATCAGAGGACTACTAAACTATTTGTATGGATATTTGTATGCACAATTATATGTATGGATATTTGTATGCATTTGTGGTCAATTTTTCCATTAATTTACGGATAGGTCATGCCCATTTTTTTTCAAGCTACCCGGGCGGCTAACCGGCCCAACCGGTCGGCTAACCGGTCCAACCGGTCGGCTAACCGGACCAAACCGATAACACGAGGAATTTGAATTCAAAATTTCAATTCATTCGGTTTCTAGTGGTAACCGGTCCAACCGGTCCGGCTAACCGCTACCGCTGACCGATGGTTCGGTCCCCCGGTTCGAAAAATAAAACCCTGCTCACATCTCCCTTCTCGTCTCCCCGGCGGCGCCCCTCGTTCTGCGCCGCTCCTGCCCCTTCCGCAACCCCTCTCAACTCGCAGCTTGGCATATCCCCTTATGAAATCGGGCGCTGTCGGTGGCCTTCCAGAGTGTCCACGATGGCAAAAAAAGTTTTTATCCGTCGGATCAAAGATTTACGGCGCCAGCTATTGGCTTCGACCAACGCTCGTCCGTGTAAAATATATCTCGGTTCTAGCCACGCGTCAATTGGTTGCTGGTTCTCTCCCCCACCGATCCCGCTGGGATGCGGTGGCTCGTCAGCGCGCCGCTCGCCTCGTCGCTGTCCCGGGTCAGCCGTGCGGGCATATGGCAGCGGCCACGGATCCGGGCACTGCGAGGGTGGCCATCGGCGGTGTGCGGAGCTGGTGCGCCCGCTCATGCGCCTTCACCTCCGCCGCCGCCTCGTCGCCGTCGAGGTCGCTCCGTGATGCCAGCGCCCCTCGTCCGGCAGGAAGGCGCAGTGCTCTACACGACGCATACGGTATGAGCCACACCCATAATCGTAGCGCCCGGCCAGGACACCTTCTTCTTTGCAGTCCACTATGCTCGCCGGCGACAGTCCGTTTTTCAAGTGCTCTGTCCCTTACAGCACGCTGCCCCTTCCAGCATGCTACCTCTAATCGGCCTCGAGTTCGATTTTGTGAATCTTTATTCTGCTTTTTGGTCATTTATTCATTCCATGTGCTCGGATTTGGTGATAAAAATCTGGTTCAGCTTCGGTTAAGATGGGCCCTACTTGCTTGTTGAATTGCCTGAACGAAAGGTTGAGTAGCTATTTTCATGATTTACTGCCTTTTGTGCTAACCAAACACTATTGCCCCACATTTTATGCATTTGCATACTTTAGAAATCCATCTGCGATTAAGGCCCAAGAGCAGCAATACGAGGTGGAAAGAGTGTTGGAGCTAGAAATTAGAATGCTAGATCAGCAACGTACAATTTGGCTGGTGATGTGTGGAGATGCAATGGCAACATCAAAGGCACCCCCTCCCCCCGGCCATGAGGCATCTAGAGACATAAGAGTTTCTTAGGTCTGTGCATCACCCCACGGCCTGTTTGGTTGATTGAGAAAAAAAAACTTCCATATGTTTCTAGACAGAGGAATAAAATGTGTACCACTGTTAGAGTATATTACTTATTTTTGAGTTTTCAAAGTTACGAACTCATTCAGGTTTTCTGATTTGCAATGTGAGATAGTGTAGGACCTTATATTTCAACTCCAGTGTGTGCTGGTCAGTACTTCCAAGTTATGATAGTGAAAATTTGAAAATGATGTATCAACCCATTAAAAAATAGTATTATTTTGTATTTGGTATGTGCTTTGTCAGACTTTATTATTGTGCAAGACATGCTTTGTTCTGTTGATGCTCATTTGATCCATTGTTGTCAGTTAAATGGAAGGGAACAAGTTGGTGGTTAAACGACTTTTTTCAGAACTCCTCACAATATACTCATCATATATTAGTTATGGATATAATGCCTGTCCTAGGCAACTGAAAAATTGGTTCCATTTTTTAGGCAATGTGTTTCCCTTAATGGCCAAATAACATAGAAAACATAGTGCTAGCCTCGTGAAGAATTGGCAACCTAATTTGGCAGAGAGGATGTGCAATCATTGTTATGTTCAGGTGATTCATGCACTGAAATGGGATGGACGTGGAGATGGTGACCTCCAGAGTGGAAAAGTTGCTTGCTGTTAGTGATATGGGCAGCAACAAATGAAGAAGGATGTGAATCTTTAGGAGAATAATTGAGAAAAGATCAAATTTCACTCTTGTTTTCCCCCCTTTCTGTTAATCTACCACATGTGATGTAATTACCTATGGAGTCGCTTGAGCCTGCAGATTTTGATTCCTTTTGTATTCTTAAAAAGATCATAAACTTGAAGGTTTAGATTTCTTTTGCGTTCTTAAAAAGTACATATACCTCGCGAGTTTAAACAATACTTCCTTTTGCCTTTTTTAATATTGGGCTGATATCTTTTATTATTATTCCTGCAGTAGCACTTTATGCTCATTTCTTAATTTTGGAATGTTAAGCGCCTTCTGATCACCTTAAATGCATTTCTGTTTCACTTAGCATAACCCCTGCTGATAATTTTAAGAGTCGACACATGCCATATTAAATTCTCATAAAAATGCTTGTGCTAATGTGCTGCTACAGTGTGCATTCTGCATTTTCTTTCTATATGCTACTTATCATTTACTCCAATAAAAGGTGTCACTCAAAGACTGAGTTGGTGACACAATCTAGAAATCGGTTGTCATACAAGAGGAGAAAAAAAGTTACACTTATGGAGACATAATGATATTTACTTCGCTATTGTTAGAGCTGGAAAGCTGAAGCCTTTGGGATGTTCTTTGCTTATTTTTTATTTCACCTACAAGCTATTATTTTCTGTAATTTAGCCAGCAAAGTTAGTCTACTTACACTAGAATCATGTTTGTAATTATACTTCTCCATTAATGCAGAAGCTAGCTTGGTAAATAGTAGAGGTGATTTTCCCCATGCCTGGTGAACGGTTCTCAACAAGTCTACCTTACAGTTCTTTCCGTTGGGCTCACTTAAAATACCCCATTTGTGCAAATATTCATGGATGACATTGTACTAAACACATGCCCAACATCAGTAATTAGATTGCAAATATATGATATACCGCCTAACTCTAATGATGTTGCCAATGCAAAGGACTCAATTATCCGTTTCTAGCTTAAAGAAAAGAATGTAATCAAACTCTTAGGGAATTGGTACCTTATCTATGTCTTTTACAACGATAATGACATAATCTATCTTTTAATCCGTTGTTGGTGAGCTCAACAAGCTAACCTGCAGTGCATATTAAAATTGGTAAGTCATCAACAATGGTAAGTCATCAGCTTAAGTGGCATATTATTAAAATTGAAAAGAATGACGTAACAGTTTCTGTTGTTGGTAAGTCATCAACTTTAGTGGCATATTAAAATTGCTGGCCTATAACACAACAGAGTGTAATCATGCATCTAGGCGACAAATAAGAATAATTAGTTCTTATCTGACTAAATTCTGCTAAAACAAAAAAAAACTTATCTGAGTAGATATTAAGTGAAATTTTACTACAAGGGTCCTGAACAGTACAGTGCCTGGCAAAAATATCTTTTATGCGAAAAACACAGCAGCAAAATTCCACGTGGCCGCATTAAATTGTTATATGTTATTTGGATATGTTTTCTTTTCGTTCCCGATCCAAGTGGTAGTCTATTATTTGTCCCTGATATCATTGGGCATTAAGAGATGCCCAAGAATTATTTTGGTGCATTATCAGAAGCATATTAAAACTTTGTTCCATGCCTTCATCTACTTAACATTTAACCTGTACTTGGTTTGTTTGCTCAGTGAAATTGACTGTTTATTTTTTCCTGATAAAAGGATAATATTATCATGGAGTCATTTGACCAATTATTTCTGAGCTCTTTTACAATATAGGAAGTACCTAGCAAATGTCATGTTGTGTACAAATAGGTGGATATTTCAAAGACATGGAAGCATAATCAGCTATATATTATACCCATTTCTATCTTGATTTATCCTGATTTAGTTATAAATTAAGTCGTGCGCATAGGGGCACGTGCAAATCACTAGTTTGACACCGTGTGTGGGCACGACACCCGATGACCTGCAACCTGTTAGGGCCCGCCCCGGGTTGCGCCCCCAAATCCTCGCGCGATAGTGCCAGGTTCGGCGTCCCCCCAGTGCCATCGTCCCGGATCGCATCTGGCAGACCCGCGAGTCACGCTGTGTCACACTACTAGCCATGCCGTCTAGCAGCGAGACGGAGGTGGAGATCCGTGGGCAGTGAAGTGATGGTGGAGCTCTGAGTGGCGGTGGCAGTCTGGCAGAGCAACACGGGATGTAGGGTGAGGAAACGACATTGAGTATAGCTTCATGTCATTTGAATACTCCAGTTTAGTGTTGTTGCCTAATTTATCCTGTCGGCTATACGTTAGTGTTAGTCACTTCTGTCCAATTTGTCTCCTCCAATTCAGAGATTACAATGTACTTAGTTTTGTTTTACAATTGAAGTAATGAATAAAGAAAATCGTCAAAGTAGCTAGAAAACCAGCCATATGTAATAGAGCATATGTATCAGTTGTATGCTTAAACCTAGCAATTTCAGAGATCATGTGATTCCTCTTTGACAGTTGACATGCTATGGTTCTAACTAATTTTAGAAGCAATTTCAGAGATCGTGTGATTCCTATTTGATAGTTGACATGCTCATGGTTCTAACTAATTTTAGAACATCAAATATGATGTGTGTATTTGTCTCAACTCTCAAGCGATGCTTGGAACCATACCAAACATTCATTTACACATTTGATGTATAAGCATTTTTTAGTAGGCCTTCTCACATGGCATATTCGGACTATTTACAACGGGAAGATAATCATAGGTAGTTTAGAAATTTAATGTTGGATTTAAAGATTACTAGAAAACAATACACGGGCATGTTTTAGGAGTAGGTATAGATGTGAGCGTGGTCACAAAACAGGAACTGGTACGTCGAAGATGAAATAAATAATTTGCCCAAATAGTTAGAATTGTTACATGTTTTCATGTAGCAACACCCATGCAAATGCATAAGATATTTTTAATCATCCGTAGCAACACACGGGTATGTTTGCTAGTGATATAAAAATTACTTAATCTCGCCGACTCGCGAGATGACGTGCAGGGAATAAAAGCTAGCGCCAAGACATCATTGTTCGGAGACGCCATTGTTAGAGTGGCGCAGCGGATTCTGGCCCGGCCCGCTGTACACACGAGCCGGTGCCCACAGGTCTAGGTCCATGGAGCCCAACAACAACTAAGGCCTAACTCAACCCAAAAGACTAGCCTGATAGTGCGAGGACTGCCCCGCCTTATATGTTGTGCTCCCCCACTATCAGTTACCGATGTGGGACTAAATCTAACAATCTCCCCCGTCACACATCGGGTCCAACTCTTCCATCACAACTATCCGTGTGATCTTACAGAAGACGTTATCACAGGCCCAGAGTATAAAATCTCCGGTCAACTTGTGTGACCAATGGTCAAATGACCTAATGGAGATATCAACGGGGCTCCCCCATCAACATGTGAACTCGGAGATGTTACCGATGTCCCAACCTTCGGCTCTTGATACCACTTGTTAGAGTGGCGCAGCGGAACACACAGGCCTAGGTCCACGGAACCCAACAACAACTAAGGCCTCAGGCCTCACTCAACCCAAAAGACTAGCCTGATAGTACGAGGATTGCCCGCCTTATATGTTGTGCTCCCCCACTATCATTACCGATGTGGGACTAAATCTAACAATGGTCCACGGAGCTGAACAACAACTAAGGCCTCGGGCCTAACTCAACCCAAAAGACCACCCTGATAGTACAAGGACTGCCCCACCTTATATGTTGTGCTCCCCCACTATCAATTACCGGTGCCTCACAGGCCTAGGTCCACCGAGCCCAACAACAACTAAGGCCTCGGGCCTAGCTTAACCCAAAAGACTAGCCTCATAGGATGAGGGCTGCCACCTTATATGTTGTGCTCCCCCACCCTCGATTACCGATGTGGGAGTAAATCTAACAGCCATAACTGGACAGGATAGATATCATCTTGCTCTACCTTTTCGCAGACGCTACATATATAGCTACTGCCAATATATTCGTACTAGCAATCTTCCAGATGGTTTACGACCAACGACGGTTTGACTTGTTCTCTAGCCATAGCTGTCGAGCACCTTCAATTAAAAAGCCACCCATTGTATACCCAAAGCCATAAGCCATGGTCCATGGATAGATGACGACGACGAGCTCCAGATCGATAAGCTTGGACAGTGTCACGCCCATGCATGCATGCGTCCGTCCGCGCAGCATCGGTGCATGCATGCACTGCATGTTCCCCTGTTTCTTCGCCTTGGAAAGTCGAGCTCCCCTGTTTCCCCATGCATCCCACGGCATGCACACAAGAAAGCACGCTACTCGGCTACTCCCTACCAACCTACCTAACAGCAGATCTGTAAACGTGAGCTCCTCTGCAAACTACTAGTACAGCCTATATAAAGGCCTCTGCATCTGCCAACAGCTTCACCACATCCAAAGCCATCTCACTCCACCGACGACTACCATGGCGTCCCTGGCGGCTCTCCTAATCCCGCTCTCCCTCGCGCTGCTCGTCGCCACGGCCACGGCCAAGCAGACGGGCCAACTCACCGTCTTCTGGGGCCGGAACGCCAACGAGGGCACGCTACGCGAAACCTGCGACACGGGTCTCTACAACACCGTCATCATCTCCTTCTACAGCGTCTTCGGTCACGGCCGCTACTGGGGCGACCTCTCCGGCCACCCACTCAACACCATCGGCGCCGACATCAAGCACTGCCAATCCAGCAACATCCTCGTCCTCCTCTCCATCGGCGGCGACGCCAGCAAAACCTACTCCCTCCCATCCTCCCAGTCCGCGGCCGACGTCGCCGACAACCTCTGGAACGCGCACCTCGGCGGCCGCCGCCCCGGCGTGTTCCGCCCCTTCGGCGGCGACGCGGCCGTCGATGGCATCGACTTCTACATAGACAACGGCGGGCCGGCTCACTACGACGAGCTCGCCCGCCGCCTCGACGGGTACAACAAGTTCTACCGTGGACGAAAGGGTGTGCGGCTCACGGCGACGCCGCGGTGTGGGTTCCCGGACGGGAGGCTGGACCGTGCGCTCCGGACGGGGCTATTCGAGCGGATTCATGTGAGATTTTACGGGAATGATACGTGCTCGTTGGGGAAGGGGGGGACGAGTGGTGTGGCGGAGGCGTGGGGGAAGTGGACGGCGGCGTACCCGAAGAGCGAGGTGTGCTTGGGGTTGGCTCCGGCGGAGAGCGGCGTGCCGGAAGGGGCGCAGGGGACTGTGGCGGTGTACCTTAAGTATTTGTATTATGATTTGCTGCCTAAAGTGCAGAAGGCGCCTAACTATGGTGGGGTTATGGTTTGGGATAGGTTCGCTGATAAGAAGACACGCTGGAGCGGCGTCGTCAAGGGCTGGGCGTGAAGGCGTGTGGTATCGTGTCCATGGTTACGTGTGTGCCGTGCAGCTGTGACATGATGTGTACGTGTGTGTGCGAAGAATAAAAATGGATCCGGTGTGTAATGGCGATGGATCTGATCTGAAGGTGTATGTTGTTGTGGTCAATGGAATAAGAAAATGCTGTGAAGAATTATTCTCTTACTCTACGACTTTTTTTCTTTGTCCGTTTTTTTTTACCCAATTCCCGCTGTCGTTATCTATCTATCTATGCTACAAAGGATGAACAAGTTGAGGACATTTTTCACCAACAAACACACCCCTTTACCCCGCACAACGGACCCACCTACCAGATCTGAACGGTGGGCCTAGGACGACCAAAGGATGGGGGAGATTGATTTGGTCGTCCTCACCCAGTTAAAAAACTCCCTTCCCACCTCCTCATCCCTAAATTTTTTTCACCAAAAAATAAACCCAATAGCAGAAGTAAAATAGGAAACATTCCCCTGCTCTCACTAAATCCCATCCCAATGGCAAGAAAAATGGAAAGCCCCTTATATCAAGGTGAGAAATAAAGCAAATAAATGGAGGTGCTATTAAAAGGAAATAAAAGGTGTGGTGTTAAAAGGAAATAAAAGATGTGCTACTAAAACGAAATAAAATGCACCACTCCATGCATTGCAACGACAAGAAAATGGAAAGCCCCCTGATCTTCTCTCTAACGCAAGAAATAAATCTCTCCATGGCCAAAATAAAAGGAAACTCTCTATGACGCTATTTGTGGATGGACGACGTGGATGAGGATGCCCGTGCCTTCCATATTTCGCCTCGGCCGTTGCTCAAGTTGGCAAGGAGTCACCACAGTCGCATTCATAGTAGGCCTAGGCCCAGGCCCAGGCGGCGGTGACGGAGGCCGGTTCTACGCCGCGGTCGATGAAAAAGGAGATGGCACAGGTGTTTTTTTATGGCCGTCATGGTCTTTCTTTTGGTTGACGTACGACACTTTTTTTGCATCATTCCATGCCTTTCAGGACTACACGTCGTTAACAAGGAGGCGGTGGCCAAGCTGGAGGCCTCCCGTTGTCAAGCGCCAGGACCAGCACTCTCCTCCCTGCCCCACTGTCGCCACGCGTCCATCGCGCCCGTCGCGGCGCTAGGAGGATCACGCCTGTCGTGCTCGTCCACGCCTCCAACGTTGGCGTCTGCATGATCGGATTCACCTGTTGATCCCGGCGTCGACCGCATCGCCTTCATGGCCACCATCCACGGTCATCTCCTGCCGCCATCCACGCCTTGCAGGTTGAGGTTCCCTAAAGGCTAGAGTTCGTCTATGCAGCCAATCAGCAGCTTCATCACGAGGAGCAGGTTTCAAATTTGAGAATGAAAAAATAGTATATATAAACTGAACACCAGTCGGCCAAAACTTGCTTGCAGAAACCAACTAGGCTATATGGTATTAGGGTAAGGATGAATTTACTCATAACCCGCAAGAAGTCTTGCAAGCAATCAGGTAAAAACATGTATACATATTTTTTTCTGGCAGTCCACCTACTCGTATATATTTTGTTACACTCATATATATGGTTTTATTGTGTCCAGGCCATCCTACCCAGCGAGAAGCCCGACAAAATTGGCGCTTCACGTCCTCCTTCCAGCAAAGATCATCCATCGTCTTTGATTTAGATATCGAGAAGATAATGCTCAACGTTGTGGCTATGATTTCAAACATTAGACCGTTCTATAATTTGGTTAATTTATTATCTTTATATATGCAAGCCATTATTGTAATAAATAATTTCTATTTAGTGTACTCAAAAGAATACTAGCTTCGTCTTGTTTCATTAGCTCAGGGGCATTTAATAATTAGGATTGCCAAATACCCCGAGACAACAGATTCTTTACACAACAACTTATGGAGCCAATGTCCATAGCCAAATGGTCACGATACAAAATGTTAAAGTGGAAAAAAATATATGTGAGTACTCTTCTTTTTGTAATCGTCATGACTTTTTTATTATAATCTGAGGGCTGTTCTCAAAAAATTATAATCTAAGGACTTTATATGGTTTTTTTAAATTAGAAATATGAAATTCTAGCTCTACATGATTGAATTGAATGTAATTCTTCTAAATTAGTTATTTTTTTATTTCCTTTTAATAGCATAGACTTGTTTATGGATGATGAAACATTCTGTGTGACTGGTCTTATAAGAATACATGACGACCCTTTAAATATAAAAGGAACCGTTGGCCGAGTAAATCACCATAATTGAACCTATGAAGCCTCTTATATGTGTCATGCACGATTAATTTATCTAATTTGCTAATGTTATATATTCTATAATCTAATAATCGGGAAAGTTTGACTTC
Organism: Digitaria exilis; assembly: GCA_015342445.1. Taxonomy (NCBI): domain Eukaryota; kingdom Viridiplantae; phylum Streptophyta; class Magnoliopsida; order Poales; family Poaceae; genus Digitaria; species Digitaria exilis. The sequence goes on from JACEFO010002541.1 coordinate 221,410, forward strand.
GCATGACGTCAAGCAACTTTCACATATAGTTAGGTTTTACGTCAAGAAATATGCGTTATGCGTTTAAGTCAAAATCTTCGACCTATGCATAAATATAATTTTTTTATAATATTTGTTTTTAAACACGTGCATCACGCACGTACGTCTCTGCTTAGTTCGTTAAACAAGCGGCGAAGAAGCAGGAAGATGCATGTTTACCGTTGGTAGCACAGGCCAGGCCACAGGGAGAGCGGACAGATGGAAAGAAGACAGCATTTTATAAAGCATGGGCATGGGCCTGGTGCTCGATTTCGGACAGATGGAAAGAAGGCTCCATCGCCGAGCAAGCTAGCTAAGCCACGTCATATGGTGGTCATAATCGGCGACAAGCTGTCAAGCTTCATACTATAGGCAGTAGCCCACAGGTAGACACCTGGACACGTAGCCCGCCACGGAGGCACCCGGCAGGGCAGTGGCGGCCAGCTGCCGTCCACAACTACCTCAAGCTGCAGCATGGACGTGTCACTGAGTCAGCAAAATACTGTACCGAAACAAATGGGAAAGCCACAGCATGTGCACACAGGTTAAGATAGTGGAATTTATTTAAGCAGCGCCGGCTTGTTCCTCTGCTTTTCCACTCCCATTAAGATAGTGGAATTTATTTAAGCAGCGCCGGCTTGCTCCTCTGCTTTTCCACTCCCATTCCGCCTCACGGCCGCATCAATGCAAGCTCGGATTCACTGGGATGTTCAAATCCGATAAGATTATCGATGTTTTTTTTTTCTGTTCTAAATCGGTATACGATGCCTAGTCGGTTGGTGGTATATAACGATTCCTAGTCGGATATACGAACGCTCTTATCTGACTTTAAAATGCCAACGTACGCAGGGCACTGCAGATTGCGGCAATCAGGGATAAGCATAATTCATATGGACCAGCCGATCCAAGAACGACACCGTCCGGTGTCACCAAAGCCATCACCGTCAGCCGTCAGCAGCGGCAGTGTGCTGCCGGATGACATACTCTTCTTCCATATTCTCCAACTCCTTCCCGTGAAGTGCATTGTGCGCCTCCAAGTAGTTTGCAAGTCATGGCAAGAAACAATAGGCAGCACTCATTTTATGCGACGGCACCTCGAACATTCCCTGAGAGCCAGGTCATACACGGTATCCTCGTGCCACGGCAGTATCAAAAGGACCCAACGGAGTTGGGTTCTCGGTATTTTAGTATCTTCAGCTTCCATCCAGGTCAAAGCAATGTTGCTAAACTCATCTTCATAAAAAGGATTTGTCCGTATAGCATCCCCATGTTCAGCATTCCTATTCATTGTGATGGCCTTATATTGATCCCTTGCATAACGGGGGAGATGTTCATGTGCAACCCAGCTACTAGAGAGTTTGTACAATTGCCGCTTGGAACACGTAGTATTGGTATGCGCCATAGGGCTGCCTTTGGCTTTGATCCTTGGAGTGGTACCTACAAGGTTGCACTTTGTCCGATCCTACAGAGATATTCACCGGCACCATTAGGGAATACAGTTGTGGACACGAGATCATGACACTCGGTGGCAGCAAAGAAGATTGGGAATGGAAAGCCACCATGGATCCACCATACCCTATCAAGGCTAGGACACCAATTTGTCTGTCAGGGTCCTTCTATTGGAGTGCTCTTCACTCCATGGCCAATGGCAAGGTCATCTCAGATGTTATCCTTCGATTTAGCTTATTTGATGAAACATTTACAATGCATCCTAACCCACCATGCAGGGGTTATCTAAGCGACAATGATACATTATGTGCTCTAGATGGAAAGTTATGCTATGTCCTCTCTGCCACTGAGTGGGAGATTGCCATATGGTTAGCAGAAGATGGACCAAACCTGTCTTGGTCGCTATGCCACCGAGTCACTTTGCCAATACCAAGACGTCTTCTTGTCTTCGCTTGTCCATCAACTGAACCGGAGAAGATTTTTCTATCTGTTGATGGCTGCTATGTTTTCAAGCTCAGTCTCTCTGATGGATCACTTGAAGAAATAATCAACATTCCGTGTGACGTGTTGTATGATCTTCGTAATGGTACAAAATTCAAGGCTGGTGCGCGGCTTTTAGCCCACTATATGGTGCCGTTTGTGGAATCACTGATGCGCATCCAACCATTAGAATAAAGAGGATCGCTTCAAGAAATAATCAACATTATTCTGTGTGACGTGTTGTATGATCTGGAACGGTACAAAATTCAAGGCTGGTGCACGGCCTTTTAGCCCATTATGTAGTGCCGTTTGTAGGATCACTGAACAAAGAGCTACTGGATCATATGAATCAATAAGAAATGTACTAGGGCGCAACTTTTATGTAATTTCTGTGCGAAAGCATTGTAATCAAACTACCAAAGCATATGAATAAATCTTTTGTTTGGTATTGTTCTAATCCTGTAAACCTTCGGTGGTGCTGTGCAGGACCTCTCTTCGGATACCTTCCGTCTATGATGGGAGTGGGACGGACAGACGTGCCGACGTGGGAAGATATGCCTTCCATCTATGATCGGAAGGTTCAGGCAACGAGGATTTGGAAAACGTTGGGGCCAGTCATTCACATCTAGAGCCAATGAAAAGCAAAATGGAACCTACTTTTCAGTTTGATCGCTCAGTGCTTACCAAAGAGTTGATCAATCCTTGTGTTACGAAATTAACATGGTGTAAAATTAATTTGATTTCAGTTAGAGCACCAGCAAACCTAACGTATATTCATTTAATATAACCCCAAACCCTACACATGCTAGAAACTAGACGAATGACCGATCCAAACATCCATCACATCAGCAGGGATATAGAATATAATGCAATCGGAATACTCACGGTGCGTAACCCAAGAGATCGAGGATGGCTAAAGGTGAGGTCATAGATATGGATGAGTGTTGACGACCAAAAATGGCTTAAAGCCGATCAGGCTGGGTTAGCCGGTCTAGACCGGCTGGCCCTGTAGACGATCTGGCAATGTGCCAGGCGGTTTAACCGCCTGTCACAGGCGGTCTGACCGCCTGTCCCCGAGTCCGAGTAGAATCAGGTTTTTGTGCGTTTTTAGATCTGTACAAAGACTTTCTTGCGGGGCAAGACCTCCCCACCGTATAAATATAAAGGGTCGTGGCCGATTGAGGACCTCTACCCAATCGTGCAAATCATTGTCTTACTTTTTATCTCCAAACCCTAGCTTTTTCAACCCCTTTGCTTTCCTTCTTCGTCTCCGCGACGTTTTAGGACGTTCTAAGTGGCCTTGCCGACCTTAGAACAACCCTAGGTTCGCAGCCTCCGACGGGGTCCCTCCCGAGGTTGTGATCGTAGGCTTTCACGGCGCCTCTGTACAGCAGTCTGACCGGCCCATACAGGCGGTTTGACCGGCTGTGTCCAGAAGCTCCGGCGAGGAGATTTCGATGACCGCACGATCTAACGTTTTCGTGTGTTGACCAGAAGTGCGTCAACATATTTTGGCGACTCCGCTGGGGAAAGAAATCTGGTTTTTGAAGAAGACAACATCGTGACGGCCTCGCTTGAATATCTTAGTGTTGAAGATCATGAGAGGTTTATGGCGCTCCAGAAGCATCTCGAGGCGGAGTTCTTGAAGACGTTTCGGAAAGGTCGTGAAGAACGTTCGGCAAAAAGTGTTCGAGACTTCGTAATGCCTTCCTTCAAGATGAGTAAGGGGCAAATTGAGGTAATTGACAATGTAAGCACTTCTGAACCTCACCCTACTACGTCTACTCCTAGGGCTTCGGGTTTTTCGGATCGTGATGCATTGATTGAACAATTATTAGAACGACTCAAAAAATTGGAGGGTAAATCTATAGATACTCAAGATCGTGATGCATTGATTGAGCATAATATCTTTTACGGCATGCCACCTAATTACTTTGCTGGACAAACCCCACCACCACTTAACATGCCCAGCCCGAAAATGGTCAATGCAGATGGGTCGGTGGCGGCTGGTTTTACAGCCGGTCAGACCACCAGCACGGCCGGTCAGATCGCAACAGGCGGTCAGACCGTGGCTACAGACGGTCAGACCGCTTGTTTTGGTGGACAGATGAATTCAACTAATGCTATGGTATTCGTGCCGGAGCAACATTTGCCGCTGTCTACTGTTCCAAATTCGGTCTCTGCTGGCCGTGCTGGTCCAGTAGCTACAGCAGGCGCTACTTATTCCACAGCTATGCATACTACGAATTGGGGTGGTGTTCCCGATGATGTTTTTAATGCACATAGAGATATGCAGAATAGACAAGCACCTCACTTGAATTATATGAATACTATGCAATCTCCGGCCCAACAAGACCCCCAACGGGCTGAATTTACTAGATTCAAGGATGAATTGTCTGATGTGATGAGAAATAAGCTAGGTATTGATTTTGGTAACACTAGAGTATATAAGAAACCTTATCATGCTAGCTTTGATACTGTTCCTTTTCCCAATGGATGGCGCTTGCCTGATTTTGTAAAATTTAGTGGGGATGATGAGCGCACCACTTGGGAACATATTAGTCAATATGTAGCTCAAATAGGGGAGGCTGAAAATTATGAAGCAATTAGAGTACGTTTGTTCTCATTATCACTTACTGGTACTGCTTTTTCTTGGTTCTCTTCATTAGCCCTTGGTTCTATTACGAGTTGGAATCAACTAGAGCGTAAGTTTTATGATCATTTTTATAGTGGCAATCATGAGATGAAATTAGCAGATTTAGCATCGGTTAGACAGGGTCGGGATGAAACTGTCTCTCAATTTATGAGAAGATTTAAAGATATTAAAAACCGTTGCTTTAATTTGCCTATTTCTGAAGTTGATCTTGCTGGCTTATGCTTTAGAGGTTTGAAATCTTCCATTAGAGAGAAGACAGATAATTGTGATTATTATTCGGTCGCGCAAGTACATATTAGAGCTGAGGTAGCTGAAGGCCGAATGAATAAAGAGAAGGAGAGTTTTAAGACACGTCGGTCTGTTCATATAGTTGATTATGAATCCGATGATTCGACCGACGATGATAATGATGTTTATTTAGCAGAATTTGTATGGCCTGCTAATAAGAAAAATGTGTCATGCTCATCTCTTAAGCCGATTCATAAGAATCGGCAAGAATACATAAAGTTTACTTTTGACGTGGCCAAATGTGATCGTATATTTTATGAATTGCTCAAATTTGGTTATATCAAGATTTCTCATGTTATACCACCAACAGAAGAATTGAGGAAGCGTGCTTATTGTAAGTTTCATAATTATTTTTCGCATGCTACTAATGATTGCAATGTCTTCCGTCGACAGGTTCAATCGGCTATTAATGAGGGCCGTTTGAAGTTTCATGAGATGCAAATTGATGAGATTCCTTTTCCGGTCAACACCATGGAATTGCAGCAGCCGAAGGTTTTGGTTCGACCGCATCAAGCCGAATCTACCAAAGGGAAGAATGTGGTGATTGGAGAGGAAAGACCGTCTTCAAAAGAGTCGGTTAGAGAAGTGACTTATGAGAAGACGGCTGATGGTATAGAGTCGTTCAAGGTTATTGTGAAGTCCTCTGGACAAGGGGGGCAAGGGCCGGTCATTACCTCTAAATCGCGGGCGCCCGGCGGTCAGACCGGCTGCGCCAGGCGGTCAGACCGCCTGTCCCCATGGACGCCCAAGGATGCAAATTCCAAAGTGTCCAGAAGTTGGTACTTGGAAGATGAATGTGGCAAAGGAGTAGGGTATTCAGAAGCCCAAAGTCACGTTTGATATGCTTTATGACAAGTACACCAAACAAAAGGCCGTTCCGAGCGATCGGCCTATAAAAAAAAGAATGAGATCACTGATTCAGCATGAAAGGATTCCTTCGCCTCCTCGCATGAACTTGGATCCGGTGTGGGATAACAATGGAGTGATGTGGGTGCCATATCATTCAACAATACAACCTTCGTTTCATCCTGGACGGGAAGGTCCGAGGAGACGCATACAGGATAGGATTGTGTATCCTAGACATGACCGATCGGCTTTCCATCAATCTGGTCAGAGGCACTGGACACAGGCGGTTAGACCGCCTGTAACAGGCGGTCAGACCGCCCGTCAAGGTCAGCCGCCAAGAGTTCCTCCGAGGTAGGTTTATCGACCTAAGAGGAAGGAGGAGGTGCAGAGCATGGATGTGGACTCAGAGAGGACTACTGAGTTCGATATTATTCAGGTTGGGACTATGGATGTCCCTATTGAGCGAAGTCTGGCTACAAAGCCGACTTCTAGTGGAAAGACTGTGGAGGATCAGGGATCTAGTGCTAACAAGACTCAGCAGCGCTTTCTTCCAAAGTGGTGTCCCGACGGGTTGACTCACACGCGGAAGAGGAAGCTTTAGAGACTTCGTTTTCGGGAAAGACAAGAGCAAGAGTTGGAGAAGCAGAGAGATGAATTCTTCAACCAAGTCAAGCCCATTATTCGACAGAAGAAGGAGTGAAAGCCGAAGGAAGGCCAACAGGCGGTCCAACCGGCTACACAGGCGGGACCGCCTATCATTCAGGGTCCGTAGCCCAGGCGGTTCGACCGCCTGTACAGGCGGTCAGACCGGGTGACGCAGAAGCGCCCGGTGTTTCTTCTTCCAGTTCTTCGGCTCGTGATAGCAAGTCAACATCGGTTCCCACTGCTGAGGACGATGAAGAACTTGTTGATTACAGTTCTTCTCCAGAGCACATGAATTTTGATGTGAATGTGCTTCATATGTCCATGAATGGGAACATGCTCGGAGGAGGAGGTTGCTCATCTCGATTTTGGTCCCAAGGAAGCTACATTCCAGAAGCCTAAAGCTGAAGACAACCACTTGAAGGCTTTATATCTGAAGGGACATATCAATATGAAGTCAATCTCACGGATGTTTGTCGATTGAGGGGTTATTGTGAATTTAATGCCCTATTCTTTGTACAAGAAGCTTGGTGGTTCAGATTTGGAGCTGATCAAGACCAACATGACCGTTAGCGGCATTGGTGGAGGAGAGCCTATTGGTGCCAAGGGGGTGATTTCTATGGAGCTTACTATTGGGAGCAAGACCTTGGTCACTGCTTTCTTTGTCGCTGAGACTCAAGGTAACTTCAGTTTAATCTTGGATCGTGATTGGATTCATGCAAACCAATGCATTCCTTCTACTTTGCATCAATGTTTAGTTCAATGGGTAGATGATGATGTAGAAGTTGTGCATGGTGATAATTTTGCTTGTGTTGCTTTAGCTGATAGCTCTTCGGTTGGCATTCATGATGATGTTAGATGTCTGTCAGGCTTAGATCTTTCTAAATTTGAGTTTATCAGCTGTACTAAGAATGGCTTCATCCCTACTGTCATAAAGCCGATGAACAATCGTCTAAATCATCTCATATGATTTAATGGATAATCGAGAGTGGTTGCGGCAGAGACTTGAACACTATCGGTCGCATCAGAACGATATGTGTGAAGCCATTGAGGATTTTGATGATATAAGAAAGCTAGGATGTGGTTTTACATCGGCCGATCCTCTTGAGGAGATAGACATTGGTGATGGTTCTTTGCCCAGGCCGACGCTTGTAAATAAGAATTTAGATCCTGCTTTTAAATCTGAATTAATAGAGTTATTAAAGGAGTATGTCCATTCCTTTGCTTGGAATTATCATGAAATGCTTGGTTTAAGCCGAGAGCTTGTTGAGCATCTGTTGCCTATTAAGTTTGGTTTTTGGCCTTATAAACAACGAACTAGGCGTTTTAATCCTGAAATTTATGACCGAGTTAAAGAGGAAATAAACCGGTTATTAGAAGTAAAGTTTATTAGACCTTGTTGATATGCTGAGTGGATTTCTAATATTGTGCCCGTGGAAAAGAAGGGAACAGGTAAGATTAGAGTGTGTATTGATTTTAGAAATCTTAATCGTGCTACTCCTAAAGATGAATAACCTATGCCAATAGCTGATATGCTTATCGATGCTGCGTCTGGACATAGAATGATTAGGTTTCTTGATAGTAATGCTGGTTTCAATCAAATATTTATGGTCGAAGAGGATATATCCAAAACGGCTTTTGTGTGTCCAGGCTTTATTGGTTTATTTGAGTGAATTGTTATGACTTTTGGTTTAAATAATGTCGGTGCTACTTATCAAAAGGTGATGAATTTGATTTTCCATGATTTGCTTGGCATTATCTTGGAAGTTTATATCGATGATATTGTTGTCAAATCGGCTGGAAGTGGTTCTCATTTGGCCGATTTGAGACTTGCATTTGAAAGGATGCGTCGGCCTGGTTTGAAGATGAATCGACTCAAATGTGCTTTTAGTGTGTCGGTTGGAAAGTTTTTGGGCTTCATAGTTCATGAGAATGGAATAGAGATTGATCCGAAGAAGGCCGACACTATTGGCAAGTTGTAGGCGCCTAGTTCTAAGAAAGAGTTGCAGAAATTCTTGGGCAAGGTGAATTACTTGAGAAGATTTATTTGCAATTTGTCAGGAAAGGTGAATGCTTTTACTCCTTTGCTTCGGTTGAAAGATGATGCTGAATTTACTTGGGGGCAAAACAACAAGAGGCGTTTGAAGAGATCAAGCATTATTTATCTTCGCCTCCGGTTCTTCGGGCACCTAGGAGAGGGGTTCCTTTTAAATTATATATCACGGCCGAAGAAAGTGTTATTGGGGTTGTTTTGATTCAAGAGACTGAAGGGAAATAATATATTATTGCATATGCAAGTAGAAGATTATTGGACGCCAAAATGAGGTTTAATTTTATTGAAAAGTTATGCTTATCATTATATAATGCTTGTACAAAGTTGAGGCATTATTTGTTACTAAATACTTGCATAGTTGCTAGTCAAGCCGACATAATTAAATAAATGTTGCATAGACCTATATTAAGTGGTAGAATCGGCAAATGGGCTTATGTTTTAATTGAATATGATTTAGTCTTTGAGCCATTGAAATCTATGAAAGGACAAATCGTTGCCGATTTTATTGTTGAACATAGAATTAGTGAACATCTTTATTTAAATATTGGCTATATTACTTTTACTCCATGGAAATTACATTTTGATGGATCGGTTTGCAAAGGTGGTTGTGGAGTTGGTGTTATTCTTATATCACCAAACGATATTTTTTTTGAGGCTCTTAACCGATTAAATCATAAATGCACTAATAACCAAACCGAATATGAAGCTTTATTATTCAGGTTGGAGATTTTACATGATATGGGAGTGAAACATGTTGAAGCATATGGTGATTCTCTTTTGGTAGTGCAGCAAGTATCTAAGATTTGTCAATGTTTAGATTGGTTTTTGAATGCTTATCTTGATAAGTGTTTAGATATTATATCTTGCTTTGATGAACTTGTCATTTATCATGTACCAAGAGAAGAGAATCCTAGAGCTAATGCGTTGGCACATCAAGCATCAGGCTATAATGTTCAGAAAAGAATTTTTCATGAAAAGAGGTTGATGTTTCGTGAAGCTGAAGTTTCTACCCTAGAACAGGCGGTTCGACCGCCTGTCACAGCCGGTCTGACCGGTACGGCCGGTCTAACCGCCAGTACAGGCGGTCTGACCGCCTGCGCCTCTGAAAACACTGATTCGGCTGTTAATGATTTTCAATCTATTGTGGCCGATGTTGGTGATTGGAGGAAGCCTCTGGTGGAGTGTTTACAGAATACTAGCAAGTCGGTTGATCGAAAAGTCCGACGGTGGGCTTTCAAGTTTACTTTGATTGATGGTGAACTATATCGTCGGACCATGGATAGATTGCTTTTGAAATGCTTAGATCCTGATCAAGCTAGATTGGCTATGGCAGAGGTTCATGAAGGAATTTGTGGTACACATCAATCGGCTCGAATAATGAAGTGGCTCCTTAGGCGTGCTTGCTTTTATTGGCCTACAATGATAGCCGATTGTTTTCATTACTACAAAGGATTTGAAGAGTGTCAAAAGTTCAGGGATATTCAGATTGCACCTGCTGCGTTGATGCATCCAATCATTAAACCATGGCCTTTTAGAGGATGGGATTTAGATTTTGTTGGTAAGATTCATCCTCCTTCATCCAAGGGTCATTGTTTTGTGATTGTGGCTACTGATTATTTTACTAAGCGGACTGAAGCAATTCCCCTCAAGAACATGACACACAGAGAGGTTATTGAGTTTGTTATTGGGCTTATTATTCATAGATTTGGGATTCCTCAAACATTGACGACAGATCAAGGGACGTCGTTTATTTCTAAGGAGGTACGTGAAGTTTGTTGGATCCTATGGTATTAAATTGCTCAATTCATCTCCTTATTATGCTCAAGCTAATGGTCAAGCCGAGTAGAGCAATAAGATTTTAATTAAGCTCATAAAGAAGAAAATTGAAGATCATCCTAAGCGGTGGCACGAGGTGTTATCTGAGGCATTATGGGCACATCGTATTTCTTGACATGGTGCTACTAAGGTTACTCCATTTGAGCTTGTCTATGATCAAGAGGCCGTTTTGCCCGTTGAGGTAAATCTGGCTGCTGATAGATTGGCTAAAAATGATCTTGATGCTAGCACATATTGTGCTTTGATGATGGATAATATTGATGATGTGACCGACAAGCGTTTGGAGGCCTTAGAGGAGATTGAAAAAAGATAAAAGAAGAGTGGCTCGAGCATATAACAAGAAGGTAAAGCATAAATCCTTTCAAGTTGGTGATTTAGTTTGGAAGACTATTTTGTCTATAGGGACAAAGAGCAACAAGTTTGGAAAATGATCTCCAAATTGGGAAGGACCGTATCGTATTCTGAAGGTTTTTTTCTGGGAATTCCTATATGGTGGAGACTTTGCAAGGATTTCAGTTGCCAAGGGCGCTTAATGGGAAGTACTTGAAGAAAGGCAACATGCTTGAAGGGATATGGCCGATATCTCATATCACCCTTAGAGAAAAAAAAATAGCCAACAATAGAGGGTCGTTCTTAGTCTGATTAAATGTTTTGTGGTAAACAAAGTTTTACCAAAAAACAGGGGGCATATGTTGACGACCAAAAATGACTTAAAGCCGATCAGGCTGAGACAACCGGTTTAGACCTCCTGTACACGCGGTTAGACCGGCTGGCCCTGTAGCCGATCTAGCAATGTGCTAGGCGGTCTAACCGCCTGTCACAGGCGGTCTGACCTCCTGTCCCCGAGTCCGAGTAGAATCAGGTTTTTGCACGTTTTTAGATCTGTACAAGGACTTTCTTGCGGGGCAAGACCTCCCCACCTTATAAATATAAAGGGCCGTGGCTGATTGAGGACCTCTACCTAATCATACAAATCATTGTCTTACTTTTTATCTCCAAACCCTAGCTTTTCCAACCCCTTTGCTTTCCTTCTTCGTCTCCGCGATGTTTTAGGACGTTCTAAGTGGCCTTGCCGACCTTAGAACAACCCTAGGTTCGCAGCCTCCGACGGGGTCCCTCCCGAGGTTGTGATCGTAGGCTTTCGTGGCGCCTCTGTACAGACGGTCTGACCGGCCCCTACAGGCGGTCTGACCGGTTGTGTCCAGAAGCTCCGGCGAGGAGATTTCGACGATCGCGCGATCTAGCGTTTTCGTGTGTTGACCAGAAGTGCGTCAACAATGGGGTTGACGTAGAGAAAGCAGTGGTGAGCGGTCACGAGCACGCTTCCTAGAGACCTGATCACCGTTGTGGTTCGGAGACACCGCTCTCCCTCGATCCGCTGCACGGCAGAAGGAGGGACGCGCCATGCAGAAGATGGTGAGGGTGTGAGTTGTCGCGTGTCTTACCCATCAAGAGGATGTCTCCTATAAAAGAGTAAGGCCACCGCCGCCCCATGTTTTGAACTGCCAGTTCCCAGTAACCGCCCTCCGGAATATCTCGATGTCGAACCCATGGAGTCGCCACACGTACAAGGTTGTGCTTGTGCGCGCATTCCGCTCATGGGCATGACTTGACAGTCTAGGTGTTGGTGGTTTGATCTTTGACAAAAAGGGAGAATAAGTCACCAACATGTACGTTATAAGTCACGCTATCATCACACCCTCCGGAATATATCAACGCGCCACCCACGGAGCCGCCACATGTACAAGGTTGTGCGTGCGTTCCGCTCGTGGCTTGACTTGGCAGTCTAGGTGTTGGCGATTTGATCCAAAATAAACGGTAAAAAGGGAGAATAATTCACCCACATGTACGTTATAAGTCACTTTATTATCACACCCTCCAGAATATTTCGACGCCCCACCTACGGAGCCGCCACACATACAAGGTTGTGCGCGCATTCCGCTTGTGGGATTAATTTGGCAATCTAGGTGTTGGTACGGTTTGATCCAAAATAAATGGTAAAAAGGGAGAATAAGTCACTCATACATACATCATAAGTCACGCTATCATCACACGAAAAATGTGTGAAATTTACACTCGCACGTGCTTGTGTTTAGCTACCCAAGCTTCACAACTTGAAGGCAGCCGCTAGAGCTCTCCATTTACCTTGGTTCTCACCACCATTGCTTGGCATGGTGGTATTAACCCAATGCCATCTCTACAGACCATATTGGCTTTCCTATATGGAATAGGGGCCCAATGAGTACAGCCCAATTGCTGCCCAAAAGAAAGGCGATCAGCTGCATGGGCCTAATTCCAACACATTGTGGGGGTATTTTCCTAATTGCATCGCAGGCTTCGTGTTATTTTTTTTTTAGGAAAAAGTCCTTTTGACCTCCCTGGACATTGGGCCGAGTTTAATTTGTCTCCTTGGACCGCAAAACCGGGTAATCAACCTCCCTTAACTTTAGAAACCGTACGTTTTACCTCCCTGAGCTGTATATAAGCGGTTTTGAAGGCGGTTTTGAATTTTTTTATTTCAGCTAAAACTTTGAATCTAATTTTGTTGGACTCCACATAAGTATATTTATATACATAAAATATATAATATGGTATGTGTTAGTACAAAATTTTTATTATAGATTTATATCTATTTTAGTACATGATCCAATGAGTATGATTTTTTTAATGCATTTGAAGCAAACAATAATTAGCTCAACATAAAAATTTCACCATGATTGGACCATAAAAATGCAGTTATGAATTACTTCATTTAACTATAGTAAAAAAATCTAAATCTATAATAAAATTTTGTAATAAAACTTTAATACTAAAGCATACTGTATTATATATTTTCTGTGTTAACATATTTATGTGGAGTCCAACAAAATTGGATTTTTGATTTTATGATTTTTTTTTATTTACTATGATTTTTCAAAGTTTCAGCCAAAATAAATAAAAAAGAATAAATTTAAAACCACCTTCAAAACTGCTTATATACGGCTCAGGGAGGTAAAACGCATGGTTTCAAAAGTTAAGCGAGGTTGGTTACCCGGTTTTGCGGTCCAGAGAGACAAATTAAACTCGGCCCAATGTCCAAAGAGGCCAAAAGGACTTTTTCCTATTTTTTATATCGAAACCGTTGTCAGCGCTTGTTTGTTAAGTGGCCAGCATCCAAGTCGACTGAATTTACTCAAGCTGTTTGCTGCTTGCTTGCACTGAACTGCAATTTAGTCAATTTACTCAAGCTGTTGGAGGAGCTATTCACTTGATGTTACCTAGTGTATAGGCTCGATGTCGATGAGGAGGCCCTGAGTCGGGTACGGCATGGGATGCCTGGAGAAGCTGCCATCGCATCCATCTGCGAGCTTCCACCGGAAGCGCGTGACGATGTGGTGCACGGCCACCAGCGTCTCCACTTTGGAGAACTCGTTCCCGGGGCACATGCGCGCGCCACCGCCGAACGGCACGAAGCTGTAGGGCGCCAGCGCCGCCGGGTCGTCGAAGCGCGCCGGGTCGAACCTGCCGGGGTCAGGGAAGATGGCCTGGTCCCAGTGCGTCATGTTGGTCGCGTACATCACCTGCCACCCTTTCGGGATGACGTAGCCGCCGAACTCCACGTCAGCGAGCGTCCTCCTCAGCATGCTGAACGCCGGTGGGACAATCCGCAGCGTCTCCATCGCCGCCGCCCAGGTGTGCCTCATCTTGCAGAGGTCCTCCCATGACAGAGCCTCCCCTTCCGCCTTGCACCGCGCGATCTCTTCTTGCTCTGTATGCAATCAATCCACGACAGATTCGTATCCACGGTTGCAATCGATCCATGGTCTAAAGTAAACTGAAATTTTCCCAATCTGATTTGGAATTACCTTGGAGAACTTTGGCGTAGGCGTCCTTGTTGGCGTCGAGGTGGCGGAGGAGGAAGGTGATGAGTGCGGCGGTGGTGTCGTGCGCGGCGACCATGATGTCCTCGTTGGGGAGGCCCTTGGAGAGCATGTGGGTGAGTATGTCGTCAGCCGGCGAGCTCTCGCCGCGCTCCAGCTTGGCTCGACGCTCGTCGATGACCGCCGCGACGGCGCGCCGCCCGCGCCGGCTCGCCGCAAGGCACCGGCTGAACCTGGTGAATGGCAGGACGATCGGGACCGACCAGATGCCCTGCACCAGCTGCTGGAACTCCGTCGCGCGCCCTATCATATAATAGCAACATAAAATGAACGTCTACTGTGACTGAATAAACACACTGATATAAATATAACTGTCCAACGAAATAAAACCTGAAATCCATAGCAAATATCAAGCATTGAACTCATTTTGTTTCAGCAATAAGATCTAAGAAAACACTCATTTTGTGCCAATGATATTTCATATACCAGATCGAAGGTACATCCTAATAGCATCAATATTGCTTATCATGTTAAACACTGCATATTCTTGTAAATATAGATACATTGCTTTAAAGTCTTATTTATATTCAGAATGCTTATAGCTTTAGAAACACTAAAGAAGAATAAATGCATTTGTACTTGATGCACACCAGCTGCACTTTGATGCGAACCAGCTGCGGCTGCTCAGCTCTGCAAGGCCCGTAGCCAGCCTCTTGAGGTACTGCTGCTGCTGCCGCGCACAGGGGTAAAAAGCATGTACCGAGCTAGCCAAATGATCCTTTGATTCTTTCCATTTGTTGTGTTCTAATAATAATACAAGGTCATCAACCAAACCTGCATAACATTTGTATGTTATCCAATGATCTTAGCAGAATAAGATTTTACTAAAGTTATCTCATAAGCTCCCTAGTAATAGTAGAAAGTTGAGAATGACAAACATCTTTACAGTACTAGACTGAACAAAAAAAAACAATTATTTCACAAATCAAAATTTTCTATTCTTACCATGAGACATGGCCATACTAAAGAATCGAGAAAACTGAAGACAAAACATATTACCATTGCATACTACTAGTTGGTTTTAAACATACTAAAGAAGGTACTTAAAATTCGTTTTAGACATAATGCAATGGGGTACTACTAATTTGGTTTTAGACATACAGTAAGATGATAGAGCATATTGCCAAAATCTTAAATACCATGAAGCATTATGAAAGATCTAATGTGCATCATAACATCATTCTTTTTTCTAAATAGATCAGATGGTGACCAACCAAACCATGTGGGCAGTAGGTAGGACAAGCTAGCAATGGGAACACAAACACTATTCCGCTTTTCAGAAATAAAGTGGCCTTATTTTCTATCGAAATAAAGGAACAAATATGACCATGTTTGGCTATCGATTCGAATAAACCAGCCAGTACCAGTACATTTAACTGGAGAAACCTAAGTGATACTATTAACTGCAATTCAAGGCCAAGCATCAATAAATGAGACATTTAACTGGAGAAACCTAAGTGATACTATTAACTGGCAATTCAAGGCCAAGCATCAATAAATGGGACCCGAATAAATTTCAGTAACAGTACCTCTGTTGTTCCAATGACTGAGCTAGATTCACCATTCAGCTCATCACCATGATAAGTAGCTTAGTCTGCAATGGAAATATACAAAGGTAATCAACTTCCATCACACATAAAGTGATAAGAAAGTGGAATTCCAATTGCAAGATTCCACTAATCAAAAACAGGAATAGTTCCAGCTCACACTTATTCTACTGCAATAGAAGCTCACAATAGTACATTCATCATCTATCGTCCCCAAAAAATCCGCACACCCAGCATATATAATACAACTGACTCCAGACCTCTGAGCTGTCTTCATCCACATTACACACAAAATGTATGCTTGCCTCGTCAATTGATCTCTTTGAACCAACATTGAGCATACACGTGTGAGCTTGCTTATGGTTGTAGGTGCTAATAATTGGAATATACTTGTCTAATAAGAACACACTTGTATATCAATCGTCCAGCACTGCAAAAGCCATGCATATGTTCCACGAGTTGAGATACTACCACTCCAATTGAACTCAATAAACAAAGTCTGACTAACAATCCAAATTATTTGTGGAGTTCAGATATATAGTTGGACAAATAAAATGTAGTCTATTAAGCCTTATCCTTGGACTTATTTACCTACAGTTGCACTTAAAAAAGCTACTACCTCTGTTACTACAATTGTAGTCACAAGTAGCTACATGAGACAAATGTACTCAGCAGTTGGATGAGGCATATAGAAAATAGCAGAGTATGTCATAGATCCCGTGTCACTAAACAGATTAAATATCATATTTTGCTCATCATGCAGGGCATGTCTGCGTCTAAAATTCAGTCAAAGTCGCACACTAACTTTACATTTCAATGAAAAATACAGATAAGAGAAAACAGAGTTAGAGTTGATTTTTAGTTAGTAATGCAATTATACTGTAATAACCTTCCATAGGAGGGCGCATGGGTATGAAGACATACAGAAAGCATATCTTAGTACATAACATTGGCTAGGGCACGCTCAGTACTTCCCTTGAGCAGTAGAACGTGCAAGGGGCAAAGAATAACCAGTAGCCCCATCACATTAACGGCAGGCCAATTTTAGTATTGTTCTCTAGAAATAGGTGCTCTAACCTCACTGGGAATGGCTACGATGGCAACAGTAATTATAGGTTGTCATGGTGAGAGGCAAAGCAAGGACAAACCTAAAATAGTAAGAAACCAGAAAGAAACCGAATCATCTTCCATTCCTGTCCAATTAATATATAAACTACTATTAGATTGGCATCTTTATGTGCTTGCGCAACTGAACATATATTTGCTGATGCTAAACAAGACTGAACATATATCTACTTCACACGAAGAACAGTCCAGTAGCATTTGTAGGCATCATATTCTAGCATGATAGAAAAAAAGAGAGTTCTTTAGCATCTGTAACATCTCTTATTTAACCGAATTATTTTCTTAATTTTTTAGCAACATAGACCACTGCTTGCATATTGTATATGTTTATATTAGCCTACGGTGTAATTCTTTGGTGGGATGGCAAGCTTCAAATCACATCAGCACAGTTAGATGTGATTACAAAAAGAAGAGAAAAATTGACCTGTGATTGTGAGAAGACAAATCGAATGGATTCCTTCTTGCCTTTCCCCGTCTTGCCTTTCTCGTCGAAGAAATACTCCATGGTGAGCAGATTTGGTTGGGTCAGAAGCTAAACAAGGCTAGAAAAAAAGATCAAGCACCACAGGAGAATATGCATATGCTCCGACCTGCGGGGAAGATTGGCTCGGCCTTCGCGTCCGCCGGCGCTGGTGCCGCGGGGAAGATATGGTCCGGCCTTCGCATCCGCCGGCGCTGGTGCCGTCGCCATAAGCGCGCCCTGCGAGACGGTCGAGTAGAGCAGAAGGGAGCGAATCAAGGCAGAGGAGAGCAGAGACGGGATGAGAGTGCCAATCCGAAGCTCGCAATGATAGCGTACCTAGATCTCCCACAACGCCGAGCTCATGTGGCTTCCCATGCTCGAGCAATAGCGGAGCCAAAGCCGGCGTTGAGCTGAGGCGAGCAGGGGAGGGGGCTTGCCCGCCGATGCTACTTCCTTTTGAGGCACTCCTGAGCGCCGACGGGTGAGCCCCAGCCCGCGCTGGCGCGCGGAAGACGACGACGGAGCAGCAGGTGGGTGGTGCAATCCGGTGGAGGCAGGCGGAGAGCAAGGAGGCGAGAGGAGGAGGCGGCGGCGGCGGCGGCAGGGAGAGAGAGCGCTGCGAGGTAGGGTTTGCCAAACCACGTAAACCGGTAAACTCGGTTTGGGTCGCGCGGGGGAGCGTCGTGTGAAAGAGCGGACGCGTAGCGATTGAACTGCGACGAATGAAAATTTCGGGCCCGGGGAAAGAAGACGTGGCCTTCGCACTTTCGAACACGTCGATGGAGGGCGACTGGCTCGCCGAAGAGGGGGTAAATCCCTGCAAGTTTTAACCATTCCGATATGTTAGACTATTAGGGATATCAGAATTCAGAACAAAAGGACTCCATCCAAGTAGACTAATATATCAAAGTTTTTCATCCATAAGCAGGTGATTACTTGGATGGATTTTTTTCTTAACCAAAGGAAGCAGGTGCTCTGCTTTCAATATATAGAAAGCATGGTTATTATGTACAAATGATCACTTGAAATTTTGTTTTTTTTACAGGGGAATGATCACTTGGATTGGCTAGCCACTCTTGAGAGTGGTTTGAAACTTTAGGTGTAGATTTTATGGTTGTTGAAGTATAAACTACGACCATTTTCCCTATCAACTAGACGTTTAGGGGGTTCACAGTAATTGAAAAAAAAGGATAAAATGGAAATCCATACTGAGAATCAAAGAGTGCTTATCCATCATTTTTTTTGCGAATCACACAGACGCAGACGCTCACAAACACGCACGCACACTTGCCCCTACAAACATACGCACACAACCCTACCCCTATGAGCATCTCCGAAAGACTGGGCCGGCAAATCCTCCAAATTGACGAAGTCACCACAGCCGCCTCGCTATCGACGGGCACATCGCCTACCACTGAAAGAATAGCGCCGGTTAAATTCTGGAATAAATCCAGGAAAATGCGAACACCAGTGCCGAGTCGAGGACTCGAACACTGGTGGGCTGGTTCCACCACAAGAAACCTTGCCAGCTGAGTTAAAGCTCAGTTCGCCCATCCTTTGGATAAGCATGGAACGGCTGGTCGTGGGCTAATCGCTGGTAGGTATCATATACTACATATATTATATAATATAATGTAACATTCGGTTTTCCCGAATTTACAAACATATCAAGTTTCTATAACTTCTGATTAAAATTAACTGACCTTGTTAATCTCCATCGTGAGTAAATCATTTTGACCTCTAAAATTTTTAGCTTGCTTCCGAGGTTCTTTCCTTGAGTGGAATTTGAATATTTACAAATGCGAATTCAAAATAAAATTATTTATGTTTTATGGCTATTTTTCTCCTAGGAAAAACATAAATATTCTTTATACAAATATATTTTCCCAGAATTTTTTGTGCAACTTGTGTGATGTGTGTGAGCAAGTTGCTTATTCAACTCAGCTTGAATTTAGAAGTAAATCTAAATTCACAGCTAGTTTAAACAATTTTTAACCGATAGGAAAACCCTTTGCTCCCTTTGCTCTCATTCCCTTTTCATAGTCCAAAAGCCTAGCACCGCATGCCACATGTTTGACCACTCGTCTTATTCAAAATAATTTATGCAACATAGTCATATTTCAGTCAGTCTTGAAGGAAATTTATTAATCATAACAAAAAAGTAATATTTTTTACAAAATTTTGAATAAGACGAATGGACAAACTTTGGATGAGAAAGTCAAATGAATTGTAATTTGTAAGGGACAATATATGTTGATGTACGGGGGGATACCCACCGTCAGAATTTCATAGAATATCAAAAAAATTCAAAGGACTGGGTATCATATTCATAGATATATTAAGCCGCGTGAAATAACTCAGCTCCTATCATAAAGACATTCCACGGGGATATGGGCGTTTGACCTTGACGTGGACGTGTTGTTCGTCGAAGTGTGGCGTTCGCATCACGCTGGCCACATCGGGACGTCGGTTCTAAACAAAAATTGGTTCCCGTCGGCTGCTATTGCTTCGTTGCTATCGGGCTTGTCCCAAGGCCCATCACACGCATCGTCGATTTATACGCAGCCGTCGGTTCGCCGCTCTGCGCGGCTGTGCTCTCCTTGGGTGGCCTCCGACCCACCAGTCCTCTGCGCCGTTGCCATGGTTCGTCTTCTTCTTGCAAGAATCGCTTTTGCGGTCTCCGTGGTCTCTCTTCCTCCCCCCTCTGCTTCCTTCTATATGGGTGGTGTCGGCCTCACCATCCCTACAATCCCACCAGGCCATGTATAGCGGGCCCACTTGATATTCAGGGGTATTCATTGAATACCTTTATTTTTACTAAAAAATCAAGTATATGTACTCATATACATACATCATTATTCAAACAAATGATAAAATGGACATCCGGTCTACGTCCCTTCTCTTTCTAGACCAGACAGCAAAAAAATCAGCCTGTAGTTGGCTGACCTATCCCTCGCGGGGCTATCTGCCCCACTCAGGAGCACTTAGGAGACCGAAAAAGAGGCCTATCAAGCTTTCAACTGCTCTCTCATCTCTACCTCTGATTCAACTCGAACCCTAACTACATAGGCAGTCAACGGCGCTGGCGGGCGCCGGCGGGGCCGAGAGGATCTTTGTGATGCTATTGGCTCTTCTTAGCCTATACGAATTACTCCACAAGTGAACAAAGACTGATGTAGCTTTTCATTAGGGGAGTAAAGTCTGGGTATCAAATCCAAGGAATGATAGACACGATTAAGTTCAGAACTATTTAACCAGACTCCACAGGAGGTTGGAAGGACAGAAGACTCCACAAGAGGTTGGAAGGACAGAGGGCAGAGGGCCTAACTTTAGTTAATCTGCTCGATAATCTAATAACTAGCTATTTACTACCTGATCTGTTTCGATGGCTAGAAGGGAAGGATCTCAGAAAGGGATGGGATTGGGATCCAACGACAACCTGCACTGTTGTTATGAAAACACCCGAACATGGCAGACTACGAAGGATGGACAGGGTTGTCACCACCTGTCACCTACCACAACAGTACCGTGAGGTGGAACACAACCAAAGATGACTTTCAAGCTTAGGCACCACGCCTATGTTGTCAAATCACTAACTTTCGCCTCCCGGAAAGGCAAGAAGAAACCTCAAATGAGCAGACTGCGTAGACAAGGGATCTCGTAGATCAAAAAGTAATAAATGACTAACTACTAGAAGTAAGTAAGTAAACTAGTGAGACACTAAAGAAAGACAAGGAACTTTGCTTAGAATTTATACCTTAAGCTTGTTCCCTCTCCAAATTAAAGCTTGGCTATTAACCGAGACCTCACTCCACACTCTCTCTATTCTACAAGACTACAACTATACTTCAAAGTCACTCTTCTTATCCATTAGAATGGTGAGTAATGAATGGCCTGGAGAGTGAGTATTTGTAGCAACAGCTGGTCGGTTTAGGGTGGCAACCGACTTGGTGAACCATCATAGAAATTGGGCCCCGAATGGCCGAGTGGGAGAGCCGGCCGGACAGGTGATGCTGCCGCATAGCACCGCCCTTTGAAACAAGGGCTCTGATCTCGTCGCCAGGTCGTTTGCATTGGAGGTAGCATGCGCAAGGTTGGTTCAGCCAGACAGGTGGGCCCTTCAATACTTAGCTAGTCCTTTCGGGTCCGTTGGATGAACCGACTTCAATCTCACTACCGTGCTTCCTCTGGAATGTGTTTGTAGTCACCTGGATCACTGATGTGGCTGGAAGCCGAGATGGGCTGGCTGGCCAGGCTCTACGCTGGCTTTCGCCTAATTTTCCGCTTTTTCTTGTTTCAAATAAACATCAAAACTCATGGAACTTCTTCTGGTAAAAATATTTATTACATTTTGGCATTAGGAGGGTTCATTTTAGTCGAAATGTTGATGAGTTTTCTATAATAAATTTGGCAAATATTACTCATCAATAGATGCCTAGGGAGGGGTTGAATAGGCGTTTCTTCAAATTTCTTCAAATATACTTCACAACAGAAAAGTTCAACGGAACTTCCGACAAGCTTAGGAAGTTTCAACAAGGCTGAACTTCCAAAGTCTAACGAACTTCCGACAAAAGGTGTGTTCTTCATGAAATTCAAAATCTAAAATGAAAACAGAAATATTGTATGAATCAAAAGATTCACAATGATCCCATGAGATGATGCAATACTCTAGGATCTTTATAAGAGGAACAACTTGTAGAGATAGATCGGGTCAAATAAAGTAATAGGTCTAGATGAGCAACATGAACATATATGAACAATAACAACAACAAATAAGTCAATAGACAAGAGACACATATTTGTTCTCAAAGTTCACTAAGATCACAAAGAGGAAGGTTTTCAACTAACATTTTCCTCCCATGTATCGACCACAAAAGAAGTTTGAGTTACTTACTAAATGTTCCACGAAGGAATGAGTAATACAAAATTCATGGAGAGCTCACAATCCATCGAGCACTCCATGGGCGACGTCAAACCGTCTAGAAGTCTTGGAGGAAGCTCCAAGAGTAACAAATGCGAATCAATCAGCATAGATGCTTCAAGTGCTCAAGAGACCAAAGGTTTGCCTTTCCCCAACTCAAATGCTCAAGGCTCTCAACTCAATCTAGATCTCAGCCAAGCCCTAGCTCAAAAAGAGTAAAGGAATGGCTCAAGGGAGTGTTTGGGAAGAGGGGAGAGAACTTGAGAAGGTGTTCAGTATGAATGGGTCGGTAGCACTGTGAGGAGGGGGTGAGGGGTTATTTATACGCAACCCCCAAAAACTAGCCATTATGTGTCGTCGAAGTTGCTTGTAGGAACTTCTGATGATGCTCGGAACTTCCAAAGAATAAATTAAATTTAAGTTGGGAGAAGGACGGGCACCCCTTTGCGGAAGTATTACAAACTTCCACCAGTGCTTGGCAGAATTTCTGACAGGTGTCGGAACTTGTGACAAATCGTAGATCTTCAGAACAAATGCATGTGTGTTAACCTTTGTGTCTCTCTTTTATTGTTAGGATCTCTACTAATCACTTTTGGCATCTCCAAATAATTCTTCACATCCCTCTTAATAGTACGATGTTTCCTAAACTCAATTTCAAAAATGGAAAATGATAAAAGATCTGTAATGAGGCATTAATTGTCACCTTCCATCCTTTAGCGAGTGACTTCCTTTGTTCAAAATATATCTCTCATGGCTCTTAAACATTTCAACATCTCAAATAATCTCATTAGCTCCTTAATTGCATATGACATCAACACCAAAACCTACGTAGGGAGCCAAATGCACTTTCAGGGGCGGAGCGGAGCAGAGGCGATCCACATGGTCTACGGCTTCATGTGGAGATGAGGGTTAGCCAGCGATGGGGCTTCCTATCTATCACCGGAAGATGGTTAAGGGATCCATCTATAAAGCCCACCAAGGCCCACCTAGTGATGACCCTTCCAACCATTATTTTCAACATTGTCATTTTGCTAGTTCAATAATTAGGATGAAAAGCTACAACATGTCACTTGATGAGTATTAACATGCAACATCTGAAATGTTGATATTTCAAAAAATAAATATTGAAACTGTATAAAAAAATATTGACGTACAAATTTTGAAATGTTGAATATTTTTCAACCTACGCATCTCTGGCGAGCTGGGCAATTGTGCGACCGGCGGTGTGGAGACGCAAGGCGGTGCACAGCGAAGGGTGGCTCAGCTCATAGGAGGCCATTGCAGGGCACCACGGAGGGCGCGCGCAGGCTCCCAGCGACGCGACACGGCCCGCAGGATGCCGCAGAGGCGCACGACAGCGAGTGATGAGCAGGTGACCATGGTGGCGCACGATTGAGGGCAAAGCGGGCTTATAGCAGCTTGGCATAGATAGGGGACATGCACAATGGCTGGCGCCACAACATCGAGCGGTGGTGCATCCTCTTGGCAGTGTTGAGCGACGCCTCGTGGGCTCATGGCGGCGACATGTGGGAGACTGGTGGGAGGTCACCGCTGCGTCCGGGAGGTAGCTGACGAGATCATTGGGGATAGCGCTGGCCCGGAGGTGGAGGCGGGAGCAACGGAGTAGGAAGACGATAATGAGGGTGGGATCCAAGGGATGAATTTGTTTGCATGAATCTCAAACACTGGAAGGTGGAGAAGTTACGTTCTACCGGTCTCAGTGTGCTTTTCTCCCATGTAGGGAGCTGTGATGAAAATAATCCTATTATCCTATTTGACCGCTATACATGTCCTTGCGTAGGCATAGTCATCACTACTCATGAATAGGGCCAGCACAAGCTCTCTACTCGATTGAAGAGAAGACAGGGCGCACAAGCGCTCTACTCAATTGATGAGAAGACAGGGCCAGCACAAGCCCTCTACTCGATTGAAGAGAAGAAAGGGCCAGCACAAGCCGTATGGGACTAGCTCCGCCCACTGGTTACTGCTAGACCATATATTATATGCATCCTGGGGCCTATGAGGTTTTGTTGAATGGGGTGCTAGAACTAGGGCTGGGCAAAACTAATCGAGAACCGAAATTCCTCGGTTATCTCGGTTTGGTCTCGGTACCAGTTCCTCAGGAGCCGAAATTACTCAGTTAGTTTGGTTCGGTACTAAGTTAACCGAAAAGAACCGAGGTGACCAAAGAGGCCCATCAACAGCCTAGAACTTCGAATTGTACTGCAAGGCTTCCTGTTAGCACGGCATAGATATCTGTTAATAGATTCTCATATTTCTTTTGTATGTAAAGGACTCCAACCTGTATGCTGGGTCTTTGTGATATTGCATATAATATCTATTCTGCACATTTTTCACTACTGCTGTGTACTACCAAGTTGTTTCAGGCCATACCAAGTTGTTTTGGTTGGTTTACTGACTGCTTAGAGTTTGGACTAGGATTTGCGTCGTTTAAATATAATTCTGCACATATTTAGAATCTGAACATTACAATATGCAGTTCTGATCAGATTTTTTTTTCCTTTCAGATTTGAAGAAAGAATGAAGTTTCTTTGAGGATGAAGATTCCTTTGAAAGATTTCAGATCATTAACTTCATCAAAATTATAGTAGTGCCCAGTAGAACTACTGAATTGATACTGAAAATAGTGCTCATGTAATATGGCTATCCTGAATTTTCCCTTCCCTTGATCAAGTATTCGAGAACAGTGTTAAACTATTATCAAGATTATCCTTTGTATTGAGAATTTCATCGGTACTCAAAAGGCGTTTAAAAGGCACTGTGATCGAGTTGACATGTAGAAAAATGCTAACAGTTCAAATTCTCGCAAGTGATGTAATTTGTTTTTGATGTTGTATACTTTGATTTCGATTGCTGCAATACACAAACTATTATCCCCATGTCTTTGTCATTTGTGAAGTTGGTCTTCACAAATATGTTATTTTAGCAGCAACACGAGTATTTGAGTAGTACGCAACTGTGTTAGACAAGCAGCATAACGCAAAAGCAAGCAAGCTGCTAGCACATGCGGACACCGCCGCACCGGCAGGGGATGGAGATAAGCAAATTGTGTTAGCTAGTACATGCAGGCATTGTGGGTTTGTTGCTGGTCAGCCACCGCGTCCGCAAAAGGCATGTTCAGCGGCCACTTTCCTTAGCGAACTGTCACCGACCCGCCAAGTTTCCTTAGTGGCGAGCTTTGTCGGTTCGTGGCTGTCCGCAACCTTCCCTGCCTGCATCCCTAGCTCCTGTCATTTGACGCACGTACCCAACGCTATCCTCTGCCTCCCGGGCCCAGGCTGCTGCTGGTAATTGGGGATTATGCATGGCGTGCTTGACATGCTAGCGCGGAGGTACAGGTATGGCGTTGTATACATATATGTTGATGGTAAAAATCCTGTTGAGGTGCAATTGTTTTTTAATGTGGGCCAACCAGTTTTTGTAGAAAAAAGTTCAAAGCTCAATGAAGTGCTATATGTGTCAACTCATGTTTCATATGAAATGAGTGCCACACCTTTTGTTGAAATAAGTATGGAAATGTTCCGCCAGATGTAGTGAATGGCAACTGCGGACTAGAAGAGGCTGGCAATGGTGAGCACTGATTCATCAGTATCTTAGGCTTCAACATCTCTCTGTCATTCCTCTTGCAGAGCCACCAGAGGGCAGAGGCAGTGAATGGCAACCGCAAACCAGAAGAGGTTATTGGTGAAGAACATTGTCCTTCACATGCATACAATTGTTGATTGTAAAACCCGCAACTCTGTTGAGGTGCTACAAACGTGATTGTCTTTTATGTGGGCCAACCACTTTATGTAGAAAAATGTTCAAAGCTCAATGAAGTGCTAACACATGTTTCGTACGAAAATGAGTGCCACACATTTTGTTGAAACAAGTATGGAAATGTTCCACTAGATGTAGTGAACGGAAATTGTGGACCGGAACAGGTATAGCAATGGCTCCATGCAATGGTGAGTGTTGATCAGTCCATATCTTTTGCTTCAACACCTCTCATTCATTCCCCTTACGGAGCAAAGAAAATCCAACCGAGCAGTGAATGGCAACCGCGGACCAGAAGAATTTATGGGTATAGAACATTGTCTGTCACATGTATACAGTTGTTGAATGTAAAAACCGTAACTCTGTTGCGGTGCAAGTGCAATAGGCATGGTTGTTTTTTATGTGAGCCAACCCCTTCATGTAAAAAAATGTTGGAAGCTCAATGGAGTGCTATATGTGTCTCAACTCATGGTTCATACAAAACATAAGTGACACATATTTTGTTGAAACAAGTATGGAAATGTTCCACCAGATGTAGTGAATAGCAACTGTGGACTAGATGAGGCAGCAATGGCTCCCGGCAATGGTGAGCCTTGATCTTTCCATATCTTTGGCTTTGACACCTCTTCCTCGTTCCCCACGCAGAGCCAAGAGAATCCACCAGAGCCAATGAATGGCAACCGCGGACCAGAAGAGGTTATAGGTGAAGAACACTGGCTGTAACATGTATACAATTGTTTTAAGGTAGAAAACACAACTTTGTTGAGGTGCAATAGGCAAGATCATTTTTTATGTGGGCCAACCACTTTTTTTAGAACAATGTTTGGACATAGCGATGGTACCTGGCAATCGCAGTGGCTACGCCATCAGGATCTTCAGCTTCAACACCTTTACTGCCTTCTCCTCACAGCAACAAGAGCAAAATCCACTAGAAGAGGTAACAGCGGTGGCACATGGCAACCTTGGCGCGGCCGCACCATCAGGATCTTTGGCTTCAACACATTTACCACATTCTCCTCGCAGCAACAAAGAGCAGAACCCACTAGAAGAGGTAGCAGCGGTGGCACCCGGAAAGCATGGTGGTCGCTCCGGGATCTTCAGCGTCAACATCTTTACTGTGTTCGCCTCGCAGCAACAAGAACAGAATCCACCAAAAGAGGTAGCAGTGGCTCCTGGCAATGGGAATCATCGTTCTAACCGTCCCTTTGGCTTGGACACCTCCAAAAGAGCTGCAATATCATATCGTGTCAACACCGAATTGAGTGTGTATGTCACATACTCCAATATCTTTATATATGTGGGCTATCCATTGGCTAAACAATGGATGCACAAATATTACTATGTGATTATCTATAACTTATGGTAAATCAATCCTTGAGAAAAAAAAAATCATCAGTTCTACGGAAAACAAAAATGTATGCAAAATCGAACTACGAGAAATGATCATACATTGTTTGCATTTCTATCGGTAATAGTTGAGATGTATGTGCCACATGTATTTTGTTAAATATATTAATTATATAATTTCTAATAAATAATAAAGGTGTTCTTTTAACAAAGACGTGACTAAAGGTATGTGTGCAACCCTTTAGCTATAAGAAAACCGCAAAGAATTCATTACAGGTTCATTAGTATAATATTAAAACATACTCCCTCCATCCCTTAAAGAATGTTGTTTTAGCGTTTAAAATTTTTCTCATAAAGATTGATGTTTTGGCATGCATGGGAATATCTTATGCATGCAAGCTTAAAAAGAAATTGATTTACCTCCTAAAATGGCATTTACCAGGGACACATGCGTCTTTTTTTCTACTCTTAATTTGTCTGAAAAATCTTAAAACATCATTCTTTAAGGGATGGAGAGAGTACTTAGTAGCATTACGAAACACTCGTAGTGTATCTTGTACCTTTGACCCTCATTACATTCCAACATCTTCTCTTATCTTGCCGCGTCCATTTGCATAACTTTTCATGTCTCTCTCCCTCCTCCGGTCCTCTCGAAACACCTTAACACATATATATTGAATTGATCGTTTAATGGAAAAATGTAATATGGATGGAGTCATGACATAGATGCCCATCCAGACGCTTACCGAATGATAGGACAAACTACAGGTTATGGTTTTCACAAGAACGGGCCAAATAACACTACTACAAAAATGTTTTCAAAGGCGGGCATTTTTATTATCGGAGGCGGAAATCGCGTTCGCCTCTGGACGTGGGCTTCTGTTAATCAGGATAAAAAATTAAAAAAACATAAAACCCTAGATGGGCTCGTGGAGCCCATCCGGGCCCATCGAGCCCATCTAGGAGCGCGCCACCGCCGCTTGCGCCCGCCGTCGCCTCGGCCGCAACTCTGCTCACCCGCTGACGCCACCATTTGCCGATGTGCCGTATCCTCCCCGCCACGGCTGGATCTACACACCTCCATCGTATGCTCCTCCGTCGTGTCCAGATCTCCCACTGCTGCCATGGCCGGATCTCCGGCGTGCCTTGCTCCTGCGATGCCCTCCAGTCCCCGCACCACCGAGGATGCCCATGTGCTCGAATCCACCTCCTCGCTACCCATTGATGGATCCGAGCCGCGCCTGTCGAGGAAGGAGGAGGGGGTGCCCGCGTCACGCAGCCTCTGAAGAAGGAGGCGCATGCCTCGCACCGCCGTGCCTCACGCAGCCGCTGGAGGAGGAGGAGGAGGAGGTGGAGGGGACTTTCGCCACGCGCAGCCGTGCCTCACGCGACCGATGAGGGAGAGCGGGGGAGGACGCCGTGGGAGATAGAAAGAGAGGAGAGGAGAGGAGAGGAGAGGGAGAGAGGCAGCTGGGTAAGGGAGAATTTTTTAGCGTTGGAGAGTGAGTTGTATGTATATATATAGAAGGAACGTTATCGGGCCAAACTAGACCTACGAGTTTTTTTGGAGGCGGCCACCTCCAAAAATCAATTTACAGAGGCTGAGGCCTTAAAACGTCCGCTTCTGAAAATGGATGATTTTTAGAAGCGTTTCATTTAAAATGCCCATCTCTGTAAATTGATTAACCAAAGCGAACATAAGCAACCGTCTCTAAAAACGGAAATTGTCCGCCTCTATCAATCGTTGGCACTAATAGAGGCGGTTTGGATAAATAATTGTTTTTTAGTAGTGTAAATAATTCAGTCAACGACTAATTCATCTGGAATGTTGTTTTGAGAAGAGACCATGCCACATACACGATCTCTGGTGGGAGCAGAGCGTCGAACAAAAACAGCACGGCATGGCAAGGCCTAGGGCGGCACACACGTGGCCACACAGCCAAACCGTTCTACGACACAACATACCAGTGGAGACATAGCAGCGCAATCGAAGAAAATCGAATCACCTTAGATATGTCTACATTACACTCAAGACTCAAGTGTTCTATGCCCCCAGAGCACCCGTGTGCCAAATTACATCCTACCACTTGATTTTTGTTACATGTCAAACCAAGTGTTACTTGGACAACCAACATCAGATTTTTGGACCCTTTGATTAAAATCTAATGGCTGACATAATTTACTTCACTGATATGCTTTCTAAATAAACATATATGCAGATTCAGACAAGGTACTCTTCCAGAAAAAGAGAACCCACAGAAACCACGGTAAAGTCAATCATCATACCATATCACACTCACTCAAGCTATTGGTTTTTTAATTTAAATTGATAAAATTCCCATGTACTTTACAGTAGAGACTAGAGAGTAAGGACTTATATCATGATATCATATCATAGTCACCAACTACTTAGAAAACATGGGGTCCCTATGATAAAATGTTCAAAAGTAGCAGCAATATTGCCAAGTAAAAACTAATATGTAGGCCAACCATAAGAAAAGCATGTTAAACATGAGGAAGTTGGTACATCGAGTTTTAAGTTTTTTTATCAATCGTGAAATCCATTTAAAACTCGAGAAACAGAAAATTGGAGGGATGTTTTGCACATACCATTGCTGAAGAGGAACAAGCGGAGGAGGCCGACCGAAATCAGAGGTTGTTTGGCTCAACCAAAGGTTTGGCCATTCCTCTCTGGATCCCATCCGTTTCGTCCTTCAATGTGATGAGTCATCTGGTGTGGAAAAATCGCTTCAATTGTAGTCAGAGGTAAAAAAAATATCTGTTTAGCAGGAGTTGGCGTCCTTCATGCCTTGAGCACGGAAAGCTTATGCTTTAGGCTCTCCGTGCTACTATTCCTCTATCATATCCCTCAAAAAGGACTATTCTGTACTAGTCATCGAGATTCTTTCCTTTATAGTAACTTCTTCCGCAGCCATCATTCCTTTATATCTCCCTCTATATCAACTACCATATATTTTATTCAATCATCCCAACTACCATATTATTCCTCTCCTCACTTTTCTTTTTTTCTATCTCCTCCTATTCTTTTTCTTTCTTCTTTTTTTCTTTTAATTTTTACTTTTCTTTTATTTTCCTTTTTTTCGTTTCTTTTTTCTCTCCTTTTCTCCGATTCTTATTTTCCACCTCTGGATCTCGGTCGGCCCTTCTGGATCTCTGCTCGCCCGTGCATCTCCGCTCGGCACCTCTCTCTTTCCACACCGTTGAACTTCTCCGCCGCCGTGCTGGCCGACCTGCTGCTGCGAGCTAGCGGAGGAAGCACGGGCGCATAGCGAGGCCTGGTCGGCGACACCTTCCTCTCCTCCCTCCCCATCTCCTCGCAGCGGCGGCGGAGCACCTCCACGGGGTGGTGTC
The DNA here is from genome assembly GCA_015342445.1 of Digitaria exilis. Classification (NCBI taxonomy): domain Eukaryota; kingdom Viridiplantae; phylum Streptophyta; class Magnoliopsida; order Poales; family Poaceae; genus Digitaria; species Digitaria exilis. The sequence continues at coordinate 252,150 of JACEFO010002541.1, forward strand.
TACAGCTGCGGTGATTGCAGCTCTGTGCGGCGAGGATCTCAGCCTTCTCCACCTCCGGCGCGAGAAGCAGGGGCTCTGCGGCAAGGAGCAGGCGGCGGCGGTGGCCATGGCATCAAAGCCATGCGAGCTCGTTCTTCTCCATCTCCGTCGTGAGGACTAGGGGCTCCACGGCGAAGGCGGCACCTGCTCGCGTGGCGGTGGTGCTGCTGCCCTGTCCTCTCTCCCTCTCTTTGTCTTTAGCGTGCGCCCACCATGGATCTCCTCCGTCATTGGCGAACATCCCATCTCTCTCTCTATTTGGCGCGGCGACAGCAATTTGTCTCTTTCTCTCTCGATTTCCCTCTTTCCCTCTCGGATTCTCTCCCTCTGCCGGCGCTGCCACCACGTCGTGATCTTTTGATTTTTGTTCGATTTATTTCGTTTTGCTTCTATTTGTGTTGATGCACTTCTGGTCAACACACGAAAGCGCTAGATCGCGCGGTCGTCGAAATTCTCCTCGTGGGAGCTCCTGAGAGCAGCCGGTCAGACCGCCTGTAGGGGCCGGTCAGACCGCCTGTAGCAGAGGCGCCGCGAAAGCCTATGATCACAACCTCGGGAGGGACCCCGTCAGAGGCTGCGAACCTAGGGTTGTTCTAAGGTCGGCAAGGCCACTTAGAACGTCCTAAAACGTCGCGGGGACGAAGAAGGAAAGCAAAGGGGTTGGAAAAGCTAGGGTTTGGAGATAAAAAGTAAGACAATGATTTGTACGATTGGGTAGAGGTCCTCAATCGGCCACGGCCCTTTGTATTTATAGGGTGGGGAGGTCTTGCCCCGCAAGGAAGTCCTTGTACAGATCTAAAAACGTGCAAAAACCTGATTCTACTCGGACTCGGGGACAGGCGGTCGGACCGCCTGTGACAGACGGTTAGACCGCCTGGTACGTTGCCAGATCGGCTACAGGGTACAACTGGTCTAACCGCTTGTACAGGCGGTCTAGACCGGCTGTCCCAGCCTGATCGGCTTTAAGCCATTTTTGGTCGTCAACATATGACCCCCTGTTTTTTGGTAAAACTTTGTTTACCACAAAACATTTAATCAGACTAAGGGCGACCCTCTATTGTCGGCCATTTTTTCCCTAAGGGCGATATCACATATCGGCTATATCCTTTCAAGCATGTTGCCAAACACTTGGATGATATTTCTTCAAGTACTTCCCGTTGAGTGCTCTTGGCAACCAAAATCCTTGCAAAGTATCCACCATATAGGAATTCTCAAAACAAACCTTCACAATACGATATAGTCCTTCCCAATTTGGCGACCATTTACCAAATTTGTTGCTCTTTGTTCCTATAGGTAAAATAGTCTTCCACACTAAATCACCAACTTGAAAGGATTTGAGTTTTACCTTCTTGTTATATGCTCGAGCCACTCTTCTTTTATCCTTTTCAATCTCTTCTAAGGCCTCCAAGCGCTTGTCGGTCACATCATCATTATTATCCATCATCAAAGCACAATATGTGCTAGCATCAAGATCATTTTGCTTAGCCAATCTATAAGCAGCCAGATTTACCTCAACGGGCAAAACGGCCTCCTGACCATAGACAAGCTCGAATGGAGTAACCTTAGTAGCACCGTGTCTAGAAATACGATGCGCTCATAATGCTTCAGATAATACCTCGTGCCACCGCTTAGGATGATCTTCAATCTTCTTCTTTATGAGCTTGATCAAAATCTTATTGCTAGACTCGGCTTGACCATTGGCTTGAGCATAATATGGAGATGAATTGAGCAATTTAATACCATAGGATCCAACAAACTCACGTACCTCTTTAGAAATAAACGACGTCCCTTGATCCGTCGTCAATGTCTGAGGAATCCCAAATCTATGAATAATATGCTCAGTAATAAACTCAATCACTTCCCTATGCGTCATGTTCTTGAGGGGAATTGCTTCAGTCCACTTGGTGAAATAATCAGTTGCCACAATCACAAAACAATGACCCTTGGACGAAGGAGGATGAATCTTACCAACAAAATCTAAACCCCATCCTCTAAAAGGCCATGGCTTAATGATCGGATGCATCAACGCAGCATGTGCAATCTGAATATCCCCGAACTTTTGACACTCTTCACATCCTTTGTAGTAACGAAAACAACCGGCTATCATTGTAGGCCAATAAAAGCAAGCCCGCCTAAGGAGCCACTTCATCATTCGAGCCGATTGATGTGTACCACAAATTCCTTCATGAACCTCTGCCATAGCCAATCTAGCTTGATCAGGATCTAAACATTTCAAAAGCAATCCATCCACGGTCCGAACGATATAGCTCACCATCAATCAAAGTAAACTTGAAAGCCCATCGTCGGACTTTTCGATCCACTGACCTGCTACTATCCTGTAAATACTTCACCAGAGGTTCCCTCCAATCACCAACATCGGCCACAATAGATTGAAAATCATTAACAGCCGAATCGGTGTTTACAGAGGTGCAGGCGGTCAGACCGCCTGTACTGGCGGTTAGACCGGCTGCGCCGGTCAGACCGGCTGTAACAGGCGGTCGAACCACCTGTTCCAGAGCAGAAACGTCGGCTTCACGAAACATCGTCCTCTTTTCATGAAAATTTCTTTTCTGAACATTATAGCCTGATGCTTGCTGTGCCAACGCATTAGCTTTAGGATTCTCTTCTCTTGGTACATGATAAATGACAAATTCATCAAAGCAAGATATAATGTCTAAACACTTATCAAGATAAGCATTCAAAAATCCATCTAAACATTGACAAACCTTAGATACTTGCTGCACTATCAAAAGAGAATCTCCATATGCTTCAACATGCTTTACTCCCATATCATGTAAAATCTCCAACCCAAATGATAAAGCTTCATATTCAGTTTGGTTATTAGTGCATTTATGATCTAATCGGTTAAGAGCCTAAAAAACAACACCATTTGGTGATATAAGAATAACACCAACTCCACACGATCCATCAAAATGCAATTTCTATGGAGTAAAAGTAATATAGCCGACATTTAAATCAAGATGTTCACTAATCCTATGTTCAACAATAAAATCGGCAACGATTTGTCCTTTCATAGATTTCAATGGCTCAAAGACTAAATCATATTCAATTAAAGCATAAGCCCATTTGCCGATTCTACCACTCAATATAGGTCTATGCAATATGTATTTAATTATGTCGGCTTGACTAGCAACTATGCAAGTATTTAGTAACAAATAATGCCTCAACTTTGTACATGCATTATATAATGATAAGCATAACTTTTCAATGAAACTATACCTCGTTTCGGCGTCCAATAATCTTCTACTTGCATATGCAATATTATATTATAATTTAAAAGGAACTCCTCTCCTAGATGCCCGAAGAACCGGAGGCGAAGATAAATAATGCTTGATCTTATCAAACGCCTCTTGCTGTTTTGCCCTCCAAGTGAATTCAGTATCATCTTTCAACCGAAGCAAAGGAGTAAAAGCATTCACCTTTCCCGACATGTTGCAAATAAATCTCCTCAAATAATTCACTTTGCCCAAGAATTTTTGCAACTCTTTCTTAGAGCTAGGCGCTTCAACTTGCCAATAGTGTCGGCCTTCTTTGGATTAATTTCTATGCCATTCTCATGAACTATGAAACCCAAAAACTTCCCAGCCGACACACCAAAAGCACACTTGAGTGCATTCATCTTCAAACCATATCGGCGCATTCTTTCAAATGCAAGTCTTAAATCGGTCAAATGAGAACCACTTCCAGCCGATTTAACAACAATATCATCGATATAAACTTTCAAGATAATACCAAGCAAATCATGGAAGATCAAATTCATTGCCCTTTGATAAGTAGCACCGGCATTCTTTAAACCAAAAGTCATAGCAACCCACACAAACAAACCAACAAAGCCTGGACATACAAAAGCCGTTTTGGATATATCCTCTTCGGCCATAAATATTTGATTGTAACCAGCATTACCATCAAGAAAACTAATCATTCTATGTCCAAACGCAGCATCGTTAAGCATATCGGCTATTGGCATAGGATATTCATCTTTAGGAGTAGCACGATTAAGATTTCTAAAATCAATACACACTTTAATCTTACCCATTCCTTTCTTCTCTACGAGCACAATATTAGAAATCCATTCAGCATATCGATAAGGTGTAATAAACTTTGCTTCTAATAACCGATTTATCTCCTCTTTAACTCGGTCATAAATTTTAGGATTAAAATGCCTAGTTGGTTGTTTAGAAGGCCTAAAACCAGACTTAATAGGCAACCGATGCTCAACAAGCTCTCAGCTTAAACCAGGCATCTCATGATAATTCCAAGCAAAGCAATCAACATACTCCTTTAATAGCTTTATTAATTCAGATTTAAAAGCAGGATCTAAATTCTTATTTACAAACGTCGGCCTGGGCAAAGAACCATCACCAATGTCTACCTCCTCAAGAGGATCAGCCGACGTAAAACCACATCCTAGCTTGCTTATATCATCAAAATCTTCAATGGCTTCACACATATCGTTCTGATGCGACCGATAGTGTTCAAGTCTCTATTGCAACCACTCTCGATTATCCATTTAAATCATATGAGATGATTCAACCGATTGTTCATCGGCTTTATGACAGCAGGAATGAAGCCATTCTTAGTACAGTTGATAAACTCAAATTCAGAAAGATCTAAGCCTGACAAACATCTAACATCATCATGAATGCCAACCAAAGAGCTATCAGCTAAAGCAACACAAGTAGAAGTATCACCATGCACAACTTCTACATCATCATCTACCCATTGAAGTAAACATTGATGCAAAGTAGAAGGAATGCATTGGTTTGCATGAATCCAATCACGACCCAAGATTAAACTAAAGTTACCTTGAGTCTCAACGACAAAGAAAGCAGTAGCCAAGGTCTTGCTCCCAATAGTAAGCTACATAGAAATTACCCCCTTGGCACCAATAGGCTCTCCTCCTCCAATGCCGCTGATGGTCATGTTGGTCTTGATCAGCTCCGAATTTGAACCACCAAGCTTCTTGTACAAAGAATAGGGCATTAAGTTCACAATAGCCCCTCCATCGACCAACATCTGCGAGATTGGCTTCCCATTGATATGTCCCTTCAGATATAAAGCCTTCAAGTGATTGTCCTCAGCTTTAGGCTTCTGGAATATAGCTTCCTTGGGACCAAAGTCAAGATGAGCAACCTCCTCCTCCGAAAGCATGTCCCCATCCATGGACATTTGAAGCACATTCACATCAAGATTCATGCGCTCCGGAGAAGAACTGTAATCAACAAGCTCTTCATCGTCCTCAGCAGTGGGAACCGATGTCAACTTGTCATCACGAGCTGAAGAACTAGAAGGAGAAACACCGGGCGCTTCTGCGTCACGCGGTCTGACCGCCTGTACAGGCGGTCTTACTGCCTGGGCTGCAGGTTCTGGATGATAGGCGGTCTGGACCGCCTGTACAGCCGGTTGGACCGCCTGTGGTCCTTCCTTCGGTTTCCACTCCTTCCTCTGTGGAATCATGGGCTTGACTTGGTTGAAGCATTCATCTCTCTGCATCTCCAACTCTTGCTCTTGTTTCTCCCGAAAAGGAAGTCTCTGGAGCTTCCTCTTTTGAGTACGAGTCAACCCATCAGGACACCACTTTGGAAGAAAGTACTGCTGAGTCTTGGTAGCACTAGATCCCTGGTCTTCCACTACCTTTTCATTGGAAGTCGGCTTCATAGCCAGACTCTTCTCAATAGGAACATCCATAGTCCCAACTTGAATGATATCGAACTCAGTAGTCCTCTCTGAGTCCACATCCATGCTCTGCACCTCCTCCTTCTTCTTGGGTCGATAAACCTGCTTCGGAGGAGCCCTTGGCAGCTGACCCTGACGGGCGGTCTGACCGCCTGCAACAGGCGGTCTAACCGGCTGTGTCCAGCGTCCTGGACCAGATTGGCGGAAAGCCGATCGGTCACGTCTGGGGTATACAATCCTGTCCTGAATGTGTTTTCTTGGACCTTCCCAGCCAGGATGAAACGAAGGCTGTATTGTTGAATGATATGGCACCCACATCACTCCATTGTCATCCCACACCGGATCCAAGTTCATGTGAGGAGGCGAAGGAATCCTCTCATGCTGAATCAGTGATCTCATTCTTTTTTTTAACGTCCGATCGCTCGGAACGGCCTTTTGTTTGGTGTACTTGTCAAAAAGCATATCGAACGTGACCTTGGGCTTCTGAACACCCTGCTCCTTTGCCACGTTCATCTTCCAAGTACCAACTTCTGGACGCTTCAAAATTAGCATCTTTGGGCGTCCATGGGGACAGGCGGTCTAACCGCCTGGCGCAGCCGGTCTGACCGCCTGTAGCAGACCAGACCTGGGCGCCTGCAGTTCAGGAGTAATGACCGGCCCTTGCCCCCCTTGTCGAGAGGATTTCATAGTGACCTTGAATAACTCTTTACCATCAGCCGTCTTCTCATAAGTCACTTTTCTAACCGACTCTTTCGAAGACGGTCTTTCTTCTCCAATCACCACGTTCTTCCCTTTGCTAGATTCGGCTTGATGCGGCCAAACCAAGACCTTGGGCTGCTGCAACTCCATGGTGTTGACCGGAAAAGGAGTCTCATCAACTTGCATCTCATGAAACTTCAAACGACTCTCATTAATAGCCGATTGAACCTGTCGACAGAAGACATTGCAATCATTAATAGCATGCGAAAAAGAATTATGAAACTTACAATAAGCACGCTTCCTCAATTCTTCCGTAGGTGGTATGACATAAGAAATCTTGTTGTAGCCAAATTTATGCAATTCATCAAATATACGATCAAATTTGGACACATCAAAAGTAAACTTTATGTCTTCTTGCTGATTCTTATGAATCGGCTTAAGAGATGAGCATGACACAGTTTTCTTATTAGCAGGCCATACAAATTCTGCTAAATAAACATCATTATCATCGTCGGTCGAATCATCAGATTCATAATCAACTATATGAACATTGGACCGACGTGTCTTAAAACTCTCTTTCTTTTTATTCATTCGGCCTTCAGTTACTTCAGCTCTAATATGCACTTGCGCGACCGAATAATAATCACAATTATCTATCTTCTCTCTAATAGAAGATTTCAAACCTCTAAAGCATAAGCCAGCAAGATCAACTTCAGAAATAGACAAATTAAAGCAACGGTTTTTAATATCCTTAAATCTTCTCATAAATTGAGAGACAGTTTCTTCCCGACCCTGTCTAACCGATGCCAAATCTGCTAACTTCATCTCATGATTGCCACTATAAAAATGATCATGAAACTTACGCTCTAGTTGATTCCAACTTGTGATAGACCCAGGGGCTAATGAAGAAAACCAAGCAAAAGCAGTACCAGTAAGTGACAATGAGAACAAACGTACTCTATATACTTCATAGTTTCCAGCTTCCCCTAGTTGAGCTACATATTGACTAACATGTTCTCAAGTGGTGCGCTCATCATCTCCACTAAACTTTACAAAATCAGACAAGCGCCACCCATTGGGAAAAGGAACATAATCAAAGCTAGAATGATAAGGTTTTTGATATATTCTAGCATTACCAAAATCAACACCTAGCTTATTTCTCATCACATCAGACAATTCATCCCAGAATCTAGTAAATTCGGCCCATTGGGGGTTTTGTTGAGCCGAAGATTGCATAGAATTCATATTATTCAAGTGAGGGGATTGCCTATTCTGCATATCTCTATGTGCATTAAAAACATCATCGGGAATACCACCCGAATTTGACGTATGCATAGTCGTGGAATAAGTAGCGCCTGCTGTAGCTACTGGACCAGCACGGCCAGCGGAGACCGAGTTTGGAACAATAGCCAGCGGCATAGGTTGTTCCGGCACGAATACCATAGCATTAGTCAAATCTGTTTGACCACCAGAACAGGCGGTCTGACCGCCTGTAGCCATGGTCTGACCGCCTGTAGCCACGGTCTGACCGCCTGTCGCGGTCTGACCGGCCGTGCTGGCGGTCTGACCGGCTGCAGATCCAACTGCTGCCAACCCACTTGCATTGACCGTGTTCGGTCCGAACATATTTGGTGGTGGTTGGGTCTGTCCAGCGAAGTAATTCGGCGGCATACCATAGAAAATATTACGCTCAGGTAATTCGTGTGGATCTATAGATTTTCCTTCTAGTTTTTCGAGTCGTTCCAATAATTGTACAAATAATGCATCACGATCCGAAAAACCTGAAGTTGTAGGAGTAAATGCAGTAGGGTGAGGTGCGGAAGTGCTTACATTGTCAATTGCCTCAATTTGCCCCTTACTCATCTTGAAAGAAGGCATTACGAAGTCTCGAACACTTTTCGCCGAACGATCTTCACGACCCTTCCGAAACGTCTTCAAGAACTCCGCCTCGATATGCTTCTGGACCGCCATAAACCTCTCATGATCTTCAACAGTAAGATCTTCAATTGAGGCCGTCACGATGTTGTCTTCTCCAACGTCGAAGCCCATAGTGCTAGAGATAGTAGATCGGTCTTCAAAAACCATATTTCTATCCCCAGCGGAGTCGCCAAAATATGTTGGCACACTTCTGGTCAACACACGAAAGCGGTAGATCACGCGGTCGTCGAAATTCTCCTCGTCGGAGCTCCTGAGAGCAGCCGGTCAGACCGCCTGTAGCAGAGGTGCCGCGAAAGCCTACGATCACAACCTCGGGAGGGACCCCGTCGGTGGCTGCGAACCTAGGGTTGTTCTAAGGTCGGCAAGGCCACTTAGAACGTCCTAAAACGTCGCGGGGACGAAGAAGGAAAGCAAAGGGGTTGGAAAAGCTAGGGTTTGGAGATAAAAAGTAAGACAATGATTTGTACGATTTGGTAGAGGTCCTCAATCGGCCACGGCCCTTTATATTTGTAGGGGGGGAGGTCTTGCCCCGCAAGGAAGTCCTTGTACAGATCTAAAAACGTGCAAAAACCTGATTCTACTCGGACTCGGGGACAGGCGGTCGGACCGCCTGTGACAGGCGGTTAGACCGCCTGGTACGTTGCCAGATCGGCTACAGGGCACAGCCGGTCTAACCGCTTGTACAGGCGGTCTAGACCGGCTCTCCCAGCCTGATCGGCTTTAAACCATTTTTGGTCGTCAACAATTTATTTCGATTTTGCGCGTCGATTTGATGATTCCGCGCCTCGATTACTCTATTCTCCTTCGCCCTCTCTCACTCCGGGCACCTCCGTAGTGCCCCTCATCCGTGCGGCGGCGGAGAGCTCCAAGTCATGGCTTCTGTGGTTGGGGGAACGGCGCAAGCGTGTAATGACGCACGGGGCCCGCGCCACTGTGGCCTCGTAGCGGGAGGCCACTACCCCCGCTCCAAATGGTGTGTCAGAGCCACCCCGAGGGGGCGTAGCGGGATGCCGCTGCAGTGTTTTTTGGGTCCCGTCTACTGAAAGGGGTGTTTACAGTAAGACCAGGGTTAATGGACTCGTGAGCTCGCGGGCGCCTCGCGTGCCAGCTCACACGGGCGGCTTGCTGGATGGTGGCGGGCCCCACAACTCTTTAATGCCCTGCGCCGCTTTTATGCAACCGTGCAAGGATGTGAGTGGTCCAGCGGTGGGAACAGAGCATTGCGCCTGCTTTTTGCTAGCGTTTCACGAGACGGTTGCTCTCTTCTCTCTCCTATTTTCTCTCTTCCTGAGGTTGCTTAGATGTCTCACCAACTTGCCTGCTGACGTAGGACCATAATACTTGCTCGAAGGCGTTACATACAGTCTTATGTACAGGCGTACAGCCTACCAGAGTTCGGAGATGATCGACGGTTGGGAAAAAAGAGACAATAGCTGGTAAGCCACGCTGCGCGGCGGTCTGACATCTGTCGACGTCGCTCCAGATGTGACATCGTTTCACACAAAAATGGACATGACAGAGACGGCACTACCGCTGCCAGGGCGTTGAATATATTTAGCGCGCATTCTTGTCCTATTGTACACGCCACCTGGCCATGCATGATTAGCACCTGCTTCGGTGGTTAAGAAAAGTCCAAGAGCGGCAGTCTTTTGTTTTGTTATCCTAATAGTCAAACATATATCCATGTCTTTATTATTCTTATCACAACCAACCCAATACCAATAGATAAGGTAAAACAAAGCATCACGATCAGACTTCACCTTGTCGTTACATTGGCAAACTCTAGTGGCATCTCCTCGTGGAATCCTGCAAAATCATCAAGTCCAGCAACATAAAGAGTGAGAGCACACAAGAGCAGCTAGCTTAAATTGTCAGTCTCACAAAGCATCCGGCACAAGCAAAGCCATGATGGTTTCGACGATGATCATGGTCGCTGCACTAGCCATCGTCGCCGCGCTTCTTGTCTCGCTACCGGTGCTGTACCGCCTCTTCTCCGCCGACGCCGGCGACAAGACGAGCCGGAAGAAAGCCATCCCTCCAGGCTCCTTCGGACTACCCGTCATTGGGCACACGCTCAGCCTCCTGGGCGCCCTTCGCGCCAACACTGCAGAGGAATGGCTCCGGCGCCGAGCCACGGCGTATGGCCCGGTGTCACGGCTGTCCCTCTTCGGGTGCCCGACGGCGTTCCTCGTCGGCCCCGCCGCAAACAAGTTCGTCTTCACAAGCTCCGCGCTGACCACCGTGAACGCCGAGGCGTTCCGCCGCATGGTCGGCCGCCGGAACGTTTTCGACTTGGCTGGCGACGAGCACGCCCGTGTCAGGGCTATGATGGTGCAGTTCCTCAAGCTGGACGCCGTCAAGAGCTACGTTGCCAATATGGACGCCGAGGTGCAACGCCACCTCGACGCGCATTGGCACGGCCGGGCTTCCGTGGCCGTGATGCCATCGATGAAGACACTGACGTTCGACGTCATGAGCACCGTCCTCTTCGGTCTCGAGAGGGACACAGCCCAAGAGCTGTCGAAGGAGTTCCACCAACTTGTGCAGGGAATGTGGACGGTCCCGATCGACCTACCCTTCACCAGGTTCAGCCGGTGCCTGGCCGCGAGCCGGCGAGGGCGGCGTTCCGTCGCGGCGGTCATCGAGGAGCGGAGAGCCAAGCTGGAGCGCGGCGAGAGCTCTCCGGCTGATGACATGCTCACCCACATGCTCTCCAATGGCCTCCCCGTCGAGGAGATCACCGACCACGTCATGTTCCTCATGGTCGCCGCGCACGACACGACCGCCGCCCTCATCACCTTCCTCCTCCGCCACCTCGACGCCAACAAGGACGCCTACGCCAAAGTTCTCCAAGGTAATTTCAAATAAATTTGTTTGGGAATTTCAGTTTTCACCATGCTTTGCAACCATGGGTGATGGGTCGAGCATCGGAGCATACAGAGCAAGAGGAGATCGCGCGGTGCAAGGCGGCAGGGGAGGCTCTGTCGTGGGAGGACCTCTGCAAGATGAGGTACACCTGGGCGGCAGCTATGGAGACGCTGCGGATGGTCCCACCACCGTTCAGCATGCTGAGAAAGGTGCTCGCCGACGTCGAGTATGGCGGCTACCTCATCCCCAAAGGGTGGCAGGTGATGGAAGTGCTCACCATGACACACTGGGACCCGGCCATCTTCCCGGACCCCGGCCGGTTCGACCCAGCGAGGTTCGACGACCCGTCGGCGCTGCCACCATACAGCTTCGTGCCGTTCGGCGGCGGCGCGCGCATGTGCCCCGGGAACGAGTTCTCCAGAGTGGAGACGCTGGTGGCCGTGCACTACATTGTCACGCGCTTCCGGTGGAAGCTCGCCGCCGGCTGCGACGGTAGCTTCTCCAGGCATCCTATGCCGTACCCGACTCAGGGCCTCCTCATCGACATCAATCCTATCCACTAACGTGAAGTGAACAGCTCCCGGAGGAATTCCAGTTCAGTGCAAGCAAGGTGCAAACAGCTTGAGTATCAATGTGATGATTTGTGTGTGTTCATTTATTTGTTGGATCTGCCATTGCTGATTTGTGGTTCATTCGTGATGATCAGCTGTGTTAATTTGATGGATGTTTTATTGAGGCCGATGAGTAAATCGCTGGTTGTTCTTATGGTGCTTTAATACCTTGGTCAGTTGCTCATAACTGAGACCGGATCGAACTAAACCAAGACCGAATCTGCTCGGTTTTCCTAGTCCGGGCGAGCAACTCATTTTTGGTGAGCACTCCTCTTTTGTTTTCCTATCTTGAAAGCATGGATTTTCTGGTTTTTCTTTTCCCTCCTTCATACATTGACAATTTGAGATGGTGCTTCAACTCTGAAGTAGCAGTTCTTATTGTCCCGGGTGTTCATGCAACATTGAATATGCAAGAGAACTTAGATGTCTGAGAAAACCATTAACTACACCCAACTGTTTGTCTGGTGGTGTGGGACCAAACTGGGCGACCAAAGAGGGGTGAATGAGAACCCTTAAAAAATTCTTCCGATGAAGAACTTGGCCTCTTCCCAATTTCCGCCCAACACACCTCTCTTCTAATCGCCATGGTGACACAAGTCAACTAGTGACGAGTCCACCCTAGGAACGACTAGGAAATCTCGAGCAATGCAAATTTAATAATACGGAAGCGATACAAAATTGAAGGCTCAAAACAATTTGCAAAGATAATTAATTAAAAACACAACTAACCCCTCACTCGACAAAGCATGCAATTAATTCCTTCTACGTTGTTTTGTATCAAGCATGCCAAAGTTCAGCCGACTAGCAACAAATGTGATTGTCAAAATATGCAAGGCTTAACTGAGTGACTAATTAGCAAACAGGCAAAGCAATTAGCTATAGGCCAAACACAGGAGCTCAATTTCATTTAATAGGCACGATACTCAGATGGTTCAATCAAGGATTATTTAAGCAAAAAATAAGCAACTACTAGCAAGTAATAAATATCTAATTATTAGTGACTGTAGCATGAAAGCTACGTTCTCTCAGGGAAAAGAAATGAGCTTGCTCACCTGAAGTCTCACCTTGCCGAGATTACCTGGACAGCAGGCAGGCAGTAAGCTTGCTGGTGCTGCTGGCGTACAAGCACTGGGCCGACGTGCTGCCTGTCTTGCGTGAGCCTGCTGCTTGTCTGGGCCTCCGATCGATGGCCTGCTTGCTGCTCGGCGCCGTCGCACGCACCCGTGTCACCTGGGCCGCTGCTGGCTGCTGGTCGCGCGTGAACGCTGGACGCGCACGCGCCGTCGCCTGGGCCGTGGGCCGCAAGCACTGCTGGCGATCGAGCTGGCGTGCCGAGCACGAGCGCTGAAGCGCTCCTGCTCCTCCGAGCGCTCGACCTGAGCAGAAGAACAGAAAAACGAAACCAAAGAACGGCCACCACTCGAACCGAAATTACTCCTTCATTTCTTAACGATTCGACACAAAACTCGAGCAATACATGCGCCACAGAGCCTTCCAACAGATCCAGCAAGTAAATCTCATGAATTTATGGGATTAGCCTTCCAACACATGAAAAGGGGATTGTTAGGAAACATCAAAATCCGAGGTACTCGTGCAAGGATTTGGAAGGAAATTACCCTAGAAGTTTTTACACATGTCTTAGCACCGATGTGGCCCAAGAAAACATGCCAAAACGCTACGAATAGCGAGATAGAAAATTCACCAAAAATACCTCCGAAAATCACCTGAAAAAGACAAATTCGAAATGAAAAGATTAGCCACGAAATAGATGATTTGATTCACTCCAGATGTTCGGTTACAAGCCAATCCACACACTAATCAAAACTAGGATGGCTAAAAGCTCAACACAAAGAGCCACTCATCTCTCCCTCTCCCTTCTCTCCCAAAGACTCTCACAAAACAAATGAGAAGCCCACCATCTGCCAAGCCAAAGAGATGTGGCTGAAATTTCAGCCCCCCTCAATAGGCATTTGGCCTAAAGACCAAAATGCTCCTACATGAAGCATACAACACAAATACCCCTTAGGGATAAAATCGTCCAACTTTTTATCGGTATATCGTACGGACCCAGCGTCTTCACGACTTCGCTTCGCCTCGACGCAAGCTTCGTGATGATGCCACGCATCCTCCGATCCGATGCCACCCGGTCACACCAGACTCGCCCCCTGTTTTGAGGCCCAAACCGGAAAACCCTCTGCCTGGGTGGTTTTGTTGCCAAACCACCAAAACCCTTCCATCCGACGCCGCACGTCGTGACGAAGCCCTGGTTTTGAGGCTCAAACGGGTCAAACCTGCCTCCGTGATGGTTTTATGGAGAAACCCCTTAGCTCGTCGCCGCACAACTTGCCGAAGCGCCGATTTTGAGGCGAAACCGGTCAAACCCTCGGTGTAGATGTGTGTCCGGCCTCCGCCAAGTGCCACGACGCCTTCGAGCTCTTTCAAGCCTCCGTCGCAACGATAAGCCTACTCGACGCTCGCCATCGCCATCCTTCTTGACTTGACCGACGCCATCTTCACCATGTATTCTTGCTCATCCGGGCACCATGCGAGCCGCCTGTGACTCCGCCCGATATCCTCGGGTTCTTCGGCGTAAGCCAACTCGTGCCACCCTTCACCATCTGGGTCCTTCGGCCTGTACCTTTCGCTTGTCCTCCACGGCCCATGCCTACTCATGCTCAGCCTTCACCACAGTTCATCGGCGTGACCTTTCGCGCCTGACCTTCACCACGCACCATCGATCACCACGCCGCAGCCTACACCTACACATCAAAGCCAAAAGCACATTACACACGACGGTTGTCAATCACTCATCATCTCAGGGTGACCACCACTGGTCCTCGGATGGTAATTATATGGTCACAAATAATCAGCAGCTCTTCCTTTCACATGCATGATCTTGAAAGCCTTCCCCCCAAATTTTGCTCCTCAATGCTCCAAGATATGCGCTTACGTGTACAACCTAAGGCTTCTATATAACGGTACACTAATACCTAGGGACAACAACTAGTAAAATCTGTGCGGATAACTGTTTCAGATATCCACGCCCGCTACCTAAACCACATGCCTACGCTCGCACCTGATATCCGCTGCAAGCACCAAATCACACCCACGCCCGCTATCTACGAATATCCACTACCCGTGGGCATGCCCGCAACTTCAAGCATACAAATGACAGAAGCATGAAAATAAGCATGTCTCACTCACACAAATCTGCCCATAAACATTCATGGATCGAGACTTCATGCGGGCGGATCTGGTGACGGCTTGGCGGGCCGAAGATGCTGCCTTGCTGTCTTCGTATGGGAAGGGGAAGATGTGCCCTGGTTCCATGGCGGCCTGGCGTCGGAGCTGCCCTGGCCCTGGGCGGCCTGGCGCCAAAGCTGCAGGAGGGGGCGAAGCGGAGGTCGGGTCAGGGCGCGCGGGGGGGGGGTGGTGGGGTGGTGGATGCGGCAGCTATGGGTGGGAGGAAAGTGGATGACCGGATGACGGGAGGCCAGGAGGGGTTGCCCTAAAATTGATATATGTACATTGTGTTCTTGGGTCCACATGTCAATAAACGGGTTGCAGGTATGTGGACTTGGATATCATCCATTAACAAATACCTGTTGGTTTTGGATACATACCCATCAGCGCATACGCATGCCCAAATTCGCGCCTATCGGGTTTGAAATCCGGAGGTATGCCTGTCGCCTTCCTTACTAATACCTCGGTCTAATTTTCAATATGTAGAGATTGGCACATATGTTTCAACTGCAAAGTGAGTTCATATTTTTAATGATTGTTGTGCCCAACCTCGGTTTGCAATGACCGGAATGGCAAAGCTGAATTCCTCAAGTTGAAAATGCAGTGAAAAGTATTTTGCAGCATTTGCTTGAACAAGGCTAGCTATCTTTGTTGAGAAGGACGCTATTTTGGACCCACAATGTGAGTGTATGCATATACCCAGCTTTTTTTTGCATGGCTGTATTGAGTTTCCTTTGGTCAGTTATGTAATTAATTTCACCATGTACCTAATTGTTTGTTGATCTGCTCCAGCTCCCCCTATAGTCGGTGCTGTTTTTTTAGGAAGGATACCAAGGTAATTTAGAATTCATAGCAAAATTCATTTCACAGCTATGGTGTATAGTTTTGTTTCATATTTTCTGACAATGATCATGTTCATCTTCAGAAAAACCCTGGTTTAAGCAAAGCAGAGACATGCAAAATTGTTTTTAAATACTAACTATTTGGAAGAAGATGGAGACAGAGAAGATTTGGAATTGGTTTACATAGAAGAAGCTCATGCTATTCTTAATAGAAACTTGATGGCAATAGGGAAAATTCTGATTGTCCAGATGTAGATCACAAGTCAGATGTAAATATGTTTGTTGAAAATGCTGCCATTGAGAAAACAATTCCTTTTGAGTCTAAAGGAAAACAGAATGTGAACACATTACTGAAGAAGAGTATGTCAAACAAGAAACTATATTGATTTGGGTTCCATGGAGCTAATTGAATTCTTGTCAAGTCTTGGAAAGGACACAACAAATCCCTTGATGGAGCTGAAATTGTTGGAGTTACCATGAGGTACATCAAACATAAGAAATTGTTCTTGGATAATAGAAAAAACTTTCTGCTGTGATAATAAGCTGTACAGTTTGTTTGGGAGAAGAAAAGTGAGTTGCAAAAGTATCTGTAAGTTTCTAGCAGTTCAGCTGGCTGCAAATGCTATTTCAGCGGATGAAAATTTTCATGGTTCTGATGACGATGATGTTCCAATTACGAAAAAGAAAACTTGTTTTAATGGTTCTGAAAATGATGTCCCCAAATGAAAAAAGAATCCTCAAAATAGTCTGGAGCTGAAGATTGCTAGGAGGGTTTCAGAGAGAAACAAGCACCATTTTGCCTCTCTTAGTGAGAATAACATAAAGCTTATTTATTTCAGAAGATCTTTAGTTATTATTTTTTGGAATCATCCAGACACGTTTTGATCAGAAAGTTGATGGTTGTTTTATTAGAGTCAAGAATGCTCCCAGGGCTCACCAATACAAAATCCCTAAAGGAAAATACCAGCTTGGGCTAGTGACAGGTAAAACAAAAAGCCAATTACAACCATTCTTTTTATCGTAATGTCCTATTTTAAATTTCTTGAACATGCACATATGGTTTATATCAGCGATAATGCAACTCAATAACTTGCTCCTGTAATATGTTATTATAGGCATTAAGTAATCTTAAGAATATAATATAAATGACAAATGTACCAATATTCTCTTATGTACCAATATTTCTTGAACATGCACATATGGTTTTTGGGAGCATGTGAGGATCTCAATGCTCTAAGAGGAGGTATTTTATAGCACACGTCTTGGTTGACGGGTGGCGGTGGTGCCTGCAGCAACATATGTACAGATGGACTTGCATTGAGATCATAAATTAATAATACCATGTAGTTGTTGACGCATAAAGTCAGGAGGCGAACTTCATGTACTAGCACACGAAATCGGTTATGACTATCAAAACAGGACATGCCAGTCAATCTAACCTGTTCATTGATAAGAAGATCGAGAGTTAGATAACAAAGCAAAATCGGCTAGGCTTCCGATTAGCGATGTGGATAGAATTGGCAATGAATTCCGATATGTAGAAAACGAACCGGCTAGATCAACCGATCCGATGCAAAACAGAGTAAGAGTACTAAAACGTAACCTAACAAGCTAAGCAGAGCAACACCTAGAACAGATCTAATCGGCTATAACTGTCTAAGATAAAGAGCAAATAAAAGCCGAATATAACTTGTTCTAAGCTGGATAAAGGTCGAACTAAATCGAAACGAAGTAACAGCGATACACAGGTTACTAAAGCCTAGATATCTATTCTATAACTGTCGAATACTTCCAAGCGAAGCAATAGCGATGCGGCAGTTGCTAAAGTTTAGATCTTACTCAGTAATACGGGACTTACAGGAAAGCCTTGAGATCGAGATCACCCTCAATGTGCCCAGAAGAACTAGCGAAAAAGGAAAGACGAAGTCGCCGACAATGTATGAAATTGCTTGAAAGTAGATCCAGAATATTGTAAAGGTTTTGTTATTGTTGGTGTGTACAGACTTTCTCGACCACACTGGGCTACTATTTATACCCTAAAAACCATGACTGCTAACCGATTACGTTAAACAAAACTTGACATAAAAGAAAAGACTTCTTACAAAACTTCTAAGACCTAGACTGTAGGATATTCTATAACCACCGACTCTTTATCTCGGTCCATCTTTAGCCCAACCGACGGTCTTCTCAGCCTCCGTCTATCCATGTCATCAACCCTCCACTCCGTTTCCAATTCCATCTCTACTTGCCTACGTCACCAGCCTCAGTGGCGTATCTGATTATGCTATTACATCGAACTCCAATTTTGATCCATGTTTGCCTTCACGCCACCTCTGATTTATGTTTCCTTTGCGGATTCCGATTCCAATATGACCTCTACGGTCTTCGCGTCATCTTGATGCCAAGTCAAACCCGTGTTCAAAACGGTGTCAACACTAGTTTTAGATATACTTCATTTATGGAAAATATTAAGAGTGCTAAGGCTAGTCTCAATGGAGGTTTCATGAGCATTAAATTGAATGACACATCAACAATATTGCTTATGTGGCATGATAATTATGAGAAAAGAGAAGAAATGAGTTTCATCACCATGTACAATTTCATCGACTGTTAACATCTTTATTCTGTTATGATCATCTGCTAGCCGATTACATCTGTTTCATGTATAGATTTGACTGGGTTGCACATTCGCATCCTTGGCACCAGTCTTTACCTTTTCACATAGACGTCCTACCAATTATTTATCTTGCTATCATTGCTAAAGTTAACCTAAAACTACTTAGATCGGTCTTAGTTTACCAAGATTATGTTCACATTACACATTCGTAGTTGTTCATTGGATCCATGTCAGTTTCTCTTTTCCTCTATGACCCACTTGTAAGGCCTCTCCCATGAACTGTAAAAGGGATAGACAGGCTGTTGAAAACGAGGATTGCCGGACAATCAGTAGGAACACAAGAAACTCGATTTGGTGGGCGACGAACGCCCGCCACGGGGCGCCGAACGCCCCGCCGGCGACGAACGCCACGGCCGACGAACGTCCTGTATCTTGGCACTATATTCCTCTCGGCTCAAACTGTACACAGCGATTACATGCTGGCTTTATAGCCCAGGCCGCGCAGCGTCGAGCAACTGCCTCGACCGATTCTCACGCATGCACTCCGGCTCCATCTCTTGCGATGAGGCCACAACTCGTACGTGAGCCACTCCTGCTCATGCGCACGTCCTTGCATGCCTTTCACCAAGTCTTCCGGCGGGAGCCACGCCTGACTAATTCTTGCAGCTAACTGATGGACACAAACTCCACTAGGGACACACACCCATGCATGTGACGCACACACACTCACAACTACCCTGCTCTTGAAGCACACGACAAATGTGCACACACGTCGTGGCTTATTGACTAACAATCTCCCCCTAAGCCACGACTCCTCCTAACCTACAACGTCACTGCCCATCAGCAGGATGCCATGCTCCTCTTCCAGACTGCCATGCGCTCTGCTGCCGCTGAAGTTGTAGCCCGCAACTCCCGCCGTCTTCATTGCCATGGCCGCCACTACGGCCTCCTGGCATGATGCGGCCACCTCTGCAGGCCCATTCTCCGTGCAAACGCTGCAACCTTCTTCTCAGCGACACACGGCGTCTTTTGTTCTCTGGCTCATCGTCTTCCGCGGCACCCGCTCAGCGTCCCATGAGCCACTAGCTCGCCCGAACGACGTGGCCTCTTGCACACAGAACGACGCCACGCACCTCCATCTTCTAACTCAGGGACACACGTCGAGCTCTGCCGGCGACACACGCCTACTTCCGCAGCTCCGGCGACACACACGCCGCTGAGCAAATCTTGCCCAGCAGAACCGACGCACGATCCGCTGCCGAGTACCTCCACGGCTCCACCAGCTGACCACGCGCAGGCCGACACACGCCATTAGTCATGGGAGCAGCGCCACACGCCGCAGCCCCATCTTCTTCCTCAGCGACGCACGCTGAGGTTCTTCTCCACCGGCGATGAACGCCGATAAACACGCCCGACAGGATCGACACACGATCGACTGCCGTAGCGTCTCCTCCATTGCCCCATCGGCAACCACGCATGTGACAGCGCCACACGCCATCACGGCCACCATCTTCCCCGGTGATAGGAACAAATCCCACAATGACCAGGCTCTGATACAAAATATTGAAACCGAGGATTGCCGGACAATCAGTAGGAACACAAGAAACTCGATTTGGTGGGCGACGAACGCCCGCCACGGGGCGCCGAACGCCCCGCCGGCGACGAACGCCGCAGCCGACAAACGTCCTGTATCTTGGCACTATATTCCTCTCGGCTCAAACTGTACACAGCGATTACATGCTGGCTTTATAGCCCAGGCCGCGCAGCGTCGAGCAACTGCCTCGACCGATTCTCACGCATGCACTCCGGCTCCATCTCCTGCGATGAGGCCACAACTCGTACGTGAGCCACTCCTGCTCATGCGCACATCCTTGCATGCCTTTCACCAAGTCTTCCGGCGGGAGCCACGCCTGACTAATTCCTGCAGCTAACTGATGGACACAAACTCCACCAGGGACACACACCCATGCATGTGACGCACACACACTCGCAACTACCCTGCTCTTGAAGCACACGACAAATGTGCACACACGTCGTGGCTTATTGACTAACACGGGCAAGGCTTCGACGCCATTCTGATCATATCACCACTTAGTTGTTACTCCTCAAATCATTCTGAACATCCAGGCTCGAGAATATATCTGACCATCGACAGGACATATGGCACGTTGCCGGAACCAGTATACATCCTCGAGTAATTATGTACTTGGCCACCTCTGATGTGAGAGTGCGACCCAAGAACTACTGTAGTTATTGTTGCCGGCCAATCCTCGCACCAACATAGGGTATTATGCACCTCACAAGTCATAAAATGTCTAGATTGTATCTCTTGTCACCTTCAGGGTGTTGGTTCTCGATGATACTCCTACCAATCAATCGACTACTTGGGTATCCCTTAAGTAGGTTGCCGGGATAAAACACCTACACACAAGAATAAAAAAGAAGAAAACTGTTCAATGATGCGTAACTTAGATGGTTATAAAATAAAGATGTGTAAATAGGATCTGATTTGCCCGAGCTTTTCATGAAAAAGTCGTGTCTATTTTACTGAATACAATTGCAAACGACTTGACTATGAAGGATTTATGTTTGGCTTGTGTGATGCAGGTAGTACTCACTTCCACATTCTATGAGAAAATTGTTGAACTTGATGTTTGGTTGGGAACTTGGGATGATGCTGCAAGAAGTAAATTATAGTTTTAAGGGATTGATGTGCACTGATCGTAATAAAACGCCTTATGTTTTTATTGAAGCGAGTAGTATCTAATTTCTGTTCAGGCCTGTGTACCGTACGCTTCAATGAAGTTGAGGTTCTAGTGTTTTTGTGGCCTAGAGAGCAGAGCCGAGCAGGCACAAGACAACCAAGGGACCAACTGCCTGGACACACGTGTCATTTCCTCCAGTGTTCCGCCCCAGAACAGATAAGATGAACATTCTGAAGACTCTGAACAACCCCAGCAGCTAGCAATTTTCCCAGTGCTTGTCGTAGTGATCAACTGATCAATCTCCCTCATCAAGAATTCAATTGGGCGGCTTCAGCTTGAGCCCCGATCTCTCATCGATCTCTTCTCTCCACGCACGCCCGATTCCAACTGCATCATGACATCGTTCATGGGGGGCAGCAGGGCCATGGCTTCGACCCGCAGGCCGAGCTTCGTCACTCCTCGCAGCTTCTTCAACTGGGGAAAACCCACCGGAGGAGCCGAGTCGCTGCCGCCTCCGCAGCTGCAGTTCCGGTACCACGAAGACGTCGAGCTCCCGTTCCCCATGTCGCTCGTGGCGAAAACACACCTCAGAGGTAGTTAATTAGTCCAATAACCTCGTATACATCAATCATTCGTTAAGACGTTGGTGAATTCCAATCTTTAATTTGTTCTGAGATGACCCATGCGTGCATGGGAATAATGGTGCAGAACGTGAGCTCAAGTGCTGCTACAAGGCCACCGTGGACGGCTTCAGCGCGACGGACTTCCACCGTCGGTGCGACTTCAAGGGCCCCTGCGTCGTCATCGGCTACACCTCCACCAACAGCTTCAAATTCGGCGGCTTCAGCCCGGAGGGGTACCGCAGCACGGACGACTACTACGACACGCTGGACGCCTTCCTCTTCTACTGGCCGGAAGAGCTCACGCCACCGGTGGTGCTGCCGAAGGTGGGCGGGAGCGGCGCGGCGCTGTTCGACTACTCTCGAGGTGGGCCCCAGTTCGGCGCCGACGGGTTGCTCATCGGCCCGCCGCTCACCGCCGTGATGGGCGTGTTCACCGGGCCAGACTCCAGCGCCGGCGTCGGCGACCTACGCAGCGCGCGGTCGCGGCTCGGGCTGTCGTACGCGAGGCTGCCGGATGGGAAGGAGAGCTTGTTCGGCGACGAGGGCAGGGCTCAGCTCGCGGAGGTGCTCGTCTTTTGCAGCCCCCGGATCGCGAGCCTCTACTGATTAGTATTAGCTTGTTCAGTGTTGTTCCTATGCGCACACTCTGACTTTTTGTGTACCTATCACCTATGTAGCCTAGATGTCCCGTTTTACATTGTGTCGATACAACTCCTTGCATCTATGGTACTATAGTTTCTGTTAGAATAAAAGCGAATAAGCGATAATCCAGGATTATTAAACCAAATCGTAAGATCAAGGCACGATATTTTTTTAATGAGATTCGGCCATGTGCCTACATCCTCGGGGCATGACTACAGGCACTGCTTCCTATAAACAGTAGCTACACCAGCACCTGGGCACCACCGCGGCAACACCGCCGCCCACACCAACCACCAAATCGTCTCTCGGTTACAACGGTATTCCCATCATATTTATGGGCCTAGGGATACAAAGTACGACCCAGACTCGATTCCTAACCATCCAAATTATAACTCAAGTCTAATTGTAACCATACCATACACATATTCGACACACGTCCAACCGTATGGTAATAAAGTTGAAAACAATTCGCTTCCAGGTATTATAGGACAGAGTGCCATGGCGATTCAATGTGCTCATCACGCAGCCTAATATGCTCACGCAACCAATATCTTAACAATTAACACTATTAAAGAAATGATTTTCACATATTTGTAATCAATAGGTTATATAATTTTGTTTGGCGAGCTCCAGCCTTGCACTAGAAATTTATTAACGGAAGAATGTATGCCGGAAGATTTATAACTACAAATATATAATTGATAATATTATAACTAGAAATTTATTAACTGAAAAATTTATAACAGAAATGTATTAACTGAAAAATATATATGTAGAAATTTATAATTTTGTCAGAACTTCCAGTAGGATGGGCTCCAAAAACTAGTTTTGGTATGGCACCAGATTTCTTCAATATACTCACTCAAGAACAATTATCAATACGCATTCCTTTACCAGTTCCCCAGAATACATCGGCTGACAGTTGATGGCTCAGAATGTATGGGTTTCTCAGCTGATGGATCAAGAAGCTTGGATTGCTTAATTGGTGAATCAGATGACTATCCAGAATCATCCTGCATCGGCTTCACAACCGATGAATCAGTTGTCACCAGAGGAATGAATAAAGAGTTTGTGTCACGCGTATGCCCTACTAGAATGGAACAACTTGGGTTTACTATGATCCGGTTCTTGGGACATCACCTTAAGGATCAAGTTTTGAGTTTTCTTTTCTGATTGAGACTACTGGCACTAATAAAGTCATTACAACACACTCAAACAAACCAACATGCCCATGTCATCTAAGTGCAGTCTTGTGAATATCCCTTCTGCCATGAAAATTTGATTCTACCCAACATTTCCATCCATAAAAGCTAAAACCAATTACATTGTGCCCTACAGCAGCATCTACTAACACGTCGGCTACTAGCAACGAATATCCATCTATCAGTCCAGCTTCATTGTGATTCCTGAGATCAATACAAATTTGTAGCCTGCCATTCTTCTTATACACTACATTGTCTAATGAATTAAATTAGCTTCAATCAATTGGGTAATCTCAGCCTTTATATCTGCTAAAACTTTTGGAATACAATGTCTAGCACCTTCCTGATATGGTTGATGCCCTGGTTTAATCGACAACCAATGTTCAACATTAGATCAGTCTAAACCAGTCATTTCATAATATTCCCAAGCAAAGCAATCTCTAAATTCTCTCGCCAATTTC
This sequence comes from Digitaria exilis, assembly GCA_015342445.1. NCBI lineage: Eukaryota > Viridiplantae > Streptophyta > Magnoliopsida > Poales > Poaceae > Digitaria > Digitaria exilis. The sequence goes on from JACEFO010002541.1 coordinate 276,337, forward strand.
GTTAATTCTTGCCTGTACTCAAGATCTAGCTTAGCACTAATATACATTGGTCTTCGTTTATCACCATCACCAAGATCAGCCAACTCTAATTCATCGGTCCCAAGCTTGCCTTTCCTCTTCAATGAACTCATCCATTTAAACCTCTTTTTAAAAGTCGTCTGCATGGAACGGTTGTAGCTCATCATCATCCACCTTGAAGAAGTTTGTTCCCCATGCTTGACTAGAGAAACATCCAACTCTCTCATAATTCCCTGCCTGAGCTTCAGCAGGTGATACACTAAATGACGAATCGGCTGTCACAACTTTGATGTTATCTCCAACCCACTGATTGGGGCCTTGATTCATGTAGATGGGATGCAGTAGGCGGCGTGAATCCAATCCCGACACAGCAACAGATAATATGAACTTTTACCATTAATGATGAAGAAAATAGTAGGTAGAGTCTTCCAATCATCAAGTCAATGCAAAGTGCTATCCGACCCAGTTACACCACTCCTTCAAAGTCCTTGAGCATGATATCTATCTTACATTCATGGTATTACCTGATTGAGCTGATTAATAGATGAGAAGGAAACTGGCGATGCTTGATTCCATGAAGGTTTCATGGTATTTGAGTTAAATTGATGGAAATAGATGTCGATCTAGGATCTGTATGGCAGATTTTCAAGCTCGTTGGGCTTCAATTATAAAGGGAATGACGGAAGATTCCATTAAATGAGGAACCATGGAGTTATTGCCATCAGAGAAGTGACGTTTCAGAGGTCACAGGTACTAAATGCAAAGCCTTGGCAGCACCGATGAGGCGCTCATGGACTGATGACACTGGTAAAAAAAGCAAAGTTAAAGTGATTGAGATTGGATCAGTGATACATGCCACGAAACTGGGGGGGGGGGGCATTTGTTGACACCGTTGTTGACACATATCAAGAACGACATCAAAAGGGTCAAAGATGGTATGTTGAATAATAGCTGATGAATGGTGGTGGTCAGTTGATAATATTGTAGCCTTTTGGGATGGAGATGGGTGTTGACGGCTATTATATGCCAATTTTAGCTGTCAACCATGGAAATAATGGTGGAACTACAATTGATGCATGCATATAATATTATTTATACTAATTAGTTCCACGAGTTTTGTGTCCTAACATGGTTTGCAAGGAATACATGTAAAATGGTGCACAAATACCCTTATTGATGAAGAAACTATGAGACCATACAAAAGGTGCTTGTACAAGGTGAAAAAATTACTCAAATCACATATTTGACAGCATCATGTTGAAGTGCTTTACGAGATTATCAAAATGGACACTTGAATCACTCAATTCGGAGTCCGGGTGAAAAAGTTATGCCTCTTGGAAGATCACATATGCAGCCCTGGTTGGCTGGCCGACGGCCAGCCGGCCAGCACACATCCGGCCGGCCAGAACAAGGCCGACTGGCCGGCTAGAAAACAGGCTATCTAGCCCAAAACCGTGGCCAATTGCCATGGAATCAATGCAAGTGTGAGAAACACATTCTTACTACCCCTGAGCCGTGGATTTGAAGGCGGTGCAATCCAATGGACCCGAAAGAATGAACCACAGATAGGAGGGCCCACCTTACGGGTGCAAACCACCTCTGCTTCAACAATAGCCTGCGCAACCGGCATTGCAGGTTATATGGAGAGTCCATAGCGAAGGTAGTGCAGAGCATAGGATATTGCCGTCCAGCTGTCCGATCCACTTTTTCAACCTTTCGGACCAATCTTTCTATGGTGGTTCGCTTAGCGGTTGCACCCCCAAACCGACTAGACATCGCTATAACCAGACCCCGGTGCTTCACTTCAAAACACACCATTCCAAGGAGAGAATAAGAGTTCAAGATGTAGTTGCGCCACTTTATTTGTAGAATAGGGAGAGTGTGAGGTGAGAGCTTGGTTGAGAGCCGAGCTAGGAGGAGAGCCGAGTTTGTCGGTTCTACTCCAACAGGGAGCCAAGCTGGGTTTGTTGGCTCGACTCTAACTATGTATCCACCTTAGAGGAATGAAACTTCTTTGAGTAAGTTCCTCGTCTATCTTCAGTGTCTTGCTATTTCTTCTTTTTACTTCCAGCAATTTGTCTGTGAGCTTACATTGATCTCGGGATCCCTTGTCTGCGCGAGTTAGTAAGGTTTCTCGTTCATTTGGGATTTCTTCTAGACTTTCGCCGAGGTGGAAGTCAGTAGGTAGATAGCTTAGGTGTGGTGCTTGTGCTTAGTAACTACCTTGGGTTGTGTTCCACCCAACGGTACCATTATGGTAGGCAGCAGGTGGTGACAGCCCTGTCTATTCTCAGTAGTCCACCATGTTCAGGTGTTTTCATAACAGTAGTTACAGGATGCCGTAGTATCCTGCTCTCATCCCTTTCTGAGATCCTTCCCACCAGCCGCCGTAGCATATCATGTTAGTGAGTAGCAAGTTATCTGGGTAATGAGTTGGCTAACTGAAGTTCGGCCCTCTATCCTCGTATGTCTTCTACCCTGGTGGGTCCGATTGAGTAGTTCTAGGCTTAGTCATGTCTATCGTTCCTTGGATATGACACTCAGGTTTTACTCCCCTAGTGAAAGGCTACATCCGTCTCTGTGCGCTTGTGGAGTTATTCGTAATGGCTAAGGAGAGCCAACAATGGGCCAGAAAGCTCCAAGGAGAGGAAGAACCATTGAAAAGTCAATTTTTCCCCCGATTTGGGAGGAGAGTCAATTTGATGGCGTCATGGACAAGGTGAATTCAAATGTCAGAAAAATTTGATGGCGTTGGAGTTCAAGGAGTCATAGTTGAAGTAAGATGTTTGCCGTGATCGACCAGGAGTCATAGTTTCAGGGTATAAATATAAGCCCTGAGGCATTATAAAAGTTTAGTACACACTCAATACTACAAATCACGTACTCAAACTCCTTTTATTTTTTTTGGCAGCTTCACCTTTTCTTTTTCTTTTTCGACAACTTCTTTCGAGTTGCGGTCATGGACATCTCACATTTGAGCAACTTGGTCGTTGATGGTAAGTATTCGTTTTACTGTGTAATATAGGCTATAGGCTTTAGCTACCGGGTGCATCAATGTGGGCTTTGTCAATCTTATCCAACAGTTATCTAATAGTATCTAGACTTTGGCGTCTAAATTTATTCACAATTTATCAATATTTGCTAGATCTATAGGTTTATCCTATTTTTGGAGCTTATGTCATGGTTATCCTGTTTAGAACACATCCCATCGGCTTTTAATATTGTTATTATTTTAATATTTTCACGGATTAGATTTGTTTCAAGCTTGTAGTGTTGCGTGTGTAGATTTGTCCGTGTTGCACATTGGTAGCCTTGGAATCGATCTATACCTTCACATAGATGTTCAATTAGTTATTTATCTTCCTATTATTTCTACAATCAAAGATCTATCTCGATACATAAAGATAATATTTACATTACACATTAGTAGTTATTCACTAGATCACATACATGACAATCGCTGATTCTACTGTTTCTTTGTCTTTTCTACTCCTGCTGGGATATCGATATGACATGTGGAGACTTTCGGAAGTCCAGCCAATAAGCTTTCGAATTTATCGTTTAACATTGTTTTCTTTTCAATTAACATGTCAATAACTAACATGCTTTGGTCATCGAAGTTTAATGAGGGCATCACCGTCTCAGATATGATCAATACCGGTGTCTTTTAAACAAAAGGTGAATCAATCTTATATCATCACTATCTTTGCTACATTCATTGAATTGATGCTACGCCATGATGTGGGTTCATTGTCATTTTCAGAAATAAATACATGGATTAAAAAGAGTGCCAAACATATATGGAAGGCATGGAGGACCAAAGAAGTTGATTGGGGACCAAGTCTAAGTATTCCCAATATCCTCACCAGGCCACCACGTCACTTTTGGCCCAGGAAGGAAAGAGATCAAATCCAACACGTTTTTGGAAACGCTAGATTCGGATTGCAGGAAAGTGCCAACTTGTGACGACCGCCACGACTTCATACGGACTCCGTTTTGGGGCGTTCAAGTACTTCATGGAAAGCTTATCAAGTCTACATTCCAACGGATCCAACCTCAGGGTCATATCTGTGGCGGTCCACTCCGAAATTATTCCAAGTTAAGTACCCTCAGACCACTAATCACGTAGTCAGGCACTTAATCCGGAATAAGCTGGAGCGCCGTCGGATTAAACCCGATTAAACCACGTACTTAACTAGATCGTAACAGCAGCAGGCCCACACGAAGGTGAGTTCCAGAGATTACAACATTCCACAAATTAGATTACACTCATAGAGAAGTAAGTTATTACAAAACCGAGTTCAAATTAAAATCAGAGGGTATCCCAAGTCTTGCAGCGGAATTTAAAAGTTTCATAACAACTGAATTTAAAAGTTCATTGCAGCGGAAGTACAAAATCTAACGACTGAACAAGTAACTCGTGATGAAGCTGCCACGAAGCTACTCCTCCCGATCCCTCGCCAGAGGACGGACCCATTCGATGTGCCAGCCAGGTGGAACCTGGGCAGGCCAAGTCATAGCATCCACATCCAAAATGATACCTGTAAAATATTGCCACAGCAACTGAGTATACTAATATCAGCAAGGCTTACCCGTCGGGTGAAAAACTACATCACCGACATCTAGACAATGAGAGGCTTTGGCTGGTGGGTTTGTTTGCCAAAAAGCAACTAAAAGTAGGTCCTTGCTTTCAAGTTTTAGCTTCATGTTCTAGTAAATTTAACCATTCTAGATTAGCATCCTCTCTCTAAGCATACAAGTGGAGCAATACAATTAATCATTAGAACATATCATAATCTCAATTCCACTTGTTACTCGATGTAGCAAGGCGGTCAGGCAGTCTCATTAACCGCGAGAAGCGGACAGTTCGAACCGAATTTGTGCTACCTGGCCAGGGGAAACCCAACACACACGGATACTCTGCTTGCGATAAAAGGTACAAGCATTTCCCAACCTTTCCCATCGATCCACAATTCGGAACCGGGTCCACTTCCTTAGGATGAAGGTTTACTGCTTCACTCACAGCATCACGCATACATCCACGAGTGTACGGCAAGGGAAAACAAAGTTTCCAAGGAGAGATGGCTATCGGCCCTAGCTGCTTCAATCTGGTACCGGGCTTACCGGCTCCCATATTACCGGCATGCATGTGGTAC
>JACEFO010002542.1:0-25571 GCA_015342445.1 Digitaria exilis
AAGGCTAGTCTCAATGGAGGTTTCATGAGCATTAAATTGAATGACACATCAACAATATTGCTTATGTGGCAGATAATTATGAGAAAAGAGAAGAAATGAGTTTCATCACCATGTACAATTTCATCGACTGTTAACATCTTTATTCTGTTATGATCATCTGCTAGCCGATTACAATCTGTTATTGTATAGATTTGACTGGGTTGCCACATTCGCATCCTGGCCACCGTCTTTACCTTTTCACATAGACGTCCTACCAATTATTTATCTATGCTATCATTGCTAAAGTTAACAAAACTACTTAGATCGGTTTTTTAGTTTACCAAGATTATGTTCACATTCACATTGTAGTTGTTCATTGGTCCATGTCAGTTCTCTTTTCCTCTATGACCACTTGTAAGGCCTCTCCATGACTTGTAAAAGGATAGACAGGCTGATTGAAAACGAGGATTGCCGGCACAATCAGCATACGAACACAAGACTCTGATTTGGTGGGACGAACGCCCGCCACGGGGCGCCGAACGCCCCGCCGGCGACGAACGCCACGGCCGACGAACGTCCTGTATCTTGGCACTATATTCCTCTCGGCTCAAACTGTACACAGCGATTACATGCTGGCTTTATAGCCCAGGCCGCGCAGCGTCGAGCAACTGCCTCGACCGATTCTCACGCATGCACTCCGGCTCCATCTCTTGCGATGAGGCCACAACTCGTACGTGAGCCACTCCTGCTCATGCGCACGTCCTTGCATGCCTTTCACCAAGTCTTCCGGCGGGAGCCACGCCTGACTAATTCTTGCAGCTAACTGATGGACACAAACTCCACTAGGACACACACCATGCATGTGACGCACACACACTCACAACTACCCTGCTCTTGAAGCACACGACAAATGTGCACACACGTCGTGGCTTATTGACTAACAATCTCCCCCTAAGCCACGACTCCTCCTAACCTACAACGTCACTGCCCATCAGCAGGATGCCATGCTCCTCTTCCAGACTGCCATGCGCTCTGCTGCCGCTGAAGTTGTAGCCCGCAACTCCCGCCGTCTTTCATTGCCATGGCCGCCACTACGGCCTCCTGGCATATGCGGCCACCGTTCTGCAGGCCCATTCTCCGACGCCACACGCTGCAACCCTCTTCTCGCGACACACGGCGTCTTTTGTTCTCCTGGCTCATCGTCTTCCGCGGCACCCGCTCAGCGTCCATTGAAGCACTAGCTCGCCCGAACGCTGGCCTCTTGCACACCAACGACGCCACGCACCTCCATCTTCTAACTCAGGACGACACACGTCGAGCTCTGCGCGAAAACGCTACTTCGCAAGTCCGGCGACACACACGCGCTGGAGCAAATCTTGCCGCAGCAGACCGACGCACGATCCGCTGCGAGTACCTCACGGCTCCACCAGCTGACACGGCGCAGCCGACCACACGCCATTAGTCATGGGAGCAGCGCCACACGCCGCAGCCCATCTCTTCCTCAGCGACGCACGCTGAGGTTCTTTCTTCCCACCGGCGATATGAACGCCATAAACACGCCCCGACAAGGATCGAACACACGATCGGACTGCCGTAGCGTCTTCCTCCATGCCCAATCTGGCAAACCCACGCATTGTCGACAAGCGCCACACGGCCATCACGGCCCACCATCTGTCCCCGGTGATAGGAACAAATCCCACCAATGAAACCAGGCTCTGATACAAAATATTGAAACCGAGGATTGCCGGAACAATCCAGTAGGACAACACAAGAACTCGATTGGTGGCGACGAACGCCCGCCACGGGGCGCGAACGCCCCGCCCGGCGACGAACCGCCGCAGCGACAACGTCCATGTATCTTGGCACTACTATTCCTCTGGCTCAAAAACTGTACCACAGCGATTACAATTGCTGGCTTATAGCCAGGCCGCGCAGCGTCGAGCAACTTGCCTCGACCGATTCTCACGCATGCACTCCGGCTCCATCTCCTGCGATGAGGCCACAACTCGTACGGTGAGCCACATCCTGCTCATGCGCACATCCTGCATGCTTTCACAAGTCTTCCGGCGGAGCCATCGCTGACTAATTCCTGCAGCTAACTGATGCGCACACAAAACTACCACCAGGGACACACACCCATGCATGTGACGCACACACACTCGCAACTACCCTGCTCTTGAAGCACACGACAAATGTGCACACACGTCGTGGCTTATGACATAAACGGGCAACGGCTTTCGACGCCATTCTGATCATATCACCACTTAGTTAGTTACCTCCTCAAAATCATTACTGAACATCCAGGCTCGAAATATATCTGACCATCGACAGGACATATGGCACGTTGCCGGAACCAGTATACATCTCGAGTAATTATTACTTGGCCACCTCTGATGTGAGAGTGCGACCCAAGAACTACTGTAGTTATTTGTTGCCGGCCAATCCTCGCACCAACATAGTATTATGCACCTCACAAGTCATAAAATGTCTAGATTGTATCTCTTGTCACCCTTTCGGTGTTGGTTTCTCGATGATACTCCTACCAATCAATCGACTTACTTGGTATCCCTTAAGTAGGTTGCCGGGATAAAACACCTAACACACAAGAATAAAAAAGAAGAAAACTGTTCAATGATGCGTAACTTAGATGGTTTTATAAAATAAAGATGTGTGTAAAATAGGATCTGATTTGCCCGAGCTTTTCATGAAAAAAGTCGTGTCTATTTTACTGAATACAATTGCCAAACGACTTGACTATGAAGGATTTATGTTTGGCTTGTGTGATTGCAGGTAGTACTCACTCCACATTCTATGAGAAAATTGTTGAACTTGATGTTTGGTTGGGAACTTGGGATGATGCTGCAAGAAGTAAATTATAAGTTTTAAGGGATTGATGTGCACTGATCGTAATAAAAAACGCCTTATGTTTATTGAAGCGAGTAGTATCTAATTTCTGTTCAGGCCTTGTGTACCGTACGCTCTCAATGAAGTTGAGGTTCTAGTGTTTTTGTGGCCTAGAGGCAGAGCCGAGCAGGCACAAGACAACCAAGGGACCAACTGCCTGGACACACGTGTCATTTCCTCCAGTGTTCCGCCCCAGAACAGATAAGATGAACATTCTGAAGACTCTGAACAACCCCAGCAGCTAGCAATTTTCCCAGTGCTTGTCGTAGTGATCAACTGATCAATCTCCCTCATCAAGAATTCAATTGGGCGGCTTCAGCTTGAGCCCCGATCTCTCATCGATCTCTTCTCTCCACGCACGCCCGATTCCAACTGCATCATGACATCGTTCATGGGGGGCAGCAGGGCCATGGCTTCGACCCGCAGGCCGAGCTTCGTCACTCCTCGCAGCTTCTTCAACTGGGGAAAACCCACCGGAGGAGCCGAGTCGCTGCCGCCTCCGCAGCTGCAGTTCCGGTACCACGAAGACGTCGAGCTCCCGTTCCCCATGTCGCTCGTGGCGAAAACACACCTCAGAGGTAGTTAATTAGTCCAATAACCTCGTATACATCAATCATTCGTTAAGACGTTGGTGAATTCCAATCTTTAATTTGTTCTGAGATGACCCATGCGTGCATGGGAATAATGGTGCAGAACGTGAGCTCAAGTGCTGCTACAAGGCCACCGTGGACGGCTTCAGCGCGACGGACTTCCACCGTCGGTGCGACTTCAAGGGCCCCTGCGTCGTCATCGGCTACACCTCCACCAACAGCTTCAAATTCGGCGGCTTCAGCCCGGAGGGGTACCGCAGCACGGACGACTACTACGACACGCTGGACGCCTTCCTCTTCTACTGGCCGGAAGAGCTCACGCCACCGGTGGTGCTGCCGAAGGTGGGCGGGAGCGGCGCGGCGCTGTTCGACTACTCTCGAGGTGGGCCCAGTTCGGCGCCGACGGGTTGCTCATCGGCCCGCCGCTCACCGCCGTGATGGGCGTGTTCACCGGGCCAGACTCCAGCGCCGGCGTCGGCGACCTACGCAGCGCGCGGTCGCGGCTCGGGCTGTCGTACGCGAGGCTGCCGGATGGGAAGGAGAGCTTGTTCGGCGACGAGGGCAGGGCTCAGCTCGCGGAGGTGCTCGTCTTTTGCAGCCCCCGGATCGCGAGCCTCTACTGATTAGTATTAGCTTGTTCAGTGTTGTTCCTATGCGCACACTCTGACTTTTTGTGTACCTATCACCTATGTAGCCTAGATGTCCCGTTTTACATTGTGTCGATACAACTCCTTGCATCTATGGTACTATAGTTTCTGTTAGAATAAAAGCGAATAAGCGATAATCCAGGATTATTAAACCAAATCGTAAGATCAAGGCACGATATTTTTTTTAATGAGATTCGGCCATGTGCCTACATCCTCGGGGCATGACTACAGGCACTGCTTCCTATAAACAGTAGCTACACCAGCACCTGGGCACCACCGCGGCAACACCGCCGCCCACACCAACCACCAAATCGTCTCTCGGTTACAACGGTATTCCCATCATATTTATGGGCCTAGGGATACAAAGTACGACCCAGACTCGATTCCTAACCATCCAAATTATAACTCAAGTCTAATTGTAACCATACCATACACATATTCGACACACGTCCAACCGTATGGTAATAAAGTTGAAAACAATTCGCTTCCAGGTATTATAGGACAGAGTGCCATGGCGATTCAATGTGCTCATCACGCAGCCTAATATGCTCACGCAACCAATATCTTAACAATTAACACTATTAAAGAAATGATTTTCACATATTTGTAATCAATAGGTTATATAATTTTGTTTGGCGAGCTCCAGCCTTGCACTAGAAATTTATTAACGGAAGAATGTATGCCGGAAGATTTATAACTACAAATATATAATTGATAATATTATAACTAGAAATTTATTAACTGAAAAATTTATAACAGAAATGTATTAACTGAAAATATATATGTAGAAATTTATAATTTTGTCAGAACTTCCAGTAGGATGGGCTCCAAAAACTAGTTTTGGTATGGCACCAGATTTCTTCAATATACTCACTCAAGAACAATTATCAATACGCATTCCTTTACCAGTTCCCCAGAATACATCGGCTGACAGTTGATGGCTCAGAATGTATGGGTTTCTCAGCTGATGGATCAAGAAGCTTGGATTGCTTAATTGGTGAATCAGATGACTATCCAGAATCATCCTGCATCGGCTTCACAACCGATGAATCAGTTGTCACCAGAGGAATGAATAAAGAGTTTGTGTCACGCGTATGCCCTACTAGAATGGAACAACTTGGGTTTACTATGATCCGGTTCTTGGGACATCACCTTAAGGATCAAGTTTTGAGTTTTCTTTTCTGATTGAGACTACTGGCACTAATAAAGTCATTACAACACACTCAAACAAACCAACATGCCCATGTCATCTAAGTGCAGTCTTGTGAATATCCCTTCTGCCATGAAAATTTGATTCTACCCAACATTTCCATCCATAAAAGCTAAAACCAATTACATTGTGCCCTACAGCAGCATCTACTAACACGTCGGCTACTAGCAACGAATATCCATCTATCAGTCCAGCTTCATTGTGATTCCTGAGATCAATACAAATTTGTAGCCTGCCATTCTTCTTATACACTACATTGTCTAATGAATTAAATTAGCTTCAATCAATTGGGTAATCTCAGCCTTTATATCTGCTAAAACTTTTGGAATACAATGTCTAGCACCTTCCTGATATGGTTGATGCCCTGGTTTAATCGACAACCAATGTTCAACATTAGATCAGTCTAAACCAGTCATTTCATAATATTCCCAAGCAAAGCAATCTCTAAATTCTCTCGCCAATTTCGTTAATTCTTGCCTGTACTCAAGATCTAGCTTAGCACTAATATACATTGGTCTTCGTTTATCACCATCACCAAGATCAGCCAACTCTAATTCATCGGTCCCAAGCTTGCCTTTCCTCTTCAATGAACTCATCCATTTAAACCTCTTTTTAAAAGTCGTCTGCATGGAACGGTTGTAGCTCATCATCATCCACCTTGAAGAAGTTTGTTCCCCATGCTTGACTAGAGAAACATCCAACTCTCTCATAATTCCCTGCCTGAGCTTCAGCAGGTGATACACTAAATGACGAATCGGCTGTCACAACTTTGATGTTATCTCCAACCCACTGATTGGGGCCTTGATTCATGTAGATGGGATGCAGTAGGCGGCGTGAATCCAATCCCGACACAGCAACAGATAATATGAACTTTTACCATTAATGATGAAGAAAATAGTAGGTAGAGTCTTCCAATCATCAAGTCAATGCAAAGTGCTATCCGACCCAGTTACACCACTCCTTCAAAGTCCTTGAGCATGATATCTATCTTACATTCATGGTATTACCTGATTGAGCTGATTAATAGATGAGAAGGAAACTGGCGATGCTTGATTCCATGAAGGTTTCATGGTATTTGAGTTAAATTGATGGAAATAGATGTCGATCTAGGATCTGTATGGCAGATTTTCAAGCTCGTTGGGCTTCAATTATAAAGGGAATGACGGAAGATTCCATTAAATGAGGAACCATGGAGTTATTGCCATCAGAGAAGTGACGTTTCAGAGGTCACAGGTACTAAATGCAAAGCCTTGGCAGCACCGATGAGGCGCTCATGGACTGATGACACTGGTAAAAAAAGCAAAGTTAAAGTGATTGAGATTGGATCAGTGATACATGCCACGAAACTGGGGGGGGGGGGCATTTGTTGACACCGTTGTTGACACATATCAAGAACGACATCAAAAGGGTCAAAGATGGTATGTTGAATAATAGCTGATGAATGGTGGTGGTCAGTTGATAATATTGTAGCCTTTTTGGGATGGAGATGGGTGTTGACGGCTATTATATGCCAATTTTAGCTGTCAACCATGGAAATAATGGTGGAACTACAATTGATGCATGCATATAATATTATTTATACTAATTAGTTCCACGAGTTTTGTGTCCTAACATGGTTTGCAAGGAATACATGTAAAATGGTGCACAAATACCCTTATTGATGAAGAAACTATGAGACCATACAAAAGGTGCTTGTACAAGGTGAAAAAATTACTCAAATCACATATTTGACAGCATCATGTTGAAGTGCTTTACGAGATTATCAAAATGGACACTTGAATCACTCAATTCGGAGTCCGGGTGAAAAAGTTATGCCTCTTGGAAGATCACATATGCAGCCCTGGTTGGCTGGCCGGACGGCCAGCCGGCCAGCACACATCCGGCCGGCCAGAACAAGGCCGACTGGCCGGCTAGAAAACAGGCTATCTAGCCCAAAACCGTGGCCAATTGCCATGGAATCAATGCAAGTGTGAGAAACACATTCTTACTACCCCTGAGCCGTGGATTTGAAGGCGGTGCAATCCAATGGACCCGAAAGAATGAACCACAGATAGGAGGGCCCACCTTACGGGTGCAAACCACCTCTGCTTCAACAATAGCCTGCGCAACCGGCATTGCAGGTTATATGGAGAGTCCATAGCGAAGGTAGTGCAGAGCATAGGATATTGCCGTCCAGCTGTCCGATCCACTTTTTCAACCTTTCGGACCAATCTTTCTATGGTGGTTCGCTTAGCGGTTGCACCCCCAAACCGACTAGACATCGCTATAACCAGACCCCGGTGCTTCACTTCAAAACACACCATTCCAAGGAGAGAATAAGAGTTCAAGATGTAGTTGCGCCACTTTATTTGTAGAATAGGGAGAGTGTGAGGTGAGAGCTTGGTTGAGAGCCGAGCTAGGAGGAGAGCCGAGTTTGTCGGTTCTACTCCAACAGGGAGCCAAGCTGGGTTTGTTGGCTCGACTCTAACTATGTATCCACCTTAGAGGAATGAAACTTCTTTGAGTAAGTTCCTCGTCTATCTTCAGTGTCTTGCTATTTCTTCTTTTTACTTCCAGCAATTTGTCTGTGAGCTTACATTGATCTCGGGATCCCTTGTCTGCGCGAGTTAGTAAGGTTTCTCGTTCATTTGGGATTTCTTCTAGACTTTCGCCGAGGTGGAAGTCAGTAGGTAGATAGCTTAGGTGTGGTGCTTGTGCTTAGTAACTACCTTGGGTTGTGTTCCACCCAACGGTACCATTATGGTAGGCAGCAGGTGGTGACAGCCCTGTCTATTCTCAGTAGTCCACCATGTTCAGGTGTTTTCATAACAGTAGTTACAGGATGCCGTAGTATCCTGCTCTCATCCCTTTCTGAGATCCTTCCCACCAGCCGCCGTAGCATATCATGTTAGTGAGTAGCAAGTTATCTGGGTAATGAGTTGGCTAACTGAAGTTCGGCCCTCTATCCTCGTATGTCTTCTACCCTGGTGGGTCCGATTGAGTAGTTCTAGGCTTAGTCATGTCTATCGTTCCTTGGATATGACACTCAGGTTTTACTCCCCTAGTGAAAGGCTACATCCGTCTCTGTGCGCTTGTGGAGTTATTCGTAATGGCTAAGGAGAGCCAACAATGGGCCAGAAAGCTCCAAGGAGAGGAAGAACCATTGAAAAGTCAATTTTTCCCCCGATTTGGGAGGAGAGTCAATTTGATGGCGTCATGGACAAGGTGAATTCAAATGTCAGAAAAAATTTGATGGCGTTGGAGTTCAAGGAGTCATAGTTGAAGTAAGATGTTTGCCGTGATCGACCAGGAGTCATAGTTTCAGGGTATAAATATAAGCCCTGAGGCATTATAAAAGTTTAGTACACACTCAATACTACAAATCACGTACTCAAACTCCTTTTATTTTTTTGGCAGCTTCACCTTTTCTTTTTCTTTTTCGACAACTTCTTTCGAGTTGCGGTCATGGACATCTCACATTTGAGCAACTTGGTCGTTGATGGTAAGTATTCGTTTTACTGTGTAATATAGGCTATAGGCTTTAGCTACCGGGTGCATCAATGTGGCTTTGTCAATCTTATCCAACAGTTATCTAATAGTATCTAGACTTTGGCGTCTAAATTTATTCACAATTTATCAATATTTGCTAGATCTATAGGTTTATCCTATTTTTGGAGCTTATGTCATGGTTATCCTGTTTAGAACACATCCCATCGGCTTTTAATATTGTTATTATTTTAATATTTTCACGGATTAGATTTGTTTCAAGCTTGTAGTGTTGCGTGTGTAGATTTGTCCGTGTTGCACATTGGTAGCCTTGGAATCGATCTATACCTTCACATAGATGTTCAATTAGTTATTTATCTTCCTATTATTTCTACAATCAAAGATCTATCTCGATACATAAAGATAATATTTACATTACACATTAGTAGTTATTCACTAGATCCACATACATGACAATCGCTGATTCTACTGTTTCTTTGTCTTTTTCTACTCCTGCTGGGATAATCGATATGACATGTGGAGACTTTCGGAAGTCCAGCCAATAAGCTTTCGAATTTATCGTTTACATTGTTTTCTTTTCAATTAACATGTCAAATTAACTAACATGCTTTGGTCATCGAAGTTTAATGAGGGCATCACCGTCTCAGATATGATCATACCGGTGTCTTTTAAACAAAAGGTGAATCAATCTTATATCATCACTATCTTTGCTACATTCATTGAATTGATGCTACGCCATGATGTGGGTTCATTGTCATTTTCAGAAATAAATACATGGATTAAAAAGAGTGCCAAACATATATGGAAGGCATGGAGGACCAAAGAAGTTGATTGGGGACCAAGTCTAAGTATTCCCAATATCCTCACCAGGCCACCACGTCACTTTTGGCCCAGGAAGGAAAGAGATCAAATCCAACACGTTTTTGGAAACGCTAGATTCGGATTGCAGGAAAGTGCCAACTTGTGACGACCGCCACGACTTCATACGGACTCCGTTTTGGGCGTTCAAGTACTTCATGGAAAGCTTATCAAGTCTACATTCCAACGGATCCAACCTCAGGGTCATATCTGTGGCGGTCCACTCCGAAATTATTCCAAGTTAAGTACCCTCAGACCACTAATCACGTAGTCAGGCACTTAATCCGGAATAAGCTGGAGCGCCGTCGGATTAAACCCGATTAAACCACGTACTTAACTAGATCGTAACAGCAGCAGGCCCACACGAAGGTGAGTTCCAGAGATTACAACATTCCACAAATTAGATTACACTCATAGAGAAGTAGTTATTACAAACCGAGTTCAAATTTAAAATCAGAGTACACAAGTCTTGCAGCGGAATTTAAAAGTTCATAACAACTGAATTTAAAAGTTCATTGCAGCGGAAGTACAAAATCTAACGACTGAACAAGTAACTCCGTGATGAAGCCTGCCACGAAGCTACTCCTCCCGATCCTCGCCAGAGGACGGGACCCATTCGATGTGCCAGCCAGGTGGAACCTGGGCAGGCCAAGTCATAGCATCCACATCCAAAATGATACCTGTAAAATATTGCCACAAGCAAGGCTGAGTATACTAATACTCAGCAAGGCTTACCCGTCGGGTGAAAACTACATCACCGACATCTAGACAATGAGAGGCTTTTGGCTGGTGGGTTTGTTTGCCAAAAAGCAACTAAAAGTAGGTCCTTGCTTTCAAGTTTTAGCTTCATGTTCTAGTAAATTTAACCATTCTAGATTAGCATCCTCTCTAAGCATACAAGTGGAGCAATACAATTTAATTCATAGAACATATTCATAATCTCAAATTCCACTTGTTACTCGATGTAGCAAGGCGGTCAGGCAGTCTCATTAACCGCGAGAAGCGGACAGTTCGAACCGAATTTGTGCTACCTGGCCAGGGGAAACCCAACACACACGGATACTCTGCTTGCGATAAAAGGTACAAGCATTTCCCAACCTTTCCCATCGATCCACAATTCGGAACCGGGTCCACTTCCTTAGGATGAAGGTTTACTGCTTCACTCACAGCATCACGCATACATCCACGAGTGTACGGCAAGGGAAAACAAAGTTTCCAAGGAGAGATGGCTATCGGCCCTAGCTGCTTCAATCTGGTACCGGGCTTACCGGCTCCCATATACCGGCATGCATGTGGTACGTTCAAAAACTTGACACACTCTACCACACATTTCGACCTTAAACAATTATCAATACACGGACGGGAGATCTACATCTATCATCCCGCCCGTCAATCCTTATGATTCCAACATAAGTAAAGACAAGCAATTCCTATGTCTCGCGAGTGACAGGAATCACTCGACTTGTAACGAACCTATAGCAATGCTCTACCGATCCTTTCATACTAGTATTGCAAGTCATAGGTACTAGGAAAATATGGTAGCTATGGTATTCAATCAATTCCTAGAAACGTAATGCACAAACATAGAGAATTCAAGTGCATAATTCAGTAAGAGTTAGGTCATGCTCCGGGGCTTGCCTTCCTGCTCGGATTGGGGGTTAGCTCCTGGATTGGTCACGTCTGCACCGGCGTCGGGCTCCGGGACTTGCTCCTCGTCTGCGGGGATGAGGGTGTAGTCGCCGTCGGGGATAGCGCCTTCTACATGATATGCATAAGTTTAAGGCGGCTGCCTTTAGATGCTAAGACTAGGGCCTAAGAAGGCCATATTCACCTAGACATATTTAGATACTTGCATTTTCTTCACCAAGCGAGGTGTCGGTGTGGAAAAGTTTGATTTAGCTCGATGGTGATTGTGTACATATATAAAAGAATCTTATTTATTTGCTCATAAAGTTGGGTGTTGTTCTGGAATTTCAGATTTTAACCATTTTAACTTAACCAATTAACCAAAAAGGTTTACTCTTTTATATAATTCAATTCTCTATCTAGATTCCTTTCCATTTTTGTTTCTCCAATTCTGTTCCTCAATTTTAGCTACAAACTTTATGACAGCTACTGGAGTATAAGAGCTAAGCTCACTCCAAAATTTAGCTAATTTCGAGTTACACATAATTTATTAAAAATCTAACAAGTTGCTGCCAGCAGAATTGAATTTAATTCATATAAAATTAAAAATTCAACCATTTCAGGAGATTTTCCTACCAAAGCTAAGCAATATCATGAGGAGGGCTCTGGCCAAGTGGTGGCTCAAAATAACCCTTGGGTAGTCCTCATTATTTTTCTATCCAAAAACACATATTTAATTATTTGCCATTTTAAACAGAGCACAAATTGAGTTTTTCATTTTTAACATGTGTACTAACAAGTTTTTAGTTCCCAGAAGAAAAATGGTGATTTTTCGCTACACAATTTATTTTTAACAATTTCTTTACTGCAAACAGACAGGAAATGCATTGAAATTCATAACTGGAGCTACAAATCATATTTTTGGGTCCCCTTTGGACACAAGCTGTCCAAAGCCACTATACCCAACATATTCAAAGCTCAACCCCAGCGGAGCTCTGGATTTGAAATGGTGCACAACTTTAGGTTTTCACAGTTTGATTTTTAATTCAAAAACAGTTCATCAAAAGCATACATATGTCTAATAGAGATTGTAGTTTAGACTCTCACGATTCCAGAGAGTATTTTTTCATATTTTTCTGATTTTTCTACGATTTTTAATCGATTTTACAAGTTTCGGGAAAAATCAAATCTAGGGTAAGAATCTATTTTCACCGAGAACCCTAGAACTTTCAAAACTTCGCGAACAGGTCCTGCACTTTTGCGCAGAAGCCCCTAAACAAAGGTAGACGATGAACTTTAGTCCCCGGGGGCTCGCCGGAGTTACGCCGGGCAAACCACGGCGAACTGGGCTCGGGGAAGAGGGGGAAAATGATCCTTGGCTCACCACGAGTCGTTTGAGCACGGTTGGGAGGCCGGGGGTTGACGGAGTTACGCCGGCGACGAGGAGGTGGCGGTGCGGCCGCTGCGGGGTCTACGCCGGCGAGCTCGGAGTCGTTCGCGGTGGGGGAAGAGGTCCTAGAGCACCAGCAGAGCTTGGGGAAGCCAATGGCGTGCTCGAGGAGGCTCGGGGATGGCTCGGAGTAGGGTCTCGACGGTGAGGTGGTTTGACGGCCGGAAAACTCGATTTGGGGGAACTTGGAAATTCGAGCTCGGTAATGGCCAATGTGCTGGGGAAAGTTGGGGGAAATGGAGCTAGGGGAGTGGACTAGCTGTGCGCGGGGTGGATTTGGGAATGGTGGATCGAGCGCGATGAATTTCACGAATTGCCGTGGCTCGGCTTGCGCGGCGCGAGGAAGAAGAAGGAGGGGGAGTGCGCGAGGAGGTTCACTGATGGCTTGAGCGAGTGAATGGAGGGAGTGGGAGGCTCGGTGGGGTGCTCGAGTGCGCGAGAGGAGTCACTGTGAGCCTCGGGAGCGCGCGAGCGCGTTAATGCTCGACGCGACCCGCCATGGCCGCACAGTGAGCTCGGAGCGAGCGTGGACGGCGCTGCAGGCGAGGGAGATCGCTGCGTGCTGAAGTGGGGGTCTTCCTCAGTAGTTTTGGCGCGACGTGAGCGGCTCCTAGCGCCAGCAGAGCGCCAGCGCAGCGCGAGCGCGCGCGCGACCGCGGCGCGCGCGACCGCCATGATGGCGTCCGCGGCGCGAGGAGGAGGGAGGCGACGGCGGCGACTCGACGGCCCAACAGTGGACGGACAAGCACTAGACGACACGCGCCACCCTCCGCCGCGCCTTGGCCGCGTCAGCACCGCCTGAGCCGCGCGCCGGCCGCGTGGCGGCCGAGTTCTGGCCGGAGCGGCGCGCGCCAGGGGCACTGTTCCCGGCCCGAGGAGCTCCGAGTTTGAATTCAAATTTTCTCCAAAAATTTGAACAGAACTTGAAAAAGTGTAAAAATAAAAGTTGTAGATGGGAAGATGGGACACAACGTTCTTTTTGGGATCAACTTGAAATTCGAAGTTTTTCAAGCTCAAAAAGCCCAAAAACAAAAAGGTGCCCAGAACGGTAATTTGAGTTTTCGAGGGACTAAACTGCAAAATTTTCAAAAATTCCAAACAGTGACTAGGGTTTATTTGTGATGCCAAACAACTTTTATTTTGGGAGATTTTCAAGTTTAGTACAAAAATCCTGAGTTTTCGGTTGGGTACCAAATAACCCCTGTTTTTGGATTAAAATTTGAATTTTGGTGAAATTTTGAGGAATTTTTGAATTTCAACTGTAATACCCTGTTGCATTGATCTTAATTGCACTTTTTAGCTATTTTGACATCAGAGATGTCACAGCCTACCCCCCTTAAAAGGAATCTCGCCCCGAGATTCGATTACGCTTAACGATAAAGAGGGAAGGGAATTACCTCGGCTTATGGAAGTATGTCGGGGAAATTCTTCCTGAGATAATCCTCGGTTTCCCACGTGGCTTCATCTTCAGAATGATGGCTCCACAGAATTTTATACATTTTAACTCCCTTCCTTCGTGTCTGTCGCTCTTTCTCATCGAGGATCTTGACAGGATGCTCATAGTAAGAGAGATCCGGTCCAACCGAGAGTTCCTCTTGTTCAACGACTTCGGTCGGAACACGAAGACACCTCTTGAGTTGAGAAACATGAAACACATTGTGTACCGCTGAAAGTCTCTCGGGAAGCTTCACTTGATAGGCTACCGGCCCACATTGTTGGGTGATTTCATACGGGCCGATATAGCGAGGTGCAAGTTTGCCTTTAAGTCCAAACCTTTGCACACCCTTGGTCGGTGAGACCTTAAGATACACATGATCACCAACTTCAAACTGAAGTGGCTTCCGCCGCTGATCAAAATAGCTCCTTTGCCGCGACTGAGCGGTCTTCAAATTTTCCCGAATAATCTTAACTTTTTCTTCCGCTTCTTTCACAAGGTCAGGGCCATAAGTGTATCTCTCTCCTGCCTGGGACCAACACAACGGGGTCCGACATCTTCTACCATATAAGGCTTCGAATGGTGCCATTTTTAAACTTGCTTGGTAGCTGTTATTATAGGAGAATTCGACCAGAGACAAACATTTCTCCCAATTCTTCCCATAATGAATAACACAAGCTCGAAGCATATCCTCAAGTATTTGATTTACCCTTTCCGTTTGCCCATCGGTCTGAGGGTGATATGCCGAACTACGGATCAGTTTGGTGCCTAGGGACATTTGCAATTGCTCCCAAAAGCGTGCTACGAACAGAGCACCACGATCTGAAATTATCGTCTTGGGTACCCCGTGTAGACAAACAATCCGCTCCAAATAAATCTCCGCGTATTTCCTAGCAGTATAAGTGGCATTGACCGGAACAAAATGCGCGGTCTTGGTAAGGCGATCCACAATTACCCAAATAGAATCGTGGCCCTGAGGGGTCCTGGGAAGTCCAACAATAAAATCCATACTGATATCTTCCCACTTCCATGAGGGAATAGGTAGAGGTTGAAGCGTACCTGCTACCTTCAAGTGGCTGGCCTTAACCCGCTGGCATGTGTCACATTCCGACACGTATGTGGCAATTTCTCGCTTCATTCGAGTCCACCAAAAGTTTTGTTTCAAGTCTTGATACATTTTGGTGCTGCCGGGATGGATAGAGAATTTAGAGAGATGTGCCTCATCCATAATCTTCCTCCGGAGTTCCGCGTTTTTGGGCACCATGAGGCGGTGTCCAAACCACAGGACTCCTTGCCCATCTAACCGGAAGCACTTATACTTTTCCTTCACCTTTTCTTTAGACAGTTTTCTTTTTAGAACTTTAACGCCTGCATCATTTAATTGGGCCATCACAATCTGATCGTGCAAGGTTGGTTCCACTGCAATATGGTTGAAGTACCCGTGTGGAACAATCTCTAAATTGAGCTTTGCCATTTCGTGACACAGGGTGTCAGCGTAGGACTCCACGGAAAGACAATGGCAATGGGCCTTGCGGCTTAGTGCATCCGCAACTACATTAGCCTTCCCGGGGTGATAATGTACACTAAGGTCATAGTCCTTTGCTAACTCCAACCATCTGCGCTGCCTCATGTTCAGATGTGCCTGAGTGAAGACATATTTAAGGCTCTTGTGGTCTGTGTATATGTTGCAGGGAACACCCATCAAATAGTGTCTCCACATCTTGAGGGCATGAATAACCGCTGCTAACTCAAGATCGTGCGTGGGGTAATTTTGCTCATGAGGTCGAAGTGCTCGAGAAGCATAAGCAATGACTCGGTTCTCTTGCATGAGAACACAACCAAGACCGGTGCCTGATGCATCACAATAAACATCATACGGCTTGGTGCAATCAGGCTGAGCCAAAACTGGGGCTGAAGTCAAAAGTCTTCGCAGGGTGTGGAAAGCTTCCTCACATTTGTCATTCCACTCAAATTTAACTCCCTTCTTCAAAAGTTCGGTCATAGGCTTCGCAATCCGAGAGAAATCCGGAATAAAGCGGCGGTAGTAACCGGCTAATCCCAGAAAACTCCGAATCTCGTGAACGGACGTAGGTGGTTGCCAATCTAGCACCTCTTGTACCTTGGATGGATCCACGGATATACCATCCTTGGAAACCGTGTGACCTAAAAATTTCACGATTTCTAACCAGAATTCACACTTGGAGAATTTGGCGTAGAGCTGGTGGTCTCTCAGTCGTTGAAGAACAATGCGAAGGCGCTCGGCGTGCTCTTCCTCATTCTTGGAGTACACAAGAATGTCGTCAATGAAAACCACCACAAACTTGTCTAATTCAGACATGAAGACCGAATTCATGAGGTACATGAAATAGGCTGGGGCGTTGGTGAGTCCAAAAGACATAACCAGAAACTCATAAAGCCCGTAACGTGTGGAAAAGGCAGTCTTTGGAATATCACAGGGCCTGATTTTTATTTGGTGATAGCCAGAGCGAAGGTCAATCTTGGAGAACACTCTGGCGCCCGCTAGTTGATCAAATAGGATGTCAATTCGGGGAAGCGGGTACTTGTTCTTAATAGTTACCGCATTGAGAGGCCTGTAATCAATACACAACCTCAAGGAATGGTCCTTCTTCTTCACGAAGATAGCGGGACATCCCCATGGTGACACACTTGGGCGAATGAAACCTTTATCTAGCAATTCTTGGAGTTGAATTTTTAATTCAGCCAATTCATTGGGTGGCATTCTATACGGTCTCTTTGATATAGGTGCTGTGCCAGGTTGTAATTCAATCACAAATTCAACGTCCCTATCCGGTGGCATCCCTGGTAAGTCATCCGGAAATACATCGGCATACTCACATACCACCGGAATGTCCTTTAGCTGGGTTTCGGCCATGGAATAAGCACATGCGTCCACGCAAGTCCGTTGTGGCAGATATAGCACACTCGGGCCATGCGTAGGTGAGTTTATCTCAACAACTCGTTCCGCAACGTCTAGGACAACCTTATGTTGCGCCATCCAATTGGCTCCTAACACAATGTCAATCCCTTCCATACCAAGCAGAATCAAATCGGTAGGGAATGTTTTACTTCCCAGCCTGATCGGAACTTTGTGGGTAACTTGGTTGGATGCAATTTTGCCTCCCGCAGTTGATATCACATAGGAGGATTTGGTATGGTATGATTTTAATCCGCATTTCACATGGAATCTTGTGCTTATAAAACTATGCGTTGCCCCGGAATCAAATAATATCACAGCAGGTTGAGTGCAGATAGGGAAGATACCAGTCATGTCTGGGGCTCCCTCGGGTAAGTCGGCCAAGTTGGTGTAGTTGAGCCGTCCTTGGCGGACTTGCACACGCTGCTGCTGCTGCTTGCCCTTGCCTTGTTGATTCCCAGGGCGCTGGTTCTGCTGTCTGTTCTGTGGGCAATCCTTGATAAAGTGATCCTTGCTCCCGCACTTGAAGCATTGATAGCCGGCTCCAGGACGAGCTGGCTGCGGTGTATTCTGCCTCGGTGCCTGCTGCTGCGGCGGTGGAGGGAAACGAGGCGCGTTAGGCTGTGGCGGCCTAGCAACCCAACCACCTCCCTGAGGTGCTCTGGATTGTCCCTGCGGTGCAGCCGGGGGAACCAGACGGAACCTCTGGGGCTGCGAGCTAGACGGCCCAGCGGGAGTCTTCCTCTTCTTCTCTGCCTTGTGCACCGTATTGGCGTCTTCTTGAGCTATGGCAAGGTTGACAAGATCACCGTACGTGGGAGCACGGGTAGTGGCCAACTGCGCCTTCAGCTTGGTGTTCAGGCCACGGCGGAACCTTTCAAGCTTCTTTTCGTCGGAGTCGGCGTGATGACCCGCATAGGGGCACAGACCATTGAAAGCCTGAGCGTACTGCAGCACCGTGCGAGTACCTTGGGTCAGCGCCAGAAACTCATTCAGCTTCCTTTCCACCAGACCGGCCGGAATGTGATGAGCTTTGAATGCAGCCTTGAACTCATCCCACTCAACTACGTGACCCTCCTGCTGCAGGGCCAGGTAGTTCTCCCACCAAAGGAGAGCTGGGCCGCGGAGCTGCTGCACCGCGAACACGACCTTGCGGTTGGGGGTGCAAGGCGTAGCCAGAATGGTGAACTTGGACTCGATGGCTCGAATCCAGGTGTCGGCCTCCAAAGGCTCGTCGGCACGAGAGAAGATCGGCGGGTGCGTCGCCAGAAAATCCTCGTATCGGGCCACCTGAGGCTGAGGGGCCCGTTGTCCTCCCTGCTGCAGCATTTGCTGCTGCATCATCTGCTGCTGATGCTGCAGGTTCCGGAGAATCTCCGTCTGGGTGGCATACAGTTGCTGCCACGTCGGAGGTTGCGGCGGAGGAGGAGGAGGCGGTGGTTGTTGCTGCCCCTCAGGCCCCTGCTGGTTAGCATTGGAGCCGCTAGCGTCGTGACCGCTGCGGGTGATTGCCATCTGCAGTAGGGACTTATATTAGCCACATTTCATAAACTTGCATAATAAATGACAAGGTAGAATGTGACAACATATTGAAGTATACTGCGCAGAGTGACATATCAGCACGCAGTTTGGGAGAAAATTCATATCTCCCAACAGGAAACAAGTCATAAGCTCCCATTCGGTCAGTAGCTCGAAAATTTCATGCTCTGCAACTTTCATGTTGGGCTCAATTTCAAATTCGGACTGGAACTAAGCCGAAAAATTCAAATCTCAGCTCTCTGCGTTTGCTGTTTTTCAGCAGGCCGAGCTGTGGTGTTTTAATCGCCATTTTTATTTCGCTTACCCAATGGGGTTGCAATTTGGTGACCATTTAGTTTGATAAATCCCAAACAACTTTCTAGTTCACATCACAGCCCAGAAATGAAAGGAAGAACCACGAATAATTAAAACAAGGGAAACTGCAGAATGTTTTCAATGCAGCCCATACATCATTATCAAGTTTCACACCATTAAGCTTACATAGCCACAAAAGATAAAAGGGGAGCTCAACTCCATCTAGCCTATTACATCATGAAGCCAAAAGCTAGGTCTAGCAGAGGAGTCATTGCTACTACCACTCTAAAAGTCATCCAAGTTGTTAGCGGTAGCCTCGCTGCCCATAGGGGAAGGTGGAGCGGGAAGGGGAGGCATGTCGTCCTCGGTGTCCATGTCGGAGTCGGGGGTCTCTCCTTCACCATCTATGTCCCCTCCTTGCTGATCAAAGAGGTGCTGAGCGTCATGGGCAGCAAGCATGGCATTGGCATGCTGCAAGGTACCGTGTACCTCCTCAAGCTCATCCCTAGTCTGGGCTAACTCATTCTGAGTGTTGTTGTGTGCAATCTGTAGGTCATTGAGTTGCCTCTCTAGGTCAGCAATCATGGCATCTCTAGTAGTCACCTCTATGGACAAGGAGGTCCTCTCAACCCCTTTGTCACGGGCGCGAGCGGACATGTCCATGGCAACATTGAGCAACTCGCTCTGTGACCGACTAAGAAGTGCCTGTAACCTGTGATACGCCCGCATCCACCTCATCATCAAGGCGGCTGCTGCGACGGGGCTCTCCGCCATCCTCAGAGGGGAACTCAAGTAACGTTTCATCCAGTGAGGGTCGTCGGGCTGAGTCGGCGGGAACAAACCAAGTAACTGATGCTCCACTAACTCCTGGTTTTGGGTAACAAAGGAGCTGATGCCGTTCATGGCAGCTAGTTCGCATGTGGTCTCCATGTGGTGCCCGTGCACTTCCACCGTCCAGGTGGGAGAGCTAGGACACGGCGGGTGGCGGTATACCACCAACCGCACGCGGGAGCGAACCACACCTCTCTCCCGGATAATCGTCCTCTCGTACTGCGGCGGTGTCGGGTAGTCCATAGCCTGAAGAACCGACCACAGGATACTGGGGAATCCTTCCCATCCCAAACAATCCGAGAAGGACACGTCGTTGGGGTAGCTAGCCAGGTCAGCGCGGGAGGCCATCTGAACCAAAGTAAAAAGGGGCAAGGGTGAGAACCGGTTAGCGTCAAAAATCTAAAACAGATTCTGTGTAGATTGGTAGAAATTACAAAACTCGAAATTGGTAAGCTCAAAAATTCTCAAATTTGGCCAGAATATAGTTTAAGTAATTCCTAGCAAGTTTCATGATGGAGGTTTGGGCAGAAACTGTCGTTAAGGTGGTGTAAAAATTCAATTTCTATGTCACTGTCCCCAGAAATTTCCAGCAGACAGGGGGTTACCATTTTTAGCATAACTCCAGTTTTACTGATCCATTTTCGTTGAAATTTCTCCAGCGTGTACTTTATAATATTTATGACAACTTTCATGTTGGACACTTTTTCATTTGACCACGTTTTCAGTTTCGAATTAAGGGTGCAAACCGGCTGTTCTTGGCAGGGTTTTGAGTTTTGATTTCAATTTCCTTGACGGCGGTTCGGTTTGGTTCTTGCGTTAAAATTTGATATTACTTTAGTGAGATGCAATGCATGAGCGGCCTATTCGATCTCACAAACACACATGCCAATAACTTTTGGCTTACGAAGTTAGTGCCGGTGGCTAGGCAATATTCGTCTCTCGCTATATTATCTAGTCGGAATTCTTCTAACCGTTTCACGTACGGAATCGCGGTTAGTGTACCTGCAGAAAATTTCCATTCCAGAGCATGTATAATCAACCTTTCGTGCCAGCACTCACGAAAGCGTCTCCATTCATTACCACCCACTATAGAGGTGGCACCGAACGTTTAACATTGAACGGGCAATGTTCATATGTCACCGAGGCAACATATTGACAGTTTCATACGCTATTGAAATAACGTATTGACTATGTGCCGCCATCATATTTGCATATGATGACGTGGTACGCTACAGCAATCGCCGTACCTTGCGCCCACCATCCTATTCTAGTTTCATACGCCATCACAGCGTATTGACTATGTGCCGCCACTATATTTTCATATAGTGCCGTGGTACGTTACAGCAATCGCCGTACCTTGCGCCCACCATTGCGGAAAGTAAATGACAGAATGAAACGTGCTGGAAGTCAGTATAATATATTCTTTGCCACCTATTATAACGTGATCCCTTAACCCACATAGGCTTCACGCTCTAGGTAACATCCTTAACGATCCTATAATACCCTTCCTTTGCAAAGCGCATCGGAAGCACGAATTGGCAAGTTTTATTCAAAAATCGTTTATTAAAGGTCTGTTGCTCTCTCCGGGCTGCTGCTTCGGCTCTGATGCCAGCTGTGGCGGTCCACTCCGAAATTATTCCAAGTTAAGTACCCTCAGACCACTAATCACGTAGTCAGGCACTTAATCCGGAATAAGCTGGAGCGCCGTCGGATTAAACCCGATTAAACCACGTACTTAACTAGATCGTAACAGCAGCAGGCCCACACGAAGGTGAGTTCCAGAGATTACAACATTCCACAAATTAGATTACACTCATAGAGAAGTAGTTATTACAAACCGAGTTCAAATTTAAAATCAGAGTACACAAGTCTTGCAGCGGAATTTAAAAGTTCATAACAACTGAATTTAAAAGTTCATTGCAGCGGAAGTACAAAATCTAACGACTGAACAAGTAACTCCGTGATGAAGCCTGCCACGAAGCTACTCCTCCCGATCCTCGCCAGAGGACGGGACCCATTCGATGTGCCAGCCAGGTGGAACCTGGGCAGGCCAAGTCATAGCATCCACATCCAAAATGATACCTGTAAAATATTGCCACAAGCAAGGCTGAGTATACTAATACTCAGCAAGGCTTACCCGTCGGGTGAAAACTACATCACCGACATCTAGACAATGAGAGGCTTTTGGCTGGTGGGTTTGTTTGCCAAAAAGCAACTAAAAGTAGGTCCTTGCTTTCAAGTTTTAGCTTCATGTTCTAGTAAATTTAACCATTCTAGATTAGCATCCTCTCTAAGCATACAAGTGGAGCAATACAATTTAATTCATAGAACATATTCATAATCTCAAATTCCACTTGTTACTCGATGTAGCAAGGCGGTCAGGCAGTCTCATTAACCGCGAGAAGCGGACAGTTCGAACCGAATTTGTGCTACCTGGCCAGGGGAAACCAACACACATGGATACTCCTGCTTGCGATAAAAAGGTACAAGCATTTCCAACCTTTCCCATCGATCCACAATTCGGAACCGGGTCCACTTCCTTAGGATGAAGGTTACTGCTTCACTCACAGCATCACGCATACATCCACGAGTGTACGGCAAGGGAAACAAAGTTTCCAAGGAGAGATGGCTATCGGCCCTAGCTGCTTCAATCTGGTACGGGCTTACCGGCTCCCATTACCGGCATGCATGTGGTACGTTCAAAACTTGACACACTCTACCACACATTTCGACCTTAAACAATTATCAATACACGGACGGGAGATCTACATCTATCATCCCGCCCGTCAATCCTTATGATTCCAACATAAGTAAAGACAAGCAATTCCTATGTCTCGCGAGTGACAGGAATCACTCGACTTGTAACGAACCTATAGCAATGCTCTACCGATCCTTTCATACTAGTATTGCAAGTCATAGTACTAGGAAAATATGGTAGCTTTGGTATTCAATCAATTCCTTGAAACTTAATGCACAAACATAGAGAATTCAAGTGCATAATTCAGTAAGAGTTAGGTCATGCTCCGGGGCTTGCCTTCCTGCTCGGATTAGGGGGTTAGCTCCTGGATTGGTCACGTCTGCACCGGCGTCGGGCTCCGGGACTTGCTCCTCGTCTGGCGGGGATGAGGGTGTAGTCGCCGTCGGGGATAGCGCCTTCTACATGATATGCATAAGTTTAAGGCGGCTGCCTTTAGATGCCTAAGACTAGGGCCTAAGAAGGCCATATTCACCTAGACAATATTTAGATACTTGCATTTTCTTCACCAGCGAGGTGTCGGTGTGGAAAAGTTTGATTTAGCTCGATGGTGATTGTGTACATATATAAAAGAATCTTATTTATTTGCTCATAAGTTGGGTGTTGTCTGGAATTTCAGATTTTAACCATTTTAACTTAACCAATTAACCAAAAAGGTTTACTCTTTTATATAATTCAATTCTCTAATCTAGATTCCTTTCCATTTTGTTTCTCCAATTCTGTTCCTCAATTTTAGCTACAAACTTATGACAGCTACTGGAGTATAAGAGCTAAGCTCAACTCCAATTTAGCTAATTTCGAGTTACACATAATTTATTAAAAATCTAACAAGTGCTGCCAGCAGAATTGAATTTAATTCATATAAAATTAAAAGTTCAACCATTTCAGGAGATTTTCCTACCAAAGCTAAGCAATATCATGAGGAGGGCTCTGGCCAAGTGGTGGCTCAAAATAACCCTTGGGTAGTCCTCATTATTTTTCTATCCAAAAACACATATTTAATTATTTGCCATTTTAAACAGAGCAAAAATTGAGTTTTTCATTTTTAACATGTGTACTAACAAGTTTTTAGTTCCCAGAAGCAAAATGGTGATTTTTCGCTACACAATTTATTTTTAACAATTTCTTTACTACAAACAGACAGGAAATCATTTAAATTCATACTGGAGCTACAAATCATATTTTGGGTCCCCTTTGGACACAGCTGTCCAAAGCCACTATACCCAATATATTCAAAAGCTCAACCCCAGCGGAGCTCTGGATTTGAAATGGTGCACAACTTTAGGTTTTCACAGTTTGATTTTTAATTCAAAACAGTTCATCAAAAGCATACATATGTCTAATAGAGATTGTAGCTTAGACTCTCACGATTCCAGAGGGTATTTTTGCATATTTTTCTGATTTTTCTACGATTTTTAAATCGATTTTACAAGTTTTCGGGAAAAATCAAATCTAGGGTAAGAATCTATTTTCACCGAGAACCCTAGAACTTTCAAAACTTCGCGAACAGGTCCTGCACTTTGCGCAGAAGCCCCTAAAACAAAGGTAGACGATGAACTTTAGTCCCCGGGGGCTCGCCGGAGTTACGCCGGGCAAACCACGGCGAACTGGGCTCGGGGAAGAGGGGGAAAATGATCTTGGCTCACCACGAGTCGTTTGAGCACGGTTGGGAGGCCGGGGGTGACGGAGTTACGCCGGCGACGAGGAGGTGGCGGTGCGGCCGCTGCGGGGTCTACGCCGGCGAGCTCGGAGTCATTCGCGGTGGGGGAAGAGGTCCTAGAGCACCAGCAGAGCTTGGGGAAGCCAATGGCGTGCTCGAGGAGGCTCGGGGATGGCTCGGAGTAGGGTCTCGACGGTGAGGTGGTTTGACGGCCGGAAAACTCGATTTGGGGGAACTTGGAAATTCGAGCTCGGTAATGGCCAATGTGCTGGGGAAAGTTGGGGGAAATGGAGCTAGGGGAGTGGACTAGCTGTGCGCGGGGTGGATTTGGAATGGTGGACGAGCGCGATGAATTTCACGAATTGCGTGGCTCGGCTTGCGCGCGCGAGGAAGAAGAAGGAGGGGAGTGCGCGAGGAGCTTTCACTGATGGCGTTGAGCGAGTGAATGGGCGGAGTGGGAGGCTCGGGGGGTGCTCGAGTGCGCGAGAGGAGTCACTGTGAGCCTCGGGAGCGCGCGAGCGCGTTAATGCTCGACGCGACCCGCCATGGCCGCACATGAGCTCGGAGCGAGCGTGGACGGCGCTGAGAGGCGAGGGGAGATCGCTGCGTGCTGAAGTGGGATCTTCCTCAGTAGTTTGGGCGTAGTGGACGGCATCCTAGCGCCAGCAGAGCGCCAGCGCAGCGCGAGTCGCGCGCGCACGACCGCGGCGCGCGCGGACCGCCATGATGGCGTCCGCGGCGCGAGAGGAGTGAGGCGACGGCGGCGACTCGACGGCCCAACATTGGACGGACAAGCACTAGACCACACGCGCCAGCTCCGCCGCGCCTTGGCCGCGTCAGCGCCGCCTGAGCCGCGCGCGCGCCGCGTGGCGGCCGAGTTCTGGCCGGAGCGCTGCGCGCCAGGGGCACTGTTCCCGGCCCGTGGACTCCGAGTTTGAATTCAAATTTCTCCAAAAAATTTGAAACAGAACTTGAAAAAGTGTAAAAATAAAAGTTGTAGATGGGAAGATGGGACACAACTTTCTTTTTGGGATGAACTTGAAATTCGAAGTTTTTCAAGCTCAAAAAGCCCAAAAAACAAAAAGGCTCCCCAGAACGGTAATTTGAGTTTTCGAGGGACTAAACTGCAAAAATTTTCAAAAATTACAAACAGTGACTAGGGTTTATTGTGATGCCAAACAACTTTTATTTTTGGGAGATTTTCAAGTTTAGTACAAAAATCCTGAGTTTTCGGTTGGGTACCAAATAACCCCTGTTTTTGGATTAAAATTTGATTTGGTGAATTTTTGAGGAATTTTGAATTTTCAACTTAATTCCCTGTTGCATTGATCTTAATTGCACTTTTTAGCTATTTTGACATCAGAGATGTCAC
>JACEFO010002543.1:0-76525 GCA_015342445.1 Digitaria exilis
GTTTTTCAGCGGCCGAGCTGTAGTGTTTTGGTTGCCATTTTTATTTCGCTAAACCAATAGGTTGCAATTTGGTGATCATTTTTTGACAATTTCCAAACAACTTTGTAGTTCACATCACAGCCTAGAAATGAATGGAAAACCCATCAATAATTAAAACAAGGTTAGCTGCGAATGTTTTCCACACAGCTATTACAACTTCATCAGTTTTGATCACACATCCACATCATTAAATTACATTGCCACCAAAGATAAAAGGGGGAGCTCAACTCCATCTAGCCTATTACAACATGAAGCCAAAATTTAGCCTAGCGAGGAGTAAACTTGCCACTACCACTCTAAAAATCATCTAGGTTGTTAGCGGTAGCCTCGCTGCCCATAGGCGATGGTGGAGCTGAAGGGGCGGCATGTCATCCTCGGTGTCCATGTCGAATCGGGGCCTCTCCTTCTCTATCCCCTCCTTCTTGCTCAAGGGTGTGAGTCGTCATGGCGGCAAGCATAGCATTAGCATGCTCGCAAGGTACCGTGTACCTCCTCAAGCTCATCCCTTGTTTGTGCTAACTCATTTTGGGTGTTGTTGTGCGCAATGTGGAGGTCATTCAATTGCCTTTCCAAGTCAGCAATCATGGATGATCTCTAGTGGTCACCTCAATGGACAAGGAGGTCCTCTCAACCCCTTTGTCACGGGCACGAGCGGACATGTCCATAGCAAGTTGAGCATCTCGCTCTGGCGACCGTCCAAGAAGTGCCTGCAAACGGTGGTAGGCTCTTATCCACCTCATCATCAATGCCGCTGCAGCGACGGGGTTCTCCGCCATCCTCAAAGGAGAGCTAAGGTAGCGTCTCATCCAATGGGATCATCCGGCTGGGTCGGTGGGAACAACCCCAGTAACTGGTGCTCTACCAACTCCTGGTTTTGAGCAACAAAAGAGCTAATGCCATTCAAGGCGGCTAGCTCACACGTCGTCTCCATGTGGTGTCCGTGACTTCCACCGTCCAAGTTGGGAGCTAGGACACGGGGCTGGCGATATACCACCAAACGCACACGGGAACGACCCACACCACGGTCTCGGATAATAGTCCTCTCATACTGCGGCGTGTATGGGTAGTCAAGCGCCTAACAAAAACGACCACAGATGTAGGAAGCCTTCCAATCCATAGCATCAGAGAAGGACAACGTCGTTGGGGTAGCTGGCCAGGTCAGCGAGGGTGTCCATTCTTGAACCAAAAGAAAAAGGGCAAGGTGAGAACCGGTTAGCGCCAAAGAAAACAAAAAGCAGATTCTGGACAGTGGCAGTAAACAATTATAAAACTCAAAATCTGCAATCTCAAAATTCCCAAATTTGGCCAGGACATTGTTTTAAGTAATTCCTAACAAGTTTCATGTTGGAGGTTTTGAGCAGAAACTGTCGTTAAGATGGTGTAAAAATTCAATTTTTATCTCACTGTCCCCAGAAATTTCCAGCAGACAGGGGGTTACCATTTTTAGCATATCTCCAGTTCTACGGAACCATTTTCGTTGAAATTTCTTCAGCATTTACTTCATAATATTTGTGACAACTTTCATGTTGAACACTTTTTCATTAGACAGAGTTTTCAGTTTCGAATTAAAGGTGCAAAACAGACTGGTCTCAGCAGGATTTCTGGGTTGTGATTTCGATTTCGACGGCGGTTCGATTTGGTCATTTATTAAAAATTCAATATTAATTCAGTGAGATGCAAAAGAATGAGCGGCCTATTCGTTCTTGCCAACACACATGCCAATAAACTTTTGGCTTACGAAGTTAGTGCCGGTGGCTAGGCAATATCCGTCTCTCCCTATATTATCCAGTCGAACTTTTCTAACCGTTACAACATACGGATTCGCGGTTAGTGTACCTGCAGAAAATTCCATTCCAGAGCATGTATAATCAACCTTTCATGCCAGCACTCACGGAAAGCGTCTCCATTCATTACCACCCACTATAGAGGTGGCACCCGAACGTTTAACATTGAACGGGCAATGTTCATATGTCACCAAGGCAACATATTGACAGTTTCATACGCTCATGAGATATCGTATTGACTTTGTGCCGCCATCATATTTGCATATGATGCCGTGGTACGCTACAGCAATCGCCGTACCTGCGCCCACTATGCTATTCTAGTTTCATACGCCGTGATGGCGTATTGACTATGTGCCGCCACTATATTTTCATATAGTGCCATGGTACGTTACAGCAATCGCCGTACCTTGCGCCCACCATTGCGTAAAGTAAATGACAGAATGAAATGTGCTTGAAGTCAGTATAATATACTATTTGCTACCTATCATATCGTGATCCCTTAACCCACATAGGCTTCACGCTCTAGGTAACATCCTTAACGGTCCTACTAATAACCTTCCTTCGCAAAGCGCGTCGGAAGCACGAGTTGGCAATTTTTATTCAAAAATGTTTATTAAAGGTTTGTTGCTCTCTCCGGTGCGCTGCTTCGGCTCTGATGCCAGCTGTGGCGGACCACTCCGAAATTATTCCAAGTTAAGTACCTCAGGACCACTAATTAAGTAGTCAGGCACTTAATCCGGAATAAGCTGGAGCGCCGTCGGATTAAACCCGATTAACCACGTTCTTTTCTCGATCGAAACAACAGCACGCCCACACGAAGGTGAGTTCCAGAGATTACAACATTCCCACAAATTTAACATACATAAATAGAATCTCAAAGTTATTACAAACCAAGTTCAAATTTAAATCAGAGTACTAAGTCTTGCAGCGGAAATAAAAGTTCATTGCAGCGGAAAGAAAATCTAACGACGATACAATAACACCATGCTGAAAGCCTGCCACGGTGCTACTCCTCCCGATCCTCGGCAGAGGACGGAACCCACTCGATATGCCAACCAGGGGGAACCTGGGTAGGCCAAGTCAAAGCATCGACGGCCACATCCAACATGGTACCTATAAATCAATGCACAAGCAAAGGCTGAGTATACTAATACTCAGCAAGGCTTACCCGTCGGGTGAAAACTACATCACCGACATCTAGACAATGAGAGGCTTTGGCTGGTGGGTTTGTTTGCCAAAAAGCAACTAAGAGTAGGTCCTTGCTTTCATGTTTTAGCATCATATTCTATTAGATTTAACCATTCTAGGTTTGCATCCTCTCTAAGCATACAAGTGGTGCAATACAATTTAATTCATACAACAAGTTTTATCAATCTCAAAGTTCCACTTGTTACTCAATGTAGCAAGGCGGTCAAGCAGTCTCATTAACCGCGAGAAACGACAGTTCGAACCGAATTTTCTGCTACCTGGCCAGGGGAAACCCAACATACACGGATACTATGCTTGCTATAAAAGGTACAAACGTTTCCCAACCTTTCCCATCGATCCACAATTCGGAACCGGGTCCATTTCCTTAGGATAAAGGTTTACTGCTTCACTCACAGTCTCACGCATATATCCACAAGTGTACGGCAGGGGAAAACAAAGTTTCCAAGGAGAGATGGCTATCGGCCCTAGCTGCTTCAATCTGGTACCGGGCTTACCGACTCCCATATATCGGCATGCATGTGGTACGTTCAAAAACTTGACACACTCAACCACACATTTCGACCTTAAATCAACTTATCATACACGGACGGGAGATCTACATCTATCACCCCGCCCGTCAATCCTTATGATTCCAACATAAGTAAAGACAAGCAATTCCTATGTCTCGCGAGTGACAGGAAATCACTCGACTTGTAACGGGACCTAAAGCAATGCCCTATCGATCCTTTCATACTAGTGTTGCAAGTCGTTAGGTACTAGGAAATATGCAGCTAAGGTATTCAATCAACTCCTTGAAACGTAAATGCACAAGCATAGGAAATTCATAGATGCATAATTGGGTAAAGGTTAGGTTATGCTCCGGGGCTTGCCTTCTTGCTCAAAGCTGGGGGTTAGCCTCCGGGTTGGTCGATCCTGCACCGGCACCTTCCTCCGGGACTCCTTCCTCGTCAGCGGGGATGAGGTGGTAGTTGCCGTCCGGGATAGCGCCTTCTACATGAGATGCATAGTTTAAGGTGGCTGCCTAATGATTCTAAGATTAAGGCATTGAAGGCCATATTCACCTAGACATGCTTAAGCACTACTATTTTCTTCACAAAAACAGAGTAGAGGTGAGGAAAAGTTTATTTGACTTCGATGGTGATTGCGTACATATATAAAAGAATTCTTATTTATTACTCACAATTTAGGGTGCTGTTCTGGAAATTTCAGATTCCCTTTATTTTATTCTAACTAATTAACAAAAAGGTTTATTCTTTTTATATATATCAATTTCCACCTAGATTACTTCTCATTTTTGTTTCTCCTTTTCTGTTCATCATTTTTACTATAAACTTTATGACAGCTACTGGAGTATAAGAGCTAAGCTCACTCCAAAATTTAGCTAAATCTGAGCTACACATAATTTATTAAAAATATATCAATCAGCTGTCTGCAGAAATGAAATAAAATCATATAAAATTGAAAATTCGATCATCATCCATTTCAGGAGATTTCCCTACCAAGGTAGTCATAAGCATGAGGAGGGCTCTGGCCAAGTGGTGGCTCAAAATAACCCTTGGACAGTCCTCAATAAATTTCTATCCAAAAACACATATTTATTTATTTGCTAGTCTAAACAGAGCAAAAATTAAGTTTTTCATTTTTAACAGGTGTGCTAACACGTTTTTAGTCCTCTGGAGCAAAATGGTGATTTTTCACTGCACAGATTATTTTTAATGATTTCTGTACTTCAAAAAGACAGGAAGTACATTTTAATTCATAACTGGAGCTACACTGCATATTTTTAGGTCTCCTTTCGACACAAGCTGTCCAAAGTCACTACAAACAACATATCCGAAGATCAAACCTAGCGGAGCTCTGGATTTGAAATGGTGCACAAGTTTTCAATTTCCACAGTTTGAATTTTAATTCAAAAACGGTTCACCAAAAGTATAGACATGCTTAAAGGAGATTGGAGTTTACAATCCCACGAATCCAGGGAGTATTTTTTGTGCATTTTTCTGATTTTTGTCCGATTTTTAACGGATTTTACAAGATTCGGGAAAATTAGATCTAGGTTTTAAGAATCTTTTTACGCAGGGAACCCTAGAACTTTCAAAACCTTACGAACAAGTCCCTGGTTTTTGCACGGAGGACCCTAGAAAAATGAAGACGATGAACTTATGCCCTCGGCTCTCGCCGGAGTTGCGCCGGCCAAACGGCGGCGAGCTAGGGTCGGGCAAGTGGGGGAAAAGCATCAGTGGCTCACCACGAGTCGATTGGTGGTGGTTGGGAGGCCGGGGAAGCTCGGAGTTTCGCCGGCGACGAGCGGTGGCGGTGCGGCCGCCGCGACTGCTACGCCGGTGAGGTTGGAGGCGTTCGTCGGGGTTTGAAGGGTCCTAGAGCACCAGTGGAGCTCGAGGAAGCTAATGGCGTGCTCGGTTGACCTCGGGGACGGCTCGAAGTAGGGTCTCGACGTGAGGGTGCTCCGGCGGCCGAAAATCGCGATTTGGGGGAAATCTTGATTTCTCGCCGGAGAAGCGACAATAGCTCGGGGGAAGTGGGGGGAAATGGAGCTAGGGTAGAGGTCTAGCTACGTGCGCGATGAATTGGGAATGGTGGAGAGTGGAAGGAGAATTTCTCGGTGAAGCTCGGCTCGGTCCGTGCGGCGCGAGGAAGAAGACAACGGAGCGAGTGTGGGGAAGTGCAAATGGCCAAGTGCGAACTGAGGAGAAGGGGTGTGAGTGCTTGGTGGAGTGCTTGGGCATGCGAGGGTGGCACTGTGCTGCCTTGGGAGCGTGCGAGCGCGTGCATGGCTGTCGCGATCGCCATTGATGGCGCGGCGAGCTCGAACAGAGCGCACACGCGCGGTTGGGCGTCAAAGATCGTCGCATGAGGGAGTGTAGATCTTCAGCAGGGTCTTTGGCGCGACGCGGACGGATTCTACCGCCTGCAGGGCGCGCGGCGCGGCGCGAGCGCGCGTGCGGCCACGGCGGCGCGCGACCGGCATGATGGCGTTCCGCGACGCGAGGCGAGGCGACCCGACGGCGGTGAAGTGATGGCTCGGGAGTGGCCGGACAAGTGCTAGGCGACAAGCGCCAGCGTCCGCCGCGGCTCGGCCAGCTCGGTGCCGCCTGCGCCGCTCGCCGGCCACGTGGCGGCCGAGCTCTGGCCAGCGCAGGGGCGCGCCAGGGGCACTGTTGGCGCCCGTGGAGCTCCGTTTTCAAATTCAAATTTTCTCCAAAAATTTGAACTGAACTTGAAAAGTGTGAAAATAAAAGTTGGAGTTTGGGAGATGGGACACAACTTTCTTTTTGGGATGAACCTGAAATTCCAAGTTTTTTTTTCGAGCTCAAACAACCCAAAAACAAAAAGGTGCCCAGAACGGTATTTCGAGTTTTGAGGGACTAAACTGCAAAATTTACAAAAGTTCCAAACAGTGACTAGGGTTTATTTGTGATGACAAACAACTTTATTTTTGGAGATTTTCAAGTTTAGTACAAAAATCTCGAGTTTTCAGTTGGGTGTCAAACAACCCTTGTTTTTGAATTTAAATTCGAGTTTTGATGGATTTTTGAGTTTCAACCCATAATTCCCTTTTTGCATTGATTTTAAGTGCACTTTTAATCTTTTTGACATCTGAGATGTCACAGTCCAGTGAAGCTCACACGCCCCTCCGCGCATCGTCTCGACCACCGCAAGCCGCTAGCGACGTCGCCGGAGCCAACCGTGCCGCCGCTCAACGTCGACGAGCCGCGCCGCTTCACCTCCGACCACGAGACCTACCTCAACCGACTCGCGGTGAGCTCCTCTCCATTTCCCCCAACTTTCCCCGAGCCAACTCGCCGTCGTTTCGCCGGCGTAGCAACGCCGACGAGCCGTGGACCTATTCGCGTTCCCCTTTTTAGTTCTAGGGTCCTCCGCGCAAAAATCAGGGACTGGTTTGAAAGGTTTTAAAAGTTCTAGGGTCTCCAGCGTAAAAAGATTCTTAAACCTAGATCTATTTTTCCCGAATCTTATAAAATCTGCTAAAATCGTACAAAAATCAGAAAAATGCACAAAAATACTCCCTGGACTCGCGAAATTGTAAAATCCAATCTCATTTAAGCATGTATATACTTTTGGTGAACCATTTTTGAATTAAAATTCAAACTGTAAATTTAGAAACTTGTGCACCATTTCAAATCCAGAGCTCCGCTAGGGCTGAGCTTTGGATATGTTGTTTGCAATGACTTTGGACACCTTGTGTCCAAAGGGGACCTAAAAATATGGACTGTAGCTTCAGTTATGAATTAATTGTGATTCCTGTATTTTTGTAGTCCAGAAATTATTAAAAATAATCTATGCAGCTAAAAATCACCATTTGTCTCCAGAGGCCTAAAAATTTGTTAGCACATCTGTTAAAAATCCAAAACTTAATTTTTGCTCTGTTTAAACTAGCAACTAAATAGATATGTGTTTTTGGATAGAAATTTATTGAGGACTGTCCAAGGGTTATTTTGAGCCACCACTTGGCCAGAGCCCTCCTTGCATTCATGACTACCTCTGGTAGGAAAATTTCCTGATTTGGATGTGTTTTCGATTTTATATGAATTTATCTTGATTATTTAGGCAGCAGATTATACTATTTTTAATAAATTCTGTGTAGCTCAGTTTTAGCTAAATTTTGGAGTAAGCCTAACTCTTATACTCCAGTAGCTTTCATAAAGTTTACAGATAAAAAGGATGAACAGAAACTGAGAAACAAAAATGAGAAGAAATTAAGGTGGAATTGAGTTATATAAAAGAATAGACCTTTTTGATAATTAATTAAAATAAAACATGGAAAGGTTTAAAATTCCAGAACAGCACCCTAACTTCAAAATAATAAATGGAAATTCTTTTATATATGTACACAATCACCATCAAAGATGAATAAAAATTTTCCACACCCCTCCTCTAATTTTATGAAGAAGAAAGTAGTACTTTAGCATGTCAAGGTGAATATGGCCTGCAAGGCCTTAGTTTTGGAATCACTAGGCAGCCGCTATAAAGTTATGCATCTCATGTAGAAGGCGCCATTCCGGACGGCTTCTACCATCTCATCCCCGCCGACGGAGAAGGCACCCCGGAGAACGGTGCCGGCGAAGGAACAATCGACCCGGAGGCTAACCCCCAGCTAGCGCAAGAAGGCAAGCCCCAGAGCATAACCTAACCTTTAAAGTTTATGCATCTATGAATTCCCTATGCTTGTGCATTTATGTTTCAAGGAGTTGATTGAATACCTTAGCTGCACATTTCTAGTACCTATGACTTGCAACACTAGTATGAAAGGATCGATAGGGCATTGCTTTAGGTCCGTTACAAGGCGAGTGATTTCCTGTCACTCGCGAGACATAGGAGTTGCTTGTCTTTACTTATGTTGGAATCATAAGGATGGACGGGCGGGATGGTAGATGTAGATCTCCCGTCCGTGTATGATAATGGATTTAAGGTCGAAACGTGTGGTTGAGTGTGTCAAGTTTTTGAACGTACCACATGCATGCCGATATATGGGAATCGGTAAGCCCGGTACCAGATTGAAGCAGCTAGGGCCGATAGCCATCTCTCCTTGGAAACTTTGTTTCCCCTGCCGTACACTTGTGGATATATGCGTGAGACTGTGAGTGAAACAGTAAACCTCTATCCTAAGGAAGGTGGATTCGGATCCGAATTGTGGATCGATGGGAAAGGTTGGGAAGTGCTTGTACCTTTTATAGCAAGCATTATCCGTGTGTGTTGGGTTTCCCCTGGCCAGGTAGCAAAATTCGGTTCGAACTGTCCGCTTCTCGCGGTTAATGAGACTGCTTGACCGCCTTGCTGCATTGAGTAACAAGTGGAACTATGAGATTGATGAACTTGTTGTATGAATTAAATTGTATTGCACCACTTGTATGCTTAGAGGGGATGCTAATCTAGAATGGTAAAATCTACTAGAATATGATGCTAAAATTTTGAAAGCAAGGATCTACTCTTAGTTGCTTTTTGGCAAACAAACCCACCAGCCAAAAGCCTCTCGTGTCTAGATGTCGGTGATGTAGTTTTCACCCGATGGGTAAGCCTTGCTGAGTATTAGTATACTCAGCCTTGCTTGTGGCTTTTATTACAGGTACAGTGTTGGATGTGGCAGTCGATGCCATGACTTGGCCTACCCAGGTTCCCCCTGGATGGCACATCGAGTGGGTTCCGTCCTCTGCCGAGGAACGGGAGGAGTAGCACCGTGGCAGGCTTCATCATGGTGTTACGATGTATCGTCGTTAGATTTATTTCTGCTGCAATGAACTTGATACTCTGATTTAAATTTCGAACTTGGTATGTAATAACTTCAAGATACTATTTATGTATGTTAAATTTATGGAATGTTGTAATCTCTGGAACTCCCCTTCGTGTGGGCGTGCCTGTTGTTTCGATCGAGAAAAGTACGTGGTTAAATCGGGTTTAATCCGACGGCGCTCCAGCTTATTCCGGATTAGGTGCCTGACTACTCGATTAGTGGTCCCGGGGTACTTAACTTGGAATAATTTCGGAGTGGTCCGCCACAATTAGCCTATGTTAATGATGTTATCTGTGTTTGAGTACAATTACAAAGATTCATTATTTGAAGTTAACTTTCATATGGTAGAAAATGATAATTTTTGGTAGTTAGAATTAATGTGTGCAAAAAAGATAAGTAATAGTGCTGCTGTTTTGACTAGAATTGTGTGTTAATGTGAGGACGTTCGGTTCGGGCGTAGGAACGCTTTGATTGATGTATTTATTTTACATGTATGTTTGTGAGGTGATGAAATATATTTGGTGGCAGGTGGTGCACCTTCGGATCGTGCTTAACTCGCTTTCTTTTGATCTTCATCAAAGGCAAGTGAATGTAGCGGTGGTTTGCTACCATTTTGGCTTCCTATTTTTATCACTTAAACTTTGATATTCAGAACCGTACCACTTTAATTATAATCTGAATACTTGTATTAAATAGAGGATATTTATGTTATTGTTTCTTATTTACACACTCGAGGTTTGTTGTCATATCTCCATCATAATTGAAGTTGAGGTTGTGGTTGTAACCGAAGTGGAAATTGTGGTTGTAACCGAAGTGGAGGTTGTGGTTATAATTGAAGTTGAGGCCGTGGAGGTTTTATTTCTCATTATGAGACATATGAGGCATACATGAGCATAGCATCTCATTCGCATTGAAGTTTGTTGCAATCCTTTGGTTGTAATTATACCGGTACACATCGTGCGTTGCCCGAGGAGGGGTGTGATGTAAAAGTGGTCATGGCATTGGATTCATATGCATTCTTTTGCATGGAAGGGAATAACATGATATGTTATATTGGAGGTTAAGTGGTCTTATATGCAGCATTGTATATGCTTTACTTCTTGGTATTTTAAACTGATGATTAATTGAATTTGTGGTTTAAATAGTTGGTCAGAACAAGTTCACTTGCTGAGATTTTTATCTCACCCTTGCTTTACTCATTTCAGGTTCTTGATGTTTGCCTGAAGGGAAAGAGGGATTAGCTGCACATCACACTTCATCTTTTATGGAAACCCGTTGTTTTAATCTTAGCGAATGTTATGTTTGCGAGACTCGAGACTTATGCTTAAACCATAGTGTGGTTGTTAAACTCTTGTTATAGTTGACTCATATTACCTAGAATGTCGTTCATGCTAGTTTGGTGCTTATACAATTTATACCCTTGTTATTGCTTCCGCGTCGCTTATACATACAAAGGATGTGCTGCTGAATTTTTCATTTATTTAAGTTCAGCAGCTTTTGGTGTGTTTTAGTAG
This sequence comes from Digitaria exilis, assembly GCA_015342445.1. Taxonomy (NCBI): domain Eukaryota; kingdom Viridiplantae; phylum Streptophyta; class Magnoliopsida; order Poales; family Poaceae; genus Digitaria; species Digitaria exilis. The sequence goes on from JACEFO010002543.1 coordinate 10,818, forward strand.
CATCCCAAGGTGTTGGTGGATTTCGGGGTGTTACACCGGCCATAGACCGCGATCCACGGGTCAACGGTGAACCGAGTTCGGATTGGATCTAAGCCATTGGATCTAATCTAGACGTCTCAGATTGATTGGGCTCAGGGAAGTCATCGGAGGTGGCGGCTCGCGGCGGCGCACGGCTAGGACCTCACTGGCATCGAGTAGAAACGGGGCTAGGGTGCTCCAAAGCTCGTCGCGATTGGCCCGGGAGAGAGAGGAGACAACGGGGATCCCGTTTTGGGGGTTGTGGACGAAGATCGAGCGATGGTGGCGATGTGCGACGGTGAGCGGCTGCTCGACCACTCCAGCGAGCTCGCACGGGCACTGCAGAGCGAGAGGGAGAGGGTTTAGGGGCTCGGCGTGCTCCTCTGCTTACCCCGAGGCTCCGCGGCGAACTTTCATCGACAATGGGGCGGCGGCGCTGCTGCCTTGGGCGTGGCGAGGCACCTTGGCGTGCACGCCAAGAAGAAGAAGAAGGCGCAGGCACGGACTCTGGCTCGGGGTCGGGTTCGACCCGAGCTCGGTCGGATGCGGCGCGAGGTGGGAGACGAGGCCGACAGGTGAACCCCACCTTTTGGTCACTGGAGGAGTGGGAGAGCAGCTGGCTGCGCTGGGGTGGAGTGGGCCGCTGCGGTGGGCTGCGGCTAGCTGGGCCGCGCAGGGAAGGAAGAAAAGAAGGAAGGAACTGGGTCGGCTGGGCTGATTTGAGATAGAAGAAAAGGGAGGGAAAAAAGAAAAGGATTTTTTTATTCAAACACTCATTTGAATTCAAATTCAAATTTTAATTCAACAATAAAAAAGAAATGCACCAGCATGAAATGCACAATAAATGTTCGTATACCTTATATTTGCTTTTAATTATTCAAAAAAAAATTTCCTACATTATTCATGAGCACTAGAATATAAAAAGCCATTTAATTTACTAAACTTAATAAGGCCATTTTTAGGGTGTTACAAACCTACCCCCCTAAAGATGAATCTCGTCCCGAGATTGGGAAGTGAACTGGAAGAGATGTGGATATTCTGCCTTGAGATCATCCTCCCTTTCCCAAGTTGCTTCATCCTCTGAATGCTGATTCCGCTGAACCTTGCACATACGTATCACTTTGTTCTTGGTGACCCTCTCAGATTCCTCCAAGATCTTGACCGGATACTTCTCATAAGTAAGGTCCTCCTGCACATTCAACTCTTCTAACGAAATATGTTCATCTAGCACCCGTAAACACTTCTTTAGCTGAGACACATGGAACACATCGTGCACTCCTGCTAATTTCTCTAGTAACTCTAGCGGATAAGCCACTTCATCTCTCCGTTCCAAAATCTTGAAAGGTCCAATGTATCGAGGTGCTAACTTGTCGTTAACATTGAATCTCTTCACACCCCTCATTGTTGTAACCTTGAGGTAAACGTAGTCACCAATTTCGAAGCTAAGGTCTCGACGTCTCACATCTGCATAACTTTTCTGCCGTGTCTGAGCTGCCCTCAGATTATGCCTGATTACCTGCACTTGCTTTTCTGCCCACTTCAAGACCTCAGGTCCGAATACCTTATCTTCACCAGTCTGATTCTAGAACAACGGTGTCCTGCACTTTCTGCCATACAACGCCTCGAATGGTGACATCTTGAGAATCTATTGGTAGATGTCGTTGTCCATACCTACTTCTTCCCATTTCCACTCTGGTATTCTCATAGGCTGAAGCAAACCTGTCGGTCTCTGATGTTCGGCTTTGACTCTCTGGCATACATCGCAAAGAGCATTGGCTACCATACCCAAGTTCAAGCGTTCGAATTCCTAGCTAAGCTCTTCCAGCAAATTCTGACTTGTAAGCACATTCACATAACTCTTCCTACTCAAAGCATCTGCCACCAAGTTAGCCTTCCCTAGATGGTAATGAATCTTTAGCTCAAAATCATTAATTTTCTCCAGCCAACGACGTTGCCTCATGTTCAACTTGGATTGCGTGAACACATACTTAAGGCTCTTGTGATCGGTATAGATGTCACACTTATGCCCAAGCAAATAGTGCCTCCAGATTTTCAAAGCGTGAACCACAACTGCCAATTCTAGATCATGTGTCGGGTAATTCAGCTCATGTGTCCTCAATTGTCTGGATGCATATGCCACAACTCTGCCCTCCTGCATGAGTACACATCCTAATCCTTGACGAGACGCATCACAATAGATTGAGAAGTTCTTGGTAACGTATGGCAATACCAATACTGGTGCAGTGGTCAATCTTTTTCTTCAACTCTTCAAAGCTAGCTTGGCACTCCGGTGTCCACACAAACTTAGCATTTTTCTCTAGCAATGATGTCATGGGCTTGGCAATCTTGGAGAATTCCTCAATAAAACGCCGATAGTAGCCTGCCATTCCGAGGAAACTCCTGATCTCACTGACATTCTACGGAGGTACCCAATTCAGCACATCTCTGACCTTCTACGGATCAACTGCTACACCTCCATATGAGAATACATGCCCCAGGAATGATATCTCCTTCAGCCAGAACTCACACTTGCTCAACTTAGCATACAACTGGTGCTCCCGGAGCCTCTGCAATACTAGCCTCAAATGCTCCTCATGTTCCTCCTCATTCTTGGAGAAGACCAGGATATCATCAACGAACACCACAACGAACTTGTCAAGATAATCCATGAACACATTGTTCATCAAGTAAATGAAGTAGGCTGGTGCATTTCTTTTTGTTTGTTGAATTCAAATTTTGGTTTGAATTTAAATGTGTGTTTAAATTTGAAAAAGGAAAGAAAAGAGAAAAAAACAAAAACCCTTTTCTCTCTCTCCCTCCTCTATTCCAGCCCAGCCCATTCCTCCTCTCATTTTCCCCTTTGCGCGCGGCCCAGCAACTGGCCCACTCCAGCCCAGCGTAGCCAGCTGCTTGCCCCCCACTCCTCCAGTGACCGACAGGCGGGGCCCACCCGACAGTGCCATCTTCCACCTCGCGTCGCTGACAGACCGAGTCGGACCCGAGGTCGAGCTCGAGTCTGCCTCGCACACGAGCCGGCGCCGCCTTCCACCTGGGCTTGGCGCGCACGCCAAGGAGTCCCCGCCGCCCCTATATAAGTGCCGCCCCTGCTCCACGAACCCCATGTGCCAAATCCCTCAAATCCTAGCTCCGAGCCGCCGCCATCGTCCCATCATTTTGGTGCCTCACTGTAACACCCTATTTTTTTAAGCTAATATTATAATGTTTGTTTTGTCGCGTACATGCTGCCTAGAATGCATTATGTATTTTTGCTTGCATTGTGTGCACCGTTGTAGAAGTTATCATGAGGATTGCATCAGCATGGTTCGTAGGCCTTTTCTCTTGGGCTTAATCTATTATTTCTTCTCCCTTAGAGCATCTCCAAGAGCCTCTGTAAAACTTCAGCTAAATTTACAGATTTTAACCTCTTTGTAAAAATAGAAACCTCTCTAAAAAGAGAGGTTACCCAACAGACTAGGTATAATATCACTCTTCATATTCAAGCCTCCCACATCAGTTCGCTTTTTCCCCGATTGTTCCCCTTCTGGCGATCTTCCACCTGCGTCCGCCTCCGATGTCCGCTATCCCGTACGCATCCATCGCTGTGCAGTGCCCATCCACCGCCGCAGAGAGATGTACTCGGATCAGATCACGTGGAATGGAGGATGGTCTTGAAGCCTCCTGCTGCCTCCAGAGGAGGGAGAGCTTTCACACGACGCTAGCTAGCTCCAGGCAAAGCTCGATTACAATGTTGTTTTCAAGAGGCCAGACAAAAAGTTCATTAATTCCACTCGGAAGCAATCTATCGCAAATCAAGATCTGAACACCTGTGCAAATCAAGAGCAAAGAAACACGTACATATCAAATCACATACATTGACAGCTTAACGCCCGCCGGTGCTTGCTTCCCACCGCTGTCGGGACCTGCGTGCGTCGGCCTACTAGGCATGCGGCAGCAGCATCTTGCTGTGCCTGGCTCAGTGGCAGCAGGAGAGCGCGAGAGCAGAGAGAGGAGCACGTGCGGCCGTGTGGGAGAACGACGACACGCGCGGGAGACGGGCGAGGCGAGGGAGGAAGGGGAGGGCCGTGCCGGAGGAGGGTCAGCTTGCGCGGAGGAGCGCGATGCCGAGCCGTGCTCGCTCGCAAAAGAAACAGAGCGAAGAAGCCGGGATACCTGACCTGGAAAGATACAGAGCGGGATAAATGATCTGTTGGATCCGGTTTTTTCACCATACTCTCTTTAGTTAGCTAGGCAAGAAATTTTACAGAGGCGGTTGGAGATGCTCTAAGCAGACTCTTAATCCTTGTTTAGTGGGCTGAACCCATGCAGAGCTCGCTGCCCATAATCCTATTCCGTGTGCTTTGCGGTGCATGTCTTAAACCTAGTTGGATTGCCGTGATCCCATGTCAAAACAAGCAGCCACGACTTCTGTTCCGTTCCTTTTGCATCTGCAAAACCCACGAGCTCGTCAGCGCCGTCGCCGTCGTCGGTGAGTTATTGTCGCCGCCGTTTCCGACCAGTGTCGTTCCTGCATCCATGGCCATCCCTCTCATCTATACCTTACTCTGGACTGCATACAGGATCGCTGAGGATCATCGCTGGCTGTTCTACACGAGCACAACACTAAGAGCTGTCATCTTCGTCTTCGTTTCATGCCCGAACCGTATCGCCGCTGCCTTTCTCGATACCCTAGGTGAGATCCCCGTAGCAAGGGCTTTCCGTTTTGCCGCTTCCCATCGATTTTGGTGGAGCGTAGGTCAATCTGGGTTTGGAGCAGTGAGCACAGTTTACACGTGCATGGGGTTGTTGTACCTGTTCGTGGTCATGGTCCTGCTGGAGCAAGAAGATAACTAGCAGCCCTTAGTTTTCAAATCTATGGCCCATATTATATCATCTGTCTCCATGCTAAAGTTTCTGATCAGTACCATTTTATTTTGCATACTAGCCCTTGATCGTGTTGCTAATGGCAGCACCAGTGCACTGTTTATTGTCTCCTAATTCCTACCTAACACCTGTTAATCCTCATGTTAGCCTATGTCTTATTAATTCTGTGCTTAGGAACCATTAATCCTTTGGTAATTTTCAGATTACTATTCACTTCCCCTAAGCATCATCTCATTTAATCCTTCTTTATTCAGTTTCTTATACAAGCCATATATCATATAAAGTGATTCTTTTGCTCATGCATTCCTAGGAACGTGTAGCATGCATTAGGATCTATTATTTATTGCTCTGATAATGATTGGTGTATTGTTATCTTATTTTTGTTGTTTCCAGTTATTTGTGTGACTAGAAGGTGCGCCATACATTAATTTCCAAGAGCAGGAGTTTGAGGTTGCGAAATCAACCTTTGCTGAAGGAAAGTATAACGCGGACAATCCTTGATACCTATACACCTTTTAAATCATATGTTTATATGCATGCGTCTAATATTGCTATACACTAAGGTTGTTCCTAGTCTTTACCTTACTCCTTGTTTACCCGGGTTATATGCATTAAGGTTAGTATTTGCTACGAGCTGCGAACAACATTTATTTAATTGTTAACATTGAATTAATGGTTCACTTTAATGATGGTAAAAAGATGCTTTTTAGCAACATGGTTCGGGGGGCTAGAGTATGTGCTCCGTGGTTTGTTCTAGTGTCTCCACAAGATTTGGATTAGGGAATTAGAGCATGTGCTTCGAGCTTTGTTCTAATGTCTCTCCGGTTCTTCAAGCAGCAACCCAGGAACTTGTTCGCTGTGGCGGACCACTCCAAAATTATTCCAAGTTAAGTACCCACGGACCACTAATCAAGTAGTCAGGCACTTAATCCGGAATAAGTTGGAGTGCCGTCGGATTATACCCGATTAACCACGTACTTTAACGATCGAAACAACACGCGCGCCCACACGAAGGTGAGTCCCAGAAATTACAACATTCCACAAGTTCAACTTACATAAATAGTCTCATCAATTATTAAAAACCAAGTCTGAAGTTTAGATAAAGTACGAGAGTTCAATGCAGTGGAAACAAACTAACGACGATACATAGCAACACCATAATGAAGCCGTCCATGGTGCTACTCCTCCCAATCCTCGGATGAGGACGGAACCCACTCGACATGCCAGCCAGGAGGAACCTGGGCAGGCCAAGAGACGGAATTCACCGACTCATCCAATGCAGTACCTGAAATATATAGCCACAAGCAACGCTGAGTATACTAATACTCAGCAAGGCTTACCCATCGGGTGAAAACTACATCACCGACTTCTAGACATGAGAGGCTTTTGGCTGGTGGGTTTATTTGCCAGAAATCTTCTAAGAGTGGATCCTTATTTTCATGATTTTAGCATCAAAATTCTAATAGTGTTAACCATTGTAGATTAGCATCCTCTCTAAGCATACAAGTGGTGCAATACGATTTAGTACATACAACAAGTTCATCATGCTCATAGTTCCACTTGTTACTCAATGCAGCACAACGGTCAAGCAGTCTTATTAACCGCGAGAAGCGGACAGTTCGAACCGAATTTCACTACCTGACCATGGAAACCCAACACACACGGATAATGCTTGCTATAAAAGGTACAAGCACTTCCCAACCTTCCCCATCAATCCACAATTCAGCGTCGGGTCCACTCCCTTAGGATAAAGGTTTACCGCTTCACTCACGGCATCACGCATATATCCACATGTATACGGCAAGGGAAACAAAACATTTCCAAGGAGAGATGGCTATCGGTCCTAGCTGTATCAATCTGGTACAGGGCTTACCGATTCCCATAGGTCGGCATGTGCGTGGTACGTTCAAAAACTTGACACCCAGAACCACACGTTTCGACCTTAATCCAATTATCATATACGGACAGGAGATCTACACATACCATCCCGCCCGTCCATCCTTATGATTCCAACATAAGTAAAGACAAGCAACTCCTATATCTCGCGAGTGACAGGAAATCACTCGACTTGTAATGATCCTAAAGCATTGCTCTACTGACCCTATCATACTAGTATTGCAAGACATAGGTACTAGAATCATGCAACTAGGGTATTCAAACAACTCCTTGCAACGTAGATGCACAAGCATAAATAATTCATAGTTGCACAATTTAAAAGTTAGGTTATGCTCCGGGGCTTGCCTTCTTGAGCTTCTTTTTCGGCAGACGTCGGCACCACCTTCTGGAGCTTCTTCTTCGTTGGCGGGGACGAGATTGTAGGTGCTGTCAGCGAGAGCGCCTTCTACATGAGATGCAATATTTTTAAGAGTTGCTGCTAGTTTTAAGTCTAAAGGCTACGGCACTTGAAGGCCATATTCACCTAGACATACTAGTGGTTTATTCTCTTCTTCAAAAAAAATTAGAGAAGGTGTGTGTGGTGAAGTTTTATGCTTTTATGATGGTGATTGTGTACACATATAAAACAATTCAAATCATTATTTTCACGCAAGTGTTTAGTTCTGAAATTTCAACTTCACATGCACCCCTTTGGCTTCAGTTATCAATAGTGATCTTATTTCTTTTTATAAACTCAAATCACCCTAGTTTCTTCTCATTTTTGTTTCTCTGTTTCTGTTCATCCTTTTTATCCACAAACTTTATGACAGCTACTGGAGTATAAGAGCTAGGCTCACTCCAAAATTTAGCTAAAACCGAGCTACACAGAAATTATGAAAAATATTGCAAGTTGCTGCTCAAAGAAACAAGATTAATCATATAAAATTAAAACTACTTCCAAAACAGAAGATTTCTCTACCACAGCTAAGCATGAGTAAAAGAAAGGCTCTGGCCAAGTGGTAGCTTAAAATAACACTTGGACAGCCCTCAATAATTTTCTACCCGAAAACCAACACCTATTTATTTTCTAGCCTAAACAGGGTCTAAAATTAAGTAGTTTCTAGGCCGCTGATGAAAGTTGGTGATTTTTAGCTGTATGGTAAATTTTTAATAAATGCAAAACTGAGCTAGAACAGGAATCACAAAATAAATCATAGCTGAAGTTACAGGCCATATTTCTAGGTCTCCTTTAAACACAGAGCTTATACGGACCATACAAGCAACATATCCAAAGCTCAGCTACAAAAGAGTTCAGGATTTGAAATGGTGCACAAAACTCTAAAAACTGAGTCTGAATTTTAATTCAAAAACTATTCGTCAAAAGTGTATACATGCAAACATGAGATTGGATTTTACAATCTCACGAGTCCAGGGAGTATGTTTGTGCATTTTTGTGATTTTTCTACGATTTTTAGTGGATTTTACAAGATCTCAGAAAATGGATCTAGGTTTAAAGAATCTTTTTACACCGGGAACCCTAGACCTTTTAAAATCCTTGCAAACAAGTCCCTGAAACATACACGGAGGATCATAGAACTAAAATGGGGAATGCATCTAGGTCCCTTAGCATGCCAACAAGAGTATTCCGGCGAGGAGACGTCGAACCGGTGCGGGGGAAGTGGGGGAAAACGACGAGGGGCTCACCGCGCATCGATTTGAGGCGGAGATGAGGTAGAGGAGGCAAAGGAGAGGCCAGGGGAGGTAGAGGAAGGCTCGCTATGGCAGGGGAGTAGCTCGGGGCTTGCGTGCGCTCGGTTTGGGCGCGTAGGCCGCCATGAATGCACCTACGAGCTTCGGGCCAAGCGAGCGAGTGGGTTAGCGGTCGAGGATCGTGCGCAGCAGGTAGGAGATGCTCTGACGAGCTTTGGGCGCGATTGGAGAGCTGGGTGGGTCGCGAGGGGCTCTGTCCGGCGTGCGCCTCCGCCGGCCAACCGCGGGGCTTTGCACGGCATGATGGCGTTCGTGTGGCGAGGCTTGCGAGGGCGCGGACAGCGCGCGATTTGACCCGACGTAGGTGCTGGCGTGTGCTATAAAAGGTACAAGCACTTCCCAACCTTTCCCATCAATCCACAATTCGGCGCCTAGTCCACTCCCTTAGGATAAAGATTTACCGCTTCACTCACGGCATCACGCATATATCCACATGTGTACGGCAAGGGAAACAAAACATTTCCAAGGAGAGATGGCTATCGGTCCTAGCTGTATCAATCTGGTACCGGGCTTACCGATTCCCATAGGTCGGCATGTGCGTGGTACGTTCAAAAACTTGACACACAGAACTACACGTTTCGACCTTAATCCAATTATCATATACGAACGGGAGATCTACACATACCATCCTGCCCGTCCATCCTTATGATTCCAACATAAGTAAAGACAAGCAACTCCTATATCTCACGAGTGACAGGAAATCACTCGACTTGTAACGGTCCTAAAGCATTCCTCTACCGACCCTATCATACTAGTATTGCAAGACATAGGTACTAGATTCATGCAACTAGGGTATTTAAACAACTCCTTGCAACGTAGATGCACAAGCATAAATAATTCATAGTTGCACAATTTAAAAGTTAGGTTATGCTCCGGGGCTTGCCTTCTTGAGCTACGCCGGGTCAGACTCCGGGTCAATCACGATGACGTTGGCACCACCTTCTAGAGCTTCTTCTTCATTGGCGGGGACAAGATTGTAGGTGCCGTCAGCGAGAGCGCCTTCTACATGAGATGCAATATTTTTAAGAGTTGCTGCTAGTTTTAAGTCTAAAGGCTAAGGCACTTGAAGGCCATATTCACCTAGACATACTAGTGGTTTATTCTCTTCTTCAAAAAAAATTAGAGAAGGTGTGTGTGGTGCAGGTTTTAAGCTTTTATGATGGTGATTGTGTACACATATAAAGTGTTTAGTTCTGGAATTTCAACTTCACTTGCACCCCATTGGCTTCAATTATCAAAAGTGATCTTATTTCTTTTTATAAACTCAAATCACCCTAGTTTCTTGTCATTTTTGTTTCTCTGTTTCTGTTCATCCTTTTTATCCACAAACTTTATGACAGCTACTGGAGTATAAGAGCTAGGCTCACTCAAAAATTTAGCTAAAACCGAGCTAGACAGAAATTATGAAAAATAGTGCAAGTTGCTGCTCAAAGAAACAAGATTAAATCATATAAAATTAAAACTACTTCCAAAATAGAAGATTTCTGTACCACAGCTAAGCATGAATAAAAGAAAGGCTCTGGCCAAGTGATAGCTTAAAATAACACTTGGACAGCCCTTAATAATTTTCTACCCGAAAACCAACACCTATTTATTTGCTAGCCTAAACAGGGTGTAAAATTACGTTTATCATTTTTCTAACAAGTGCCAACAAGTTTCTAGGCCTCCGTGAAAGTTGGTGATTTTTAGCTGTATGGAATATTTTTAATAAATGTAGAACTGAGCTAAAACAGCAATCACTAAATAAATCATAGCTAAAGTTACAGGCAACATATCCAAAGCTCACCTACAAAAGAGTTTAGGATTTGAAATGGTGCACAAAACTCTAAAAACTAAGTTTGAATTTTAATTCAAAAACTATTCGTCAAAAGTGTATACATGCAGAGATGAAATTGGAGTTTACAATCTCACGAGTCCAGGGAGTATTTTTGTGCATTTTTCTGATTTTTTTACGATGTTTAGTGGATTTTACAAGATCTTAGAAAATGGATCTAGGTTTCAAGAATCTTTTTACGCTGGGAACCCTCGATCGTTTAAAATCCTTGCAAACAAGTCCCTAAAACTTAGACGGAGGACCCTAGAACTAAATTGGGGAACGCATCTAGGTCCCTTGGCTCACCGGCGACCCGATTCCGGCGAGGAGACGGCGAACCCGTGCGTGGGAAGTGGGGGAAAACGACAAAGGGCTCACCGCTCATCGATTTGAGGCGGAGATGGGGTCGGGAAAGCAGCGGCGAGGCTCGGCGACGATGGTGTGGCGGTTCCACTCCGAAATTATTCCAAGTTAAGTACCCTCAGACCACTAATCACGTAGTCAGGCACTTAATCCGGAATAAGCTGGAGCGCCGTCGGATTAAACCCGATTAAACCACGTACTTAACTAGATCGTAACAGCAGCAGGCCCACACGAAGGTGAGTTCCAGAGATTACAACATTCCACAAATTAACTTACACACATAGAGAAGTAGTTATTACAAACCGAGTGCAAATTTTAAAATCAGAGTACACAAGTCTTGCAGCGGAATCTAAAGTTCAACATAACTGAAATTAGAGTTCATTGCAGCGGAAGTAAATAATCTAACGACGAAACAGGTAACTCCGTGATGAAGCCTGCCACGAAGCTACTCCTCCCGATCCTCGCCGGAGGACGGGACCCATTCGATGTGCCAGCCAGGTGGAACCTGGGCAGGCCAAGTCATAGCATCCACATCCAAAATGATACCTGTAAAATAATGTCACAAGCAAGGCTGAGTATACTAATACTCAGCAAGGCTTACCCGTCGGGTGAAAACTACATCACCGACATCTAGACAATGAAAGGCTTTTGGCTGGTGGGTTTGTTTGCCAAAAAGCAACTAAAAGTAGATCCTTGCTTTCAAGTTTTAGCACCATATTCTAATAAATTTAACCATTCTAGATTAGCATCCTCTCTAAGCATACAAGTGTAGCAATACAATTTAATTCATAGAACAATTTCATAATCTCAAATTCCACTTATTACTCGATGTGACGTGACGGTCAAGCAGTCTCATTAACCGCGAGAAGCGGACAGTTCGAACCGAATTTGTGCTACCTGGCCAGGGGAAACCCAACACACACGGATACTCTGCTTGCGATAAAAGGTACAAGCATTTCCCAACCTTTCCCATCGATCCACAATTCGGAACCGGGTCCACTTCCTTAGGATGAAGGTTTACTGCTTCACTCACAGCATCACGCATACATCCACGAGTGTACGGCAAGGGAAAACAAAGTTTCCAAGGAGAGATGGCTATCGGCCCTAGCTGCTTCAATCTGGTACCGGGCTTACCGGCTCCCATATACCGGCATGCATGTGGTACGTTCAAAAACTTGACTTAGTATCCACACCTTCCGACCTTAACCAATTATCAAACACGGACGGGAGATCTACATCTATCCTCCCGCCCGTCAATCCTTATGATTCCAACATAAGTAAAGACAAGCAATTCCTATATCTCGCGAGTGACAGGAAATCACTCGACTTGTAACGAACCTATAGCAATGCTCTACCGAACCTTTCATACTAGTATTGCAAGTCATAGGTACTAGGAAAATATTGCAGCTATGGTATTCAATCAACTCCTAGAAACGTAAATGCACAAACATAGAGAATTCAAGTGCATAATTTAGTAAGATTTAGGTCATGCTCCGGGGCTTGCCTTCCTGCTCGGGCTGAGAGTTAGCTCCTGCGTTGGTCACGTCTGCACCGGCGTCGGGCTCCGGAACTTGCTCCTCTTCTGCGGGGACGAGGGTGTAGTCGCCGTCCGGAAGAACGCCTTCTACATGATATGCATAAGTTTTAAGGCGGCTGCCCTTTTGATGCTAAGACTAGGGCCTTGAAGGCCATATTCACCTAGACATACTTAGATATTTGCATTTTCTCCACCAAAGCAAGGTGTCGGTGTGAAAAAGGTTTTAGTTGAATTCGATGGTGATTGTGTACATATATAAAAGAACTTTATTTATTTCTTCACAAGTTAGGGTGGCTGTTTCTGAATTTCAGATTCTAACCATTTTATTTCAATTAATTACTCAAAAAGGTTTATTCATTTATACATTTCAATTTCCACCTAGATTCTTTCCCATTTTTGTTTCTTCATTTCTGTTCATCAATTTTAGCCATAAACTTTATGACAGCTACTGGAGTATAAGAGCTAAGCTCACTCCAAAATTTAGCTAATTTCGAGTTACCCATAATTTATTAAAAATCTATAAACAGCTAGCTGCAGGAAGTGAATTAAAGGCATAATAAATTGAAATTTCATCTATTTCAGGAGATCTTCCTACCAAGGCTAAGCAATATCATGAGGAGGGCTCTGGCCAAGTGGTGGCTCAAAATAACCCTTGGGTAGTCCTCATTATTTTTCTATCCAAAAACACATATTTAATTATTTGCCATCCTAAACAGAGCAAAAATTAAGTTTCTCATTTTTAACATGGGTGCTAACAAGTTTTTAGTTCTCAGGAGCAAAATGATGATTTTTCACTGCACAAATTATTTTTAACAATTTCTTTACTGCAGAAAGTCAGAAAACACATTTAAATCTATAACTAGAGCTACACATCATATTTTTGAGTCTCCTTTGGACACAAGCTGTCCAAAACCACTACTAACAACATATCCAAAGCTCAACCCCAGCGGAGCTCTGGATTTGAAATGGTGCACAACTTTAGGTTTTCCTTGTTTGAATTTTAATTCAAAAACAGTTCGTCAAAAGTACAAACATGTCTAATAGAGATTGTAATTTAGACTCTCACGAATCCAGGGAGTATTTTTGTGCATTTTTCCGATTTTTGTACGATTTTTAATCGATTTTACAAGTTTCGGGAAAAATCAAACCTAGACTTAAGAATCTGTTTACGCAGAGAACCCTAGATCTTTCAAAACTTCGCGAACGAGTCCCTGGACTTTTGCGCAGAGACCCCTAAACAAAGGTAGACGATGAACTTGGGTCCCTGGGACCTCGCCGGAGTTGCGCCGGCCAAATGGCGGCGAACTAGGCTCGGGGAAGTGGGGGAAAAGATTCCTGGGCTCACCACGAGTCGTTTGGGGACGGTTGGGAGGCCGGGGATGGTCGGAGTTTCGCCGGCGACGAGGTGGTGGCGGCGCGGCCGCCGCGGCTTCTACGCCGGCGAGCTCGGGGTCGTTCGCGGAGGGGGAAGAGGTCCTAGAGTACCAGCAGAGCTTGGGGAAGCCAACGGCGTGCTCGAGGAGGCTCGGGGAAGGCTCGGAGTAGGGTCTCGACGGTGAGGTGGTTCGACGGCCGGAATTCGCGATTTGGGGAAATCGCAAATTCTCGCCGGAGAAGGGACAATAGCTTGGGGAAAGTTGGGGGTTTTGGAGCTGGTGGAGTGGACTAGCTCCGTGCGGGATGGATTGGGGAATGGTGGAGCGTGGACGAGGAATTTCGCGAAGAGCTTGGGTTCGGCTTGCGCGTCGCGAGGAGGAAGAAGACCGGGCGAGCGCGGGGAAGTGGAAATGACCAAGTGAGCGAGTGAGAGGAGGGGTGGGAGTGCGCGGTGGAGTGCTTGGGCACGCAAGGGAGGCACTGTGCGGCCTCGGGAGCGTGCGAGCGCGTGGGTGGCTGTCGCGGTCGCCATTGATGGCGCGGCGAGCTCGAACAGAGCGCGCGCGACACGATTGGGCGAGGAAGATTGTGGCGTGATCGCTGGGGATCCTCCACAGTGCTCCTTGGCGCGTAGCGAGCGAGCATCGCGACTGCGGGGCGGCGCTGCGCGGCTGCGACCAGTGCCGAGCGAGCTTGCCATGATGGCGCTCCGCGGCGCGAGGCAGCAGTGCGCCGTCGCCCGCGAAGTGACGGTACGGAAGGCTTGGACAAACGCGTGAGGACAAAAGCTAGCTGCCGCCACAGCTCGGCCGACCCGACGCGGTCTCCGCCACACGCCGGCCACGTGGCGGCCGGACTCCGGCCGGAGCAGAGCGCGCCAGGGGCGAGCTGGCAGCCCCGTGGAGCTCTTTGCCCCTTTTGAACTTTCTCCAAAAATTTGAGCTGAACTTCGAAACGTGTAAAATTAAAAGTTGGAGTTTGAGGTGCGGGACACAACTTCCGAGCTTGGACCGGGCACTTCGACCAGGCGCTACGGCGCTTCGAGCTTGAACCGCAAGCTCGAGCTTGCCGAGCCTCGAATGGTCGGAAACGCCACTCGAGGGTGAGTGCCCCCCTCGAGCTTGGCTGCGAAGCCTCGAGCGTGACGGAACGTCGCTCGAGGGTGAGTCCTCGAGCTTGGCTGCGGAGCCTCGAGGGTGACGGAACGTCGCTCGAGGGTGAGCCCTCGAGCTTGGCTGCGGAGCCTCGAGGGTCCTGTCGTGCAGCCTCGAATCGTGACGGAAACTACCGGCTAGGCTCGATCGTCACGGTCATAGCTCGATCGTCACGGACATACTGACTAGGCTCGATCGTCACGGACATACTGACTAGGCTCGATCGGGACGGATTTTTACGGCTAACCTCGATCGTGACGGACATTCCCGCTCGAGGGTCACCGATCGGCGCGAACGCCGTGGCGAGGTTGTCGCGAAGGGCTGTCCGAGATGTTTAAGTTTTAGTTGGGTGCCAAACAACCCTTGTTTTTGAATTATAATTGAATTTTTGACGAATTTTTGAATTTCAACCCAATTCCCTGTTGTATTGATTTTAATTGCACTTTTTAATTCTTTTGACATCAGAGATGTCACAGCCTACCCCCCTTAAAAGGAATCTCGTCCCGAGATTCGCTCAGGGAGGAAAGGTGGACATTTTATTAGAAGGAAGAGGTGTTAGTCAAAGAAACACAGATACAACGCACCCAAGTTCTTACAGGTTCACGGCTTCGAGATGATAATTGATACCAGATCTCCGATACAACATCAACGTCGTTCATGTGGGAGCGGGCGATGAATGTAGATATGGAGAGGTAAGAGCATCAAGATTTGGCATACAAAACAAAAATAACACACCACTATTGTCCAGTGAACTCCAGGGCCAATCGGGGGAAAGAAGGGGCAAGCCATGGATGGTGTCAAAAGTCGAATCCTTCCTTGTTCGTCGACTTAATTCTTGCGGAATCCTCAGGTGACTTCTGCGCGAACTCCTCCTTCGATGAAGTTGGTGCTGTGGATCTTGGTTAAACGTCAAGGTAGGTTGCCGAGAGGGGAACTTCCTCGTGGCTTTACGAAGGGGTGGAGGCAGGGTTTGCTTGTCACAGAATGGAGGACATGGTGGGGAAATGGCAGCTTGGTTACCGTGGAGGTCGCCGAAGAGAGACGAGAGCGGTGGAGTACTGACTCAAGTGGAGCACCATGGAGTGATGGCAGCCATAGGAGAGGCTGCATTTATCGACAGCCGGGGCGGAACAGCGATAGTGGTGTGTCGAGAGCAGGAGGTAGGGCCGGCAATGAGATTCCCTGGGTGACGGGACGATGGTACGACGGCAACTGGGGTAGTGTTGACCAGCCGCGGTAGGGAAAAACGACGAAGGGGATAGTGGGCTGGTGAACGGGGCAGAGCACACGACGCACGGATACAGAGGAGGTCAAACTGGCCCTTGAGACCCTGACGTGATGGTGGGAGGAATAGATGGCAAAGGTGATCTTTGAGACTGTAGATAGTCACGGGCAAGATGCTTAACCAATCGTAGGTCCTAAGTAACAACGATTTACCTACTTTTATATCAACAGGAACAAGGAATGAACTCTTTAGCATTCTCCTAAGAGAAAAGGGATGGTTACTGATCAACGAGGTTATGAGATGACAAGAGTGCCCAATAAATTTAAAGCTAGCCCACATCATACTAAACGACCATGGCATGACATTACACGGGGTTGCCGCCCAATTTCTAAGATGAGCTAAAAGGAACAACACGGGTGGGGCGATAAAAGATCTACTTCTGGCAATGATGGAAATACACCTAGAAAAGGTGGTGTGGTATGGAACTTTTGGAAAAATTCTTGCTCAAATTTCATCTTAATTGTCGAATGTCCAAACTCATGCACTTTACCATGGTACACATGGCCTGTTCATGATGAGGTGCACATGATATGATGCACGTGCACATGAGCGTATGGTGCGTATGCTTATGAGAGTATGACGTACATGCCGTGATGCAAGTTAGTAGACCTCACACCACATAATTAAAATTCATCATTGCGGAACAATTAGGGAGAGTAAGGAAGTATCGATTTGGGTTGTCAATAAAGGTCTTTTGCGGGTCATATTCCCACATACCAAGATACCAGTGTGCCCCAAGTGACTCAAGCGTGTGGCTGCAGCGCACACACGAGGTCCTAGGTTCCATCACGGCACCATAGGTTAGGGAATACAATACCACAATAAATTCAGAGGGGACAATCCAATTGACACCAGGAGGAAGAAGCACTCATGGGTTAGATGCACATGTGGTTAGGTACCAAAAGATTTCATGGTGCAATTGACATGGTAATGGTATGCAATGCCCATGCACATGAATTACTCGGGATGATTCCATTGCATGAAGAAGGTACAGATAACCTTTATGCATACAAATGTGACCTTGACCCAATTCACGTCTTGTTCTCATTTATATTTATTTCCTTGAGCAAGAACAAAACAAGGATTCAAGGATCAAGAAATCAAGGTAGTTGAGTATGTGGAACCAAAAGCCGAGAGTGGCGGGTAATCAAAATCACGCGGCATGTGAGAGTTAGGGATAATAATTTAATCAAGATGTGAGAGTTGAGGTGTATGGAATCGAGCAATAAGGGAGGTCGAGGGTTCGGATCCTAACACATCATGTAATAGGACATTGTTATACCTGACACCCCTATATTTACATTGTTGGTTCAAGTCATTGCATACCCATATACTCCTCCTAAGCTCAAAGTTCTTGATCCACCCTTAACTAACTTATTAATTTAATGATTACGCCCACGGGGAAACACGTGCTGATCCTAAGTCATTACATTCTCCTATTTCATAAGCGGATCAAGTGTCTAAAGGGTTAGGACAAAGAGAATGGATTGAAGTAGTCCATATTGCCTTGCGTTTGGTCAGGTGTCTTATAGTAGCGTAGATGTGGAGGATATTAGAGATTAAAATTAAAGAAGAATTACTCTGGACAGATTGTGTTTCCGTAGAAGAGAATTCATAGCTCCTAGCTCCAGCATCCAAAAATTCTCGTCCTTAGCCAGTTAGTAGGAATTTGGTAATCTACGCATTGGTTTGCCTCTCAGACGCTGACCTAGTGATTAAGTGTGGTCAAAAACTTCAATCTAGGCTTCTCGGTTTAGATGGATTTTCAGCACACCGAACTTTATAATTCTGCCTATAACTCTAGTTTCCTTATTCCCTTGGGGCTGAACTTTTGTGTGTCTCCATTATAAATTTCAAATTAACTTTGGCAACCAGCTTACATCCTAGAAGACCATCTTCAGGTGGGTAAAAATTTTGACAAAATCATGTTGAAGGGATATGCATTAGATATTAGGAATCCAATATTTCCGGGCCGCAACCTTAAGGCTTCATAACTCCATCTTGAGTAAACCAAAAATCTCAAAATTCACCAGAGCGTTTTGACATGTTTGTGTATAAGGTTACTGTTCATCATTTCGTCAAATTTGAGGTTCAATGGTGCAAAATTCAATTTTTGCACTGGCTGCCCCAGAATTTTCAGCAAGACCGGAAGTCGGTATTACGGTTCATATATCGAGTTCTACTTGTCCAAAAGTCTTGTCTTTCTTAACTTAATTGCAGCTTACTTAAGTGTTGAAAATTTAGACATGCCACAACAGAGCTAGCTACAAGTGAGGCGGCAGCAATATAACATCCAAATTAAAGGAGAACCGACATATATTTAAAGAGAGTAATCAGATTATGGGCAGAGTAGGAAAATTTCATAGCCAAACCTACAAACCCAACCATTACCCAACTTGACCATAATACAGTTCAGATAACTTCCAATAACTTTTTAGTTCAACCCAAAAACAGAACGAGTGACCTAGGTGGCGCAAAAATCCCAATCTTTTAATTAACTCTCTGCTGAAATTCCAGCAGACAGGAAGTGGTATTTTGAGCATAACTTTAATTGGCTGAACCAAATTTGTGGAAATTTGGACAGCATAAACTAGACAAAATTTGTGACAACTTTCGCTTTTAAGCCTCTAGCAGAAACTTTGCAAAAGTCCATTTTCTAATCTGTTGTTCCCAGAAATTCCAGCAGACAAGGGGGGTTACCATTTTAA
This sequence comes from Digitaria exilis, assembly GCA_015342445.1. Taxonomy (NCBI): domain Eukaryota; kingdom Viridiplantae; phylum Streptophyta; class Magnoliopsida; order Poales; family Poaceae; genus Digitaria; species Digitaria exilis. The sequence goes on from JACEFO010002543.1 coordinate 29,599, forward strand.
GCATAACTCTTATTCTACTGAACCAAATTGGTTGAAATTTCTACAGTACAAACTAGATAACACCTATGACAACTTTCATGTTGAACACTTTTTCATTTGACAACGTTTTCAGTTTCGAAATAAGGGTGCAAACAGATTGTTCCCAGCAGGAGTTTTGGGTTGTGATTTCAATTTCTTTGACGACGGTTCGTTTTGGTTCACGTGTTACAAATCGATATTATTTCAGTGAGATGTAATGCATGAGCGGCCTATTCGATCTCACAACACACACGCCAATAGACTTTTGGCTTACGAAGTTAGTGCCGGTGGCTAGGCAATATTCCGTCTCTCCTTATAGTAACTAGTCGGAATTCTCTAACCGTTCAACGTACGGAATCGCGGTTAGTGTACCTGCAGAAAATTTTCATTCCAGAGCATGTATAATCAACCTTTCGTGCCAGCACTCACGAAAGCGTCTCCATTCATTACCACCCACTATAGAGGTGGCACCCGAACGTTTAACATTGAACGGGCAATGTTCATATGTCACCGAGGCAACATATTGACAGGTTCATACGCTATTGAAATAGCGTATTGACTATGTGCCGCCACCATATTTGCATATGATGACGTGGTACGCTACAGCAATCGCCGTACCTTGCGCCCACCATCCTATTCTAATTTCATACGCCATCACAGCGTATTGACTATGTGCCGCCACTATATTTTCATATAGTGCCGTGGTACGTTACAGCAATCGCCGTACCTTGCGCCCACCATTGCGGAAAGTAAATGACAGAATGAAATGTGCTGGAAGTTAGCATAATATACTATCTGCCACCTACCATAACGTGATCCCTTAACCCACATAGGCTTCACGCTCTAGGTAACATCCTTAACGGTCCTAACTTAACTTTCCTTTGCAAAACGCATCGGAAGCACGAGTTGGCAAGTTTTATTCAAAAATCGTTTATTAAGGTTTGTTGCTCTCTCCGGGCTGCTGTTTCGGCTCTGATGCCAGCTGTGGCGGACCACTCCGAATTATTCCAAGTTAAGTACCCTCAGACCACTAACCACGTAGTCAGGCACTTAATCCGGAATAAGCTGGAGCGCCGTCGGATTAAACCCGATTAAACCACGTACTTAACTAGATCGTAACAGCAGCAGGCCCACACGAAGGTGAGTTCCAGAGATTACAACATTCCACAAATTAACTTACACACATAGAGAAGTAGTTATTACAAACCGAGTGCAAATTTTAAAATCAGAGTACACAAGTCTTGCAGCGGAATCTAAAGTTCAACATAACTGAGATTAGAGTTCATTGCAGCGGAAGTAAATAAACTAACGACGAAACAAGTAACTCCGTGATGAGGCCTGCCACGAAGCTACTCCTCCCGATCCTCGCCAGAGGACGGGACCCATTCGATGTGCCAGCCAGGTGGAACCTGGGCAGGCCAAGTCATAGCATCCACATCCAAGATTATACCTGTAAAATAGTGCCACAAGCAAGGCTGAGTATACTAATACTCAGCAAGGCTTACCCGTCGGGTGAAAACTACATCACCGACATCTAGACAATGAAAGGCTTTTGGCTGGTGGGTTTGTTTGCCAAAAAGCGACTAAAGGTAGATCCTTGCTTTCAAGTTTTAGCACCGTATTCTAATAAGTTTAACCATTCTAGATTAGCATCCTCTCTAAGCATACAAGTGGAGCAATACAATTTAATTCATAGAACAATTTCATAATCTCAAATTCCACTTATTACTCGATGTGACGTGACGGTCAAGCAGTCTCATTAACCGCGAGAAGCGGACAGTTCGAACCGAATTTGTGCTACCTGGCCAGGGGAAACCCAACACACACGGATACTCTGCTTGCGATAAAAGGTACAAGCATTTCCCAACCTTTCCCATCGATCCACAATTCGGAACCGGGTCCACTTCCTTAGGATGAAGGTTTACTGCTTCACTCACAGCATCACGCATACATCCACGAGTGTACGGCAAGGGAAAACAAAGTTTCCAAGGAGAGATGGCTATCGGCCCTAGCTGCTTCAATCTGGTACCGGGCTTACCGGCTCCCATATACCGGCATGCATGTGGTACGTTCAAAAACTTGACTTAGTATCCACACCTTCCGACCTTAACCAATTATCAAACACGGACGGGAGATCTACATCTATCATCCCGCCCGTCATTCCTTATGATTCCAACATAAGTAAAGACAAGCAATTCCTATATCTCGCGAGTGACAGGAAATCACTCGACTTGTAACGAACCTATAGCAATGCTCTACCGATCCTTTCATACTAGTATTGCAAGTCATAGGTACTAGGAAAATATTGCAGCTATGGTATTCAATCAACTCCTAGAAACGTAAATGCACAAACATAGAGAATTCAAGTGCATAATTTAGTAAGATTTAGGTCATGCTCCGGGGCTTGCCTTCCTGCTCGGGCTGAGAGTTAGCTCCTGCGTTGGTCACGTCTGCACCGGCGTCGGGCTCCGGAACTTGCTCCTCTTCTGCGGGGACGAGGGTGTAGTCGCCGTCCGGAAGAACGCCTTCTACATGATATGCATAATTTTAAGGCGGCTGCCCTTTTGATGCTAAGACTAGGGCCTTGAAGGCCATATTCACCTAGACATACTTAGATATTTGCATTTTCTCCACCAAAGCAAGGTGTCGGTGTGAAAAAGGTTTTAGTTGAATCCGATGGTGATTGTGTACATATATAAAAGAATTTTATTTATTTCTTCACAAGTTAGGGTGGCTGTTTCTGAATTTCAGATTCTAACCATTTTATTTCAATTAATTACTCAAAAAGGTTTATTCATTTATACATTTCAATTTCCACCTAGATTCTTTCCCATTTTTGTTTCTTCATTTCTGTTCATCAATTTTAGCCATAAACTTTATGACAGCTACTGGAGTATAAGAGCTAAGCTCACTCCAAAATTTAGCTAATTTCGAGTTACACATAATTTATTAAAAATCTATAAACAGCTAGCTGCAGGAAGTGAATTAAAGGCATAATAAATTGAAATTTCATCTATTTCAGGAGATCTTCCTACCAAAGCTAAGCAATATCATGAGGAGGGCTCTGGCCAAGTGGTGGCTCAAAATAACCCTTGGGTAGTCCTCATTATTTTTCTATCCAAAAACACATATTTAATTATTTGCCATTCTAAACAGAGCAAAAATTAAGGTTCTCATTTTTAACATGTGTGTTAACAAGTTTTAAGTTCTCAGGAGCAAAATGATGATTTTTCGCTGCACAAATTATTTTTAACAATTTCTTTACTGCAGAAAGTCAGAAAACACATTTAAATCTATAACTGGAGCTACACACCATATTTTTGAGTCTCCTTTGGACACAAGCTGTCCAAAACCACTACTAACAACATATCCAAAGCTCAACCCCAGCGGAGCTCTGGATTTGAAATGGTGCACAACTTTAGGTTTTCACAGTTTGATTTTTAATTCAACAACAGTTCACCAAAAGCATACACATGTCTAATAGAGATTGTAGTTTAGACTCTAACGATTCCAGAGAGTATTTTTGCATATTTTTCTGATTTTTCTACGATTTTTAATCGATTTTACAAGTTTCGGGAAAAATCAAATCTAGGGTAAGAATCTATTTTCACCGAGAACCCTAGAACTTTCAAACTTTCGCGAACAGGTCCTGCACTTTTGCACGAAAGACCCTGGAAAGAGGTAGACGATGGACAATGGCCCTCGGGAGCTCGCCGGAGTTACGCCGGGCAAACCACGGCGAACTGGGCTCGGGGAAGAGGGGGAAAAGATTCCTGGGCTCACCACGAGTCGTTTGGGGACGGTTGGGAGGCCGGGGATGGTCGGAGTTTCGCCGGCGACGAGGAGGTGGCGGCGCGGCCGCTGCGGGGTCTGCGCCGGCGAGCTCGGTGCCGCTTGCGGTGGGGGAAGAGGTCCTAGAGTACCAGCAGAGCTTGGGGAAGCTAATGGCGTGCTCGAGGAAGCTCGGGGACGGCTCGGAGTAGGGTCTCGACGTGCGGGTGCTTCGACGGCCGGAATTCGCGATTTGGGGAAATCGCAAATTCTCGCCGGAGAAGGGACAATAGCTTGGGGAAAGTTGGGGGTTTTGGAGCTGGTGGAGTGGACTAGCTCCGTGCGGGATGGATTGGGGAATGGTGGAGCGTGGACGAGGAATTTCGCGAAGAGCTTGGGTTCGGCTTGCGCGTCGCGAGGAGGAAGAAGACCGGGCGAGCGCGGGGAAGTGGAAATGACCAAGTGAGCGAGTGAGAGGAGGGGTGGGAGTGCGCGGTGGAGTGCTTGGGCACGCAAGGGAGGCACTGTGCGGCCTCGGGAGCGGGCGAGCGCGTGGGTGGCTGTCGCGGTCGCCATTGATGGCGCGGCGAGCTCGAACAGAGCGCGCGCGACACGATTGGGCGAGGAAGATTGTGGCGTGATCGCTGGGGATCCTCCACAGTGCTCCTTGGCGCGTAGCGAGCGAGCATCGCGACTGCGGGGCGGCGCTGCGCGGCTGCGACCAGTGCCGAGCGAGCTTGCCATGATGGCGCTCCGCGGCGCGAGGCAGCAGTGCGCCGTCGCCCGCGAAGTGACGGTACGGAAGGCTTGGACAAACGCGTGAGGACAAAAGCTAGCTGCCGCCACAGCTCGGCCGACCCGACGCGGTCTCCGCCACACGCCGGCCACGTGGCGGCCGGACTCCGGCCGGAGCAGAGCGCGCCAGGGGCGAGCTGGCAGCCCCGTGGAGCTCTTTGCCCCTTTTGAACTTTCTCCAAAAATTTGAGCTGAACTTCGAAACGTGTAAAATTAAAAGTTGGAGTTTGAGGTGCGGGACACAACTTCCGAGCTTGGACCGGGCACTTCGACCAGGCGCTACGGCGCTTCGAGCTTGAACCGCAAGCTCGAGCTTGCCGAGCCTCGAATGGTCGGAAACGCCACTCGAGGGTGAGTGCCCCCCTCGAGCTTGGCTGCGAAGCCTCGAGCGCGACGGAACGTCGCTCGAGGGTGAGTCCTCGAGCTTGGCTGCGGAGCCTCGAGGGCGACGGACGGCGGGGCCTCGAGGGTCCTGTCGTGCAGCCTCGAATCGTGACGGAAACTACCGGCTAGGCTCGATCGTCACGGTCATAGCTCGATCGTCACGGACATACTGACTAGGCTCGATCGTCACGGACATACTGACTAGGCTCGATCGTCACGGACATAGCTCGATCGGGACGGATTTTTACGGCTAACCTCGATCGTGACGGACATTCCCGCTCGAGGGTCACCGATCGGCGCGAACGCCGTGGCGAGGTTGTCGCGAAGGGCTGTCCGAGATGTTTAAGTTTTAGTTGGGTGCCAAACAACCCTTGTTTTTTGAATTATAATTGAATTTTTGACGAATTTTTGAATTTCAACCCAATTCCCTGTTGTATTGATTTTAATTGCACTTTTTAATTCTTTTGACATCAGAGATGTCACATTATAGCTACATTAAGAGTTCAAATTTTATGTCAAAATATAGTTACACGAAGAGATCAACTGCAGCTTTTATGTATGGGGCGACCAAAATACCCTCGTCCTTATTCCCTCACTTATCTCTAATATGGAGAGATTAATTAGGTAGGTCACACAAGATTAGACAGGTGGCTGGTTAGTAGGACGCATGGCTGAGTCAACCTGCAACATGATTATGAGGGGCAAATGAGACATTTTATCTACTTCCTTAATTTGTCTGAAAATCTCTTAACGTAGCTATATTCTGAAACGAAGAGAGTACTATATAAAGAAAGATTCTACTTTTCATGGGAAGAATTTTCATAGGAATTTTAGAGGATTTCGACCACTAGGAACCTTTTTCTAAAAAAAAAACTTTTGCTGCTTACAGAACATTCCATGGCATTGTGGTAAGAAGCTGTGAGGAGCCAATTTCATTTTTTTTTCTTTTTGAAATAAGAGGGTTTTTCATTGATTCTGAACATTCAATCCAACACATTCATGCGAATGAATCAATCCACAAGTGCTGTGTTTAAAATATTTCGTTTCTCAAGTAAATTTCTATCGGATTTCTATATTTTTCTATTCCCATGTTCTTATATTATAAGCATTTGGACCAACGAACCTCGTACAGTTTGGCAAACTACTATCACATTCTTACACCTTTAGTAGCTCTACTTTTAATTTATTGTTGATGTTTACACTTATGTTTATAACAAGGGCTCTTTTAGAATGATTAACAAGTACCACGGTACTTGCAAAACAATAATTTAGTAGTGTACTCTCCAGATAGATAAGTAGATGTCATTTTAATTTAGGCATTAGCACTGTCTTCAACATCCACGCATTTTACAAGTATTTTTCATATGAGTATATTAATTAATAGAACATTACCAAACATATTATGTCATTGATATTGATGGCAAGTGAAATCCAACTTCTGCAATAGACCTAGGACTTTAAACTTCCATTACTCATGTGTTTGTTTTTGCAATCTAATTTACTTGTGTCCATTCGGCTTGCTGCATTTTCTTCTCGGTGCTGTGACTGTAAATGGTGATATGGCAGCTCGTCAAGGTAGATACTGTACAGTTTGAGTTTCCTGGCTTACATTCTCTCATGCCAACATCAGTTGTCTGTTTTTACATTTTCTCAGGGAACATATTTAAACTTTTATTGCTGATGTGTGTTTTGTTCGGTGTTTGCCATATTAGAGTGATTCAGAATAACGTGGGTAAACTCCATAGATGTTCATCAAACGGAACCATGGTGCGTGAGTGATTCTTTTCTACGTAAGATGATCTAAGATCAGCATTGTAAATGTCCTTCTCCTTGTGCCTAGGATTATCACGACTCAGCATGACCCTTATGTTCGAATCTGGAACTACCAGACGCAGGCAAGTGATTGCTCTCACTAATTAAAACCATATGATGATTTCCGATAATTAGCTTGCATTGTCCAGTGTTTTTTTTTCATAGTAACTTGCCAAAATAGCAATCGAATGTTTATTCACCTATCTAGTAAATTTATTTTCTTGCTTTGTTTCTGTTTCTGTTAGATATGTATAGTACATGATAACTGAATGGCTTTTAGAATGCCACTATCTATTTATGTATATATGCACTTTTTGCCATGTCAAAGCCCACCGTGCGCTACCACGTAAAGAAAAATTGTGACCTGGCGCGTGTTTATTTGGACTGTCAATGGATGAGATAAAAACTTGATGATGGATTCAAAAATTCAATTTGAGAAATGGTGGACCAAAATGACACTTGCGTATTAGTTAATGGACTAACGTTGCATTTTGCTCTTTAATTTCAATAAACACACAGAAATTCATTTAAACTACTAAAAATAAGAAATTGGTTAAAAAATTGTTGAAACTTCTTAAGGAAAGCTTATACGTATATTAAAATATATTGATATATGTAAAATAGTTATTTGTGTGTGTTACTTCACAGTGGTGCAATAAAATGAAAAAAGAAAAACAAAATGTTAAGTAGAGAAGGAATGAAAGAAGGCTCGTCTCAGCCCAAATGGTACTAATTTAGACCGTCGTCCATTGCTTAGTCGATGGTTCTAAATTCTAATCGTGCTTAGCACAAACCCTAGCACCTCTTTCCACAACCCCGCTTGGCCACAACCTTGCTTCTATGCAGCTGCAGTGCACAACCCTCCCTCTACGATCCTACCGGACCAAAACGATACTGATCCTACCTAGTATCTTAAATTTGCATAGTATCCCGATACTACATTGAGGCTCTACACGATCCTACATAGAATTTAGTATCTCAATATTACCATCCTACAATACTATATAATAAGTGATATAAAGTTTTTTTAAATAATCTAGTTGAAAACTATGCGTGTGGACAAGGCAAAGTGTTATAAGCGCTTGTTAAATTATGCCTTTTCAACTGTAATTCATGCTCTGATTAATGTATGCTATTTGTCCGCAGAACGTGAAAAGGTTTTGCCTTGGAGCGTCACCTGGTTTTCTAGTTACCTCGGTTAAATTTACCGCAAGCAGTCAATGGATAGTGGCCGGTGCTACCGACGGGCTAATCTACCTGTACAGCTATGATCCACTAGACGAAATACGTATTAAGCTAGAACGAATCCACGTTCTAAGGGCACACTCGGAATCAATCAACTCTTCGGCTATTCATGCAAGTAAACCCTACGTGCTATCAGCATCCTTTGGACAGATACAGCTGTGGGACTATGAAGAGCAGATGGAGCTTCTAATGGAAAATTCTTCTGAAAGAACTTGGTCCGCCACGTGTGTCACATTTCATCCAACGGGCGCCACGTTTGCTAGTGTTTGTGGAAACTTAATTAAGGTTTATGGCTCTCCTAATTCCATTAGTACTATAATATATTTTTTTCTAACAAATAATTCATGATATGATTTCGATGTCGCAGATTTGGAATCTCGATACTGCTGAATGTAAGCTCGTATTGAATGGGCACTTACATGAGGTGACGTGTTTGGAGTTCTTCACTCATGACGATAAAGTATACTTGATCAGTGGTTCTCAAGATACAACTGCCAAGGTATATATGACATCGTAACACCTTTAGTAAATTACTGTATGTTCAGCTCATTACCATCAGTGCTAAGCCAATGCGTCTTCTTCATTTTTTTTTTTTTTTTTGAGGAAGATCTGGGACTGCCAGAACGGGCGTTGTGTTCAGACACTCAAAATATATTCACCTGTCCGTATAGTTTGTTCCCATCCGAACCTTCCGATTCTAATTACAGGTTCATATGACGGGTCAGTTCGTCTTTGGAACTCCAATACATTCAGGTAAACGCACATGGCATCTTGATACATGCAATGTTAATCATTATCCTATGACGCTAAGAAAAAAGTAAATCGAAGAATCACCTAGCCCGTACTGGTTTATAGCTCAGTTTCAATAATTTTTATTTCTTTCAAACTACCCTCCATAAAAGATTTATGCACGGAGTTCCTGCTGTTCACTATGAACAGAAAAGAAAAGAGTTGGTCTAGTTTATAAGAGAAATGGAGCACAAAGGCCATAATGTTGCATGGTTTATTGAAGGGAAATAGGAGAAAACATCAGATGGCCAACCTGAATCAACCCACTAACAACACAGAACCGTTGGATAACAATGGGTCATCGTTCCCAAGCTTCTCATAGTAGCAAATTAGTCGCTATATATGTCACGGACCTTAGAAGCGTCATCCACTGCCGGAAAGTCAATGTTTGTCGTGTGCAGTGTGTATTATTTTGGACACACGGTAAACAAGCTTCTTGTGGTGTGCGCGAGCATAGGCACACGCAAAAGAAGAGGCACACCACAAGAAGCTTGCTTGCCATGTGTCCAAAGCCAGACACATGATAATATTACGTTTGCCATGTGTATTTTCAATTTTGTGAAACACACGACAAATATCCAAGGCACACCTAGCGGCCATGCGGCCGAGCGTCGGTTGGTAGTGTTTTTCGTGTGCCTAACAATGGCACACGGTAAATACCTTGTTGCCAGGTGTCTCTTCTTGGGCACACGATAAATACCTCTCTTTCTGTGTGCATAACAGCGGCACGAGCTTATTTGCCGAGTGTATATTGTATTTTGGGAAACACGTGACAAAGACACTTTGAAAAACATATTTTGAGGCCCTAAATGAATTCATATAAAATAGTTTTGAACTACATAGTTGTATAACATCACAAGATGTACAACTTTTAAATTGGTCAAATGTTGTTCACAAATGAATATCTCTTGTATAGTTTCAAAAACTAGAGAAGAGGTTATATGATTTGCTCACAATGTTGCTATAACTTTTTCGAATGAACAAATAATAAAAGTTGTATACCTTTAAAAGTTGTTCGACTTTGTAGATGAACTTATTTTATTTTGAATTAGTTTTGTCACCAAAAAGTAGATATGAATTTATCAAATTTCAAATTTAAGCTTTCTCAAATGACCTCAGGTAATTAAAGTTGTACTTCACAATAAGATAGGAAACTTTGTAGTTAACAACTATTTCATTTGAAATCATCTTGTCAATGTAACTTCCATAAATTTTTTAAATTTAAAATTATAAATTTTGTAAATGATATTGGATGGAGAAACTTTCATTATCAAAGTCGTGGATTTCGAAAAGTTATGAAACTTTGTAGCTGACAACGTTTTCATTTGAATTCGTTTAGAGCCTCAAACAAGAAATTTACTCTCGGTTGGGTATAATAGCAGGGGAATCAAAACGGGATATGGACGCATAGGAGAGTGTGATGTAGTGGTAGAGGAGGCCATGAGTGTGAAAGAGGTCGCCAGTTCAAACCTCGCAGCCACGTAGCGTGCGAATTTTATGTGAAAAATGCATGAATGAGTGACTTGCTGAGGCTATATTTTGTCGTGTGCCCACCGTCTTTGCCTCGGGCCTAGTCGTGGGGCTTCACTATGGGCCTTGCATGTCAAAGCATTTGTTGTGTATTTGGGCATTTGCCGTGTGCCGCAAGCACACAACAAACTATAGGATTCCGGCAGTGATCGTGAAAATTCACAGCTACCGCCCAAAATTCCCCTACGGATAGATTGCAGTGTTCCATCTGTGTCACCCTAATTGCCGAGCTTTGATAAACCCAACATCATGGCAGTTCGAACTTTACCACCACAACCAGAGTGTCGCCGACGCTGACACGCCACACAAGTGGTAACAAATAATTAGGTCTCGTAAATGATATTCAAGTTATGTACCCAGCATTATGTGTCGTCTCATCAGTTAAAGGCATGTTTAGTTCGCAAACTTTGCAAAATGTTTTTGCAAACTTTTGCATTGGGAAGCATGCTGCGAGAGAGGAAGCATGTTTTTTTAGTTGCATTTCTAGTTGTAATAGCTTTTGTTAGTGATTAGTAAATATTGGAGTAAAGTACATCACCGGTGATGTACTTTACTCTAAATATTATTATTTTCGCATTCATAGTTTTTTATTTCACTTTTTATCAAACCTCATTACTCTAAATATTATTATTTTCCCATTCATAGTTTTTTATTTCACTTTTTATCAAACCTCCAGATGTATATATGATATGTGTTTAAGTGAACTCTTAGCTAGTTTGGTCTATGTCTGTTTATTATAAAAATCGGTATATATTCATGATTTAGACTGTGTTAGTGATGCACATTATACATATATAATACCTTAAATTAGTACTTCCTATATACACAATGACAGAATATAATTTCGAATCATATATTGATGTACTTTATTAGGATAATCTTTTATAACGACATAACAGGTAATTGGGATTTAGATTTAGGATTTAGACTTCGAAAGAAATTTTCTATGAGCAATAGTAAAAATACGTTGAGCCGGAGGGGGTAGAGATAAGACTTCTATGCTAGGGATTTGATGCTAAATTGTACCCCATATTTACAAATATTGATGAATAATTGGTCATCTACTTCGTGTTCTTCCAGGCGTTATCGCAAACTGAACTTCGGCTTCAGAGGTCTGAATGCTATTGCTTGTTTGAGGAAATCAACAAGGTATATGAAGAAACATATCCTGTAGCCCCCTATTTGCAAGAGCATTGTTTTCCACAAACTTTGAACCGTAGAAGTGGAGATCACAATAAAAGAAAATACTTCAAATCAGCAATTTCGTAGTATATCACTGAATGTTGAAGTTCTTTTTTTCATGTAGTACTTCTATAATCGACCTCTTGGCGACTTAAGTGTTTCAAATATTACGGTGGTCACTAAGCTGGCCTGGCAACAATTCTTGTTTGAGTGACCACAGCGATCAGACATGCTCGATCTGCACTAAGAGCATGAAAAAATGGTGGGACATGCATTCATACACTAGTGGGGCATGAAAATGGTGGATCCATGGTTTGGGAGGGAGGATGGGAGACTCCCACATCTAGAGGACTAAATTTAGAAGGGTATATAAAATAGGAGGGAGTTTAGAAGCCCCAATGGAGAGGTGTTTTTTTACCTGGCTTCTAAAATTTAGAGTACGAACTCATTTAGGAGCTCCCCTAGAGATGGCGAATTCGCAAAACGAATGGTTTAGCATCTAACTAGCTTGATAAATTTCTGCAGGATTGCGATCGGTCATGCTGGTGGATTAGCACTGGTGGAAATTGGACCAGAAGAAACCAGTGCGTGACAAACAAAGAAGACCATATGAGCAACGGAAGCGAAGGATGCCCTTAACGGCACAAAATACAAAAGTTATTATTCGATTTAGTTTGTCGGGAAACATTGTTGTTACAAATATTTTTTGAAATAATAGACTTGGACTTAATTAATGTTCGAGGATTCAACTGTATGAGTTTGTGAAATCCCATATTAGTCCTGATACCATTAGTCCCGGTAGAAATAGAACCAGGATTAATGAGACATTAGTGTCGGTTCTAAAAGATAGGATATTTCGAGGTTTTCTTTAATTTCGGATGGTAATGCCAACCCGAACTAAAAGTGGGCATTATTAATTTCGGTTGATGTTATCGATATATCATGCAGGGCTAAAGCTTTAGCGTGAGTTCTGAGTCGATAACATCAACTTCGTAGGTTCTTAGCCCTGTCCGGCGGGGGCTGCTGGCCCGCTGCGACTACGATGATTTACCCCTTTGACACTCTCTCTCCCGTCAACTGTTGCAACAGAGGCACAGCCAAAACACACGTGCCACCGCCCACAGGAGCTAGTAGTTACCGATGAGCCTGCGCTCCTGCGGCACCTGCTAGCAGTGAACCGGCAATAGGTCTCCAGCGCTTGCCAGCGACTCAGCAGCAAGTTGGTGATGACTCAACGGATAGTTTTGTGCCTTTATATTCTTGTTCTCTTTTGATTCTAGACTTGTTTTTTCACTCCCCATTCGCTTCCGGTCATATCGTTCAATTCATCTTTCGGTTGTTAGCTTATTCTGCGTTTCTGTCTCTCTGCCCCTTCCATGATTTCTTTTTTCCCTTCCCATTCGCTTCCAGACATCCCGTTCAATTCAACTTCCTGTTGTTGGCTTATTCTGCATTTCTGTCTCTCTGCCCCTTGCCTGATTACCTCCGCTCCTTGTTGAGGCTACTAGTAATTTGCGCGCGCCCCTGTGCGCGAGTTGATTTGTTGGTACATACATTTTTTGTTGCAATATAAGTGGATAGAGCTATGATAGAAACATATTAAATGATCACAAAGTGATATATACTACAATATATAAGTTTGACAGTACTTCAGTTCAACATCAGACACGCCATAGATATGTTAGAGAGCTCTATTACAATAACTTGGAACAATTGGCTAATCATCTTCACATAAGACTGCAAAGATAGTGCCAACAGATAAACTATCTAACAGTTAATAAATATATCAAATGAGAACTGGCAAAAGGATCAATGGCAACTTACCACACCATTGGCGTTGCAACGAACATCATGAACTATGCCAGATAGGTTGACAACACTAATAGGCGCGACATTTGCCAATCAATTGTAAGCAGGAGAACCTGATGCAAGGCAAAGGCAATCACCCAGATTTCTCCTTATGAAATGCGCGGGACCAGGGGTGGTAAAGGTAACACACTAACACATACCCAAATGCAATGGATTTAACTATGAGATTTTATTTATTTAATCTGCAGAGGTCAGCAGCTCTCGCACATTAGTTGGGGTTCATTTGCCCATAACCTGCACAAACAGGAGCAAAGAAGGGTTAGTTTGGGAACATGAAGTTGGTCTATCATTTAGAAAGGAAAGAACGGGCAAGAAAACGATATACCATAGGAAAAGGATCGTATAATTGAAATATATCTGAAGCTAATGGTATTGTTGTCGAACAGGGTATAATTCCAACTCTATGTTTCTCACAACAATGTTAAGCTGACAAATATGCTCTACATATAACCATACTTCGATTAGTTCCTGACTAATTTTCTCCTTATATTGTTATTAACGTACTCATATCAATAAGAATAAGCTCCACTATCTCCTTTTTAAACTACATATCTGCTACAGATTATACCTAAAGAACAACAGAGCATGTCAAAGGAACAGAAACTTACCATGCCGTGCAAATGTTGAAGGTGCTAAAAAAAGACTTCAATAGGAATATAAATTAAAAACATTCTCCCTCTCCCTTTAATGAACCTTTATTTCTTTGCCCAAAACAAGAAACGATCTCTCTTTCTCAACACATATGAAGCCAAAGATTTGGAATCTATGTAAAGAATCAATAAAGAGTGTATAATAACCTATATTGGAGGCTGAATCTTCTACTTTGCCTGCTTAGCATAAGAAAATGTAAAAGAAGGTCTCCAAATGCTATTGTGTGCATTTTTTATCTTTTTTTTAGCATAAATGGAATTAAAAGGCTTAATTGCAGAAGAAGACTTCCTTGGTACAAAGCAGCACAACATAAATACTTCTTGGTCTATGGAGGAAAGGTGGTCATTGACTATAGACCAAAAAGTAAACTATGCCAGCCTGATACAGGCAAAATACCAAAGCAGCAACCCTTTGACCTTATGTAAAAAATATCCCATAAATACAAACAAATCTACAACGTAATGCACTATGGATGAAGTAATACTTCGCATACTGTGATGAATATTAAGTTCAACAGATTTACCTCCTTGTCAAACATTCATAGTTAAAGCGAATGAGCCATTTCTTGACATGTATGCTGAACCTAATTATCAAAAAGAAGATCAGATATTTTTTCTTCATTTCATTGCTGAAAACCACTGTACGTGCTAACCAATGGCGATCACGACCAATAAAAGAAATGCAATTCCCGAAAATTTATAAGAAAATAGATAGATGCTCAGTATATTCTAATACAATCAAGGACACTAAACTGCAATTCTTTTATACCTCTGAAGAGGTTGCAGACAAAACATGGAAGAATGAGTAGGGTAGAGAAAGACCTTCATTTGGAAAAGATATGGAAAGAGAGATGTAACCAATTGAAGTTTGTCCATGCTGATGATGCCCCAAGCAGTCTCCTACCTGTGCGGCTGCGCCCAGGTGCTGCACATAAACCACCATAGAGTAAACACACACATGATGTAGCTCTGGTAAGAAACAGAAGTGTTGACAGAATAAAAGTTTGATGCTTGAGTAATCAAATCAGAGTTACATCCCTCAAATAGGTTTGTTGTGCAAGTATACAACTTCTAAAGGTTCTAATTGTTGTTTATCGTCTTTAGTCATGCATCTTTGAAAGGGCCAAGTTCAAGGTGCATCAGTCATTGTTTATTTTGCCCACATCACTAAGGTTCTAAGAGCACCAGGCACTTGTAGTTTTATATCTACAAACATCAGTCAAGTCCATCTAACAACTAACTCTGCAGCTATAGGATTGAATTCACTGAAATGGATGCCATCCAATAAATGGTTTATATACAGAAGGCAATGAAATTATGAAACTAAAGTATGAAACAACAAATGAGGCCTTGCTTGACACATAGCATGGCACGTATATATTTCTTAACAGTGTAAGTGTATTTCAAGGTGGCACGTATATATTTTGTAACACTGTACATTAAACATCCATAATTCGAGCGCGCCATAAAAAGAAAGGTAGTGTGACTTACTCAATGTGAACAATTTCAGTGAATGCAATGAAAATATATCCTGTAAACCAGCAGTTGTAGCATGAAAAATCGAAACTGATTGAAGCATACAAACTTTGTTAGATTTACTGAAGTGACACAAGATAAAGACATGTTGACTAAAAAGGCGATGTGTTTTTACAGAATATGGACATTTCTAGTGAAAGCAATGAAGGTTGCTCATGTAAACCCATGGTTATAACCTGTAAAGTTGAAACTGGTGGAAGCAAAGAAACATTGTTCAATTTACTGGACACAAAATAAAAAACATGCTGACTGGAGTGCTCAAAATCAGAGCATATCAGATCAATTGGAAAATTGGTCACTGTGACTTGGAAGGAGCATAAAAGGTCAGTGCGACTTCTGCAACATTCAAATTACCTGAAGAGTCTTACTCTTACGGCTCATCATACACATTTTTTGTCTAGAAAAAAATATTAAATATTATTAATTTTGCTAGACTGAACCTAGAAGCACTTAATTTCTGCAGAGGTGTCTTTGTAAGAGGCATGGTTTAGTTTCCATGCAAAAGTAACTGTGCTATTAGATAATCAATAGTGCTTACACATTAAACCAAAAGCACGAGGTTATTGCTATATTTGAAAAGGTGACACCTGTAATAGTGAGATTGGTCTTGCTGAAAGCATATGACCCACGCATTCTAAAACTGTGCTGCCCAGACTCCAGCTGCTTGAAGTAGTGCAGCCTACTGCAGCAGCCGATCAGGCCATCTAATATTCTTGAGTGCAAAATGCTCATGGATTGTCATCAATATTTTTTTAATAAATGCTGAATGCATGAAGTCATGGTCCTGTATAACTTCAATAATCCTTCAATTTAAGCACTGCTTCTGCAAATTGAAGCTCATCTTGCAATATCTTGAGCTGCATTTAACCTCGGATCCTCCAAATTTTTGCAATATAGATCTGTATTATAAAATCAACATGTATCAATTGGCTGTATAATTACACTATTACATGGAAAAGGTGGAAAAGGAAAAGAGAAGCACAAATCGTGCCATCCAGATCAGAATGGTAGAAGAACAAAATCAAATCATGAAAAGGATCCCGAAATCATCGACTTGGTAAGTGGAGAAGAACATCAAAAGTAAAAAAGAAATCTCCAAATCATGAAACCAGCAAGAAAAGTCCCCCAATGCCAAAACCCTAAACATCATCTACCAAAGGAGCTCTACAAATCGAATATCGAATGAGGTCCCCCAAGATTTATCCATTCTGGTGAAGAACCATGAAGAGAGAGAGAGAGAGAGAGAAACCAAGGCCCAAATCCCAAGCTGAACGACATAGAGAAGGAGACGTGCGTGGAAAACGGCCAAGCAGAGGCAGAGAAGATGTACCTGGATGCGGCAGCGGTGCACAAGGGACGGAGCGCCGCTGGCAGCGTGCATGGAGGGCTGGGCTGCGACGGCGCAGCTGGCGGAGCAGGCCCTTGGCTTGGCACACCGCATCCTCGCTCTGCTTGTGCGCCAGCAGGGGTCGCACTCGCCGCCCGTTGCAGGCCGCAGCGCACCCCACCCTGGCTTGGCACGGCAATCGACGGGATCCGGTGCGCCGCCGGACGCCTCGCCCTCACCCGCACGTGCCCGTCGCCGCCGCCGCTGGATCCCCACGCAGCGCGTCGCCGCCGCGGAAGCCCGTCTGAGCGTCGCCGCCTCTGCTCCGCACACGCGCCGCTGCACCAAACCCGCACGAGCGCCGACTCCACTCCCTGCAGGCTGCCGCCGCCGGTATCTGGAGGCCTGATATTTTTGCGAGCGGGGGAGACGAAGGAGTCCGGGCGTCGGTAGTGTTCCAGCCATTCACCTAGCAGGGGTCCACCAAGCTGCCAATTGACGCGCGTGAGTAAGGACGGTCGGGAGTCTTGCAGCCAGCCACGATTTGCCGCGTGGCTACCACCTAGGCCATGTCTTTTTGGCGCGGAAAGGGAACATGCAGCACCGGTAACTGATCTGTGGGCCATGTAGCTAGTCCCGGTGAACACACAGACGCAAAATTACCCATCGATGGATAAAAATCTGGCGGTCACAATTTTTTACAACGACGTGGCGTGGGCTACCCGCCGGGTAACGCGCCCCGTTTCATAAGGGGAAATACGAGTGCCTGATGTCCTGAAGTGCAGATTCTTGCTTGCTGTTTATTTTTTTCCCATAAAGGGCAAAATAGACCTTTCTCGATACCATTTATCTCCACTAACCCAAAAAAAAAACTGACGGGAGTGGCTCTGGAGTCCAGAGAAAGTTGGACTAGTGGCACGTTGGGAGTGAGAACATTTCTAATGGCACGTAGGGAACTGAAAACTTTTCTAATGCCACATATTGAATTGACTCGATTTTAAAGTTGCAAGGGTCACGTAGGGAGCTGAGAACTTTTCAAACAATTCTTCATAATTGGATGATGAGCAAGGATCTTAATTTTATTTGCTAGCTCATCATTGTGGTTTATCATAATTTCAAACTTTTCAACCAATTCTTCCTAATTGGATGATGAGCTAGCCAATTTTTACCTGAGATCCTTGTTTTGAGTTAAGAGCTTTTTAATTGCATCATTTTGAGAGCGAACCGTATCAATAAGCTTTTGAATGGAAAGAGATGAGTCATCATCACTTACATCGCTATCATCGTCGCTATCACTAGCAACATTACCTTTGGCCATGAGGCATAGATGTGATGAGCTTGATGACACTTTTCTTGGTGCGGACTTTCTTGGCTTCTTTTCCAAATCACTCCACTTGCCAATGCTAGGGAGTGCTTGCTTATTTCCCCTCTCCTCTTTCTCCTTCCTCTTTTGCTTGCGGGCTTTTAGATCCTTGCATTTAGATCCTTTGCAAGGATGGGACATGCATCACGGAAGTGTCCCTTCTCACCATAATGATAACATCCGTACTTTCTTTGCATTCTTCTATCATCGGTGAAGACCACGTCTTTCATGGAGATAGGAACGCAACACCCTTGGAGTTGAGCCTTCTCAACAACCTCTCTATCTACTTGATAAGCTCTGTGGAATCTTTATCAAAAGAGGTGTCGTTCTCATCATCTTCATTCTCTTCCTCTTCATAATCACTCTCTTACTCTTCATTTGAGTTTGATGCTTCACTTAAGCTTGAGCTTGATACATGCTTATAAGCTTTCATCTTTTGCTTGGAAGAGTTTTGCTTCTTAACATCATCCTTATCCTCTTTTTGTTTGCTTGATGAAGTAATTGGTTGACTTGAGATAGAAGGTTCTTTGTCAATCTTGTTGGATAGCTCATAAATCTTGATCTTCCCCAAAATCATGCTTGGGTCGGCATTCTTGAATTTCTCTTTCACGAAGAGATAAGTGACAAGGTTCTCATATTTTTCTCTTGGAACGGCTTGAATGATCTTTCTTGAGATGTCTTCATCTGTCACCTTGTTCAAATCTAAAGCATTTAGGCCATTGACAATAACATTTAGTCAAGAATACATGTCATTTGTTAATTCATTAGGCAACATCTCAAAAGAATCAAATTTGCACTTAATCAAGTCATATTTTTTTATCGATCACATCACTTGTGCCATCATGAAGTTCCTTAAGATTTTTTTCAAATTTTATTGGCACATTTTTCATCATAGACTTGATTAAACATGTCAACGCTCAAAGACTCAAGAATTGAATTGTGATAAATAGCATTGAGTTGCAACTCTCTTTTATCAGCCTTGGTGGATTTTTCGGGCCGAGTGAGAGGTTGCATTCCAACATTTGTCATTCTCCAAACACCTAGTCCTTTTGCCTCTAAAAAACTTGACATAAGAATATGGAAATAGGGGTAGTTAGTGCCGTCAAAGTGTGGAAGCCTACCGATATCACTTTCTCCCTCTGCAGATGTCATTTTGCTCGACTAGCGGTGGAGCTTGAGGTCCAAATACGAGCCTCCGACTCTGATACAAATTGAAGGGGATGTGTACCCTAAGAGGGATGAGTGGGTGAATTAGGTGTCTCGAAAAAACTAAGGCTCCAAAGCACATATGGAAATCTATTTCAAATTCTATCTAAATATGCTCTATGTGTTGCTATCTCTACCGCTACAAAGTTTTGCACCCTAGGTCCAATCCTATACTAGCATAGCAAGTCTAGAAAAAGGTAAATACGGAATTTACCGCAAATATGAAATGCGGAAGCTAAAAGGATAGAGAAGTGCAAACTCTCTACACGACGTTTTTACCAAGGTATCGGAAAGCTCATGAGCTTTCCACTAATCCTCGTTGTTGGAGCCCTCTCAAAGGGAATGCCAATGAAAGGGTATAAACTCCCCGATCGAGTAACTCAGTGGGTGACCACGGGACTTCCCCATGCGCAAGTGGGTTTCCACTCGTCCCTCCCCGGATGCTTCTCGCTGCCTTCACTTAGTAGAGCTTCGGCCAAAACGCCAATGGCCTCTCCTCCCTTGCACAACCACTGGTGGCCACTCCACAGACTTTGTTGGAGGGTCTCGCAAGACTACAAGCACCGAATTACAACACTTGTGCGTGCAAGCACCGGGTAAAGTAAGAGGTGTGCAAACCTCGTTAAACTCCAGGCTAAACACCTAAGAGATGCACTAATAGTCCTAAAGTAGCACTAAACACTTTTGCTAATTGTCTTAATCTCCTAACTAGCATTTTGGTGGACTTAGCACTTAAGAATGTGTAAAACACTTGACAATATCTTCCCTGAGCTCAAGCACACTTCAAATGGCCGGGGCAAACCCATATTTATAGCCCCAACCATAGAAACTAGCCATTGCAACTTTATTCGACGGGTACCCCATCGAAATATTCATCGCCCACTTTCCTTTCAAATATTTGAAATCCAATGTCTAGTCTACACAGTCGACTTACTCGATGGGCACCCCATCGAAATAGTCGTCACTTTCCAGACACGAGTGCACCTCCGATCTTCAACATCATCGAATGGTTCGATGGATCGTGCGCAGTGAATGAGTCTGTGCCTCTGTGATTCCTGTTGTCTGCTTTGCTTATTCGCGGGTCTTTTCCACGCGATTTAGATTCTTCAAAATATGGCTAAGGATACTTTTCTTAAGAGATTGGATGGCTTCAATTTGAAAAACCATTGTTTGGATATTGGTCACTTAGGCATTTGGATGGATTCAAAGTATCCTTGGAACCTAGGCATTTGGATGGATTCAAAGTATCCTTGGAACCTAAAAATATCTACAAATATCATCCAGACAAAATATTAGTCCCAATAATTATGTTGTTAATCAATCGCTAAAATCACAAAAAATGACCTAGGACCATTTTCCTCATAGATAGCATGAGCAAACATATTTTGATCTGAAACATCATCATATAAGGAATCCAAGAAAAGAAGAATGAGTTTTTGGAGCAGTTTACAGTTCTACACACATTTTACAATTCCAGCGATCTAAATCAATGTTTAAAATACTTTTGCACAAACAACCCTGGAAAGATCTAGATCTATGTGTTACACCCCAAGCTTTAGCCACTGACGACCGGTCGCCACTTTGACTGCCAGAGTCAAAATCGACTGGCCGGCAGTTGACAGTCAATTCCTCGCCGGTGGCGAGGTTCCAGCGAAGGCAGAAGGGCCGGTGAGCATCACGGAGGCGAGGCACATCCTATTCTCCGCACCGGATTGGAGAATGGGTAGTAGGTGATGGTCAACGACCAGCGGCGGCGGGGAGCACAGCTTGGGCGACGGCAGTGGCACACTGAAGGCGGCTGGGGAGGTCGGGCGAGTGGAAAAGGTGGCGCGCGGCTCGGCTTTAGGCGCTTGGGGGGTCGGAGGGCAGGGCAGCTAGACAACGACGAGCTGGATGATATTTATAAATTTAAATGTAAAAGGCATAGACGTCTTTCAATTTGGACCACGGGTGCGCCTGTGTGTGTCAACGTGTCAGCACTAAGGTAGACGCTGATGTGCTGCGCTTGGCGATAGACGCTGACGCGCGACAGCGAGCAAGAGTGGCACGTCCTCCTGTCGTGTACCACTCGCTAGCTTTTGTCGAGGTCGTGTTTAGTTTCTAAAAGTATTTTTTACTTTCTATTTATCCTCCTCACAGAACACGCATCTCTAAAAATTTCTTTTTTCCCTTTTCTATTCATTCTCCTCACATAACACGCATCCCAGAAAAAAATATTTTTTTCCAACCACAACTAAACACTTTTGTCTGGAATGCATGTACACCGTCAGAGATTCTGGTAGCTAGCTGGGACGAGACTTAGTGCTTAGTGCCTAGTAACATTCCTGTGTTATATCTAAGTCTCGGTCAACATTACTTTCAAGTTTCAACATAGGGCTTAGTGCCTAGTCGTATTGCACAATTTTATTCAAGTAATTGGTTAGTGGGACAGGAAGAATAAAATTCATACAAAACCTTCGTGATAATGTGGTAATACGATGACACAACTTTACAGGTTTCAAAATAACATGGCATTATACTACTATTTAATTAATGTCAGCTTCGTATACGCGTCCATCCTTTTTAAATTTCTTTTGTACACTAGAATAATATATAAACATATTTTTTTATTGGTTCAAAGAGCTCATTTGAAAGCATATCCAGGTGCAAACAGATTCTACTATTTGTGCTTGAATGATGCGTTGGCATTTGGAGGTGGTGGAAGCTTTGCATTGTGTTTTGATGAAGATCTGTTAAGTTGTCTTTTGTAGCCATGGACGTTTGCTCTTTTTGTAGACAACGGTATATGTATGGTATCTAAATTCTGTTTGAAATATACATGGAAGCAGCGGGTCATGTGAGACATTTCGAAACTCATGCTTGGCATATAGTCCAGAGTTTGAACTAAAGAATGTCGAGGTAAGAAATTTTCTTATTTCAGTTACATATAAAGGTTTGTATGTGATAGTCATATTAGTTCAGAACTTAATAACATGTTATTATGACGTGTAAGAAATGCAGCAGAAATTGAATTGTGTTTTACTAAAGCTCTCGAGCTAAAATGTGTACCTTCCATGGCATCATGTTTCTGTGACTAGGGCGAGACAGAGTTGCGAGTACTTAAATTCATAATGGTGTGATTGGTTAGGTTTGATCCACAGAGGAGCTGAATGATATTGGGCATGCCCATTAGCAATATTGCAACTAAAATCATAAAATTAATTTGAGCTTGATAGTTACCTTTTTTTGGTTGTGGACATGATGAATTAGGATTATTGCACGTTGGTGGAAGAATGAGTACTAATGTTCACATTCATTTCTGTTAAATATGCGGTGTAAATTTGGACAATGAGAAAACTAATATTCAGATGGAAAATTTGACATGCTTGTTTTCCATTTAGCAACAGTTACGCATTTTTGTTTTTGTACTTGATTTCAAATGCCATATTCTTGGCCTCATTGACTTCTCTTTTGTACAGCTGTGGGGATTTACGCATTCGTGGAGTCGTTCGAAATAGGTGGTGCTAGTTGTCCCCAAATGACCGTCAGCTTTGGTCAATCCACTGTACTGTCTCACGGAAAGCAAAAAAAGAAAAGAAAAAAAAGAAAACCAGTGTACCTGTTCGTTTTGATGTCAACATTCTTTCCCACATCTAACATTGTTTCGCTCATCATTTTCGCATTTAAAAATGATTCTCCGCTCAGGATAGCAATGCTGAATCAAGAAAATATCGCAAACGCTCATAAGTCAAGCACGTTCTTCGGCGTGAAAGCGGTGATGAAAGTTGCTAAACCCAAACGGCTGCGCGTGTGATTTGCTAAATTTGCTTTCCCGTTGTGCAAGGATCGAAAGTTGACCGTCAATTTATATGTTTGAGAGGGGAGGGAGTGCTTGACGGCCTGGCTCTTCTGAGGTTGAGTTGGGCTGATTAGCAACAAATAGGACCAACCACGGCCCAGCTCTCCCGGTGCAAGAGCTTACTAAAAAGGAAGTGGAAAGAAAGGCGTCCTTGTGGATGTTGTCAGCCCAATTGAGCGGAAAGGATGCTGTTTCCGCTCAATTCAATAGACAAATGGGAAAAGCAGAACATGAGTAAATTCAGACTCTAAACAAACCTTTACATCTAAATTAAGAGGACGAGGTTAAGTAATTGCATTTTGGTAACGCCTCTGTTAAGATCATCTATTTTGGATAAATGCCTCCAAATTTCTTCGAATCCTTAGGCCTGAGGGCTCTACTCTCTTCGTAATGCCGCTCATGGCACCTCCGTAACGGCTCCAATGCAAGGGTGTAGCTCCACTTGATCTGCGAAGCATCAAGTGCATTTTTTTAAGGAGCATCAAGTGCATCTTTAATATAGATATCATTTCTCCAACTTCGGGTTGGTGATTCCAAATCAAGGACAATTTTCTTGGGGCCGCTCACATGAATCCTACATGCACTAGAAGAAAAGGCGGCATTCGTCCACTTCACGTTAGTACCTGTTGTTTTTTGAGCCGGTACTAAGAACTGTACCGTAAGGCTGTCTAGGTGATACTAATCTCCAAGAGTAACAAGTAAAGAACCTCACTTGACCTAAGATAGATAAAGAGATAGGTGAAGGTGAGTGCACATTTGCTACTCTCTCTCAAAAAAAAAACTAGACCCGACCGAGATAAGAGCCCTAGGGTTTTTCATCAAGAAGGGAGATTTTCTCTAATTCTAGAAAAATCCGAGGGGATTTTTTTTTTTAAAATCAACCCATAAATCCGCTTCCATGAGGAATTGAACTTGGGTTGGTGCGACCATACCACCGGTCCCTAACCGCTAGGCTAGAGGACCTTAGGTCACATTTGCTACTCTCTACACACAAATGATGCCTTTAATTTCGAAAAAAGAAACTCCCAAATCACTTCTAGTGTTCTCTTGCTCTTGACCTTAACAATGACCATGGCATGCATCTTGAGTGCCAAGAGAGCTTAATTGGAGGTGATAAACATGTATATAAAGACTCCTCCAAAGAAATTAGTTGTTCCTTCAAAAATTACTAATATGGTGGTGCTTAAGCATGGATGAGTGGGGGTTTAATTGCTAAAATAACCCACCTCTACCTATGGCCATCAGATGAGGATCCTATGATCTTGATTGGATTGGAGTTCTCATATTTCTCACACGAAGTTGGTTGTTATAGGATACGCTGACCGTTACCTATATATTAGATATTAGAGGCATAGACGTCTTTCACCACATTGTGCCTGTGTGGGCCTGCGTGTCAGCACTGAGGTGAGAGCTAAGGAGTGGACGCTGATGTGCTGCGCTTGGCGATGGACGATGACTTGAAAGCGATCAAGAGTGGCACGTCCTCCTGTCGTGTATCACTTGCTAGCTTTTGCCAGTAACACTTTTGTCTGGAATGCATGTACACCATAAGAGATTCTGGTAGCTAGCTGGGACGACGCTCCTCGTCGTTTCATTATTGATTGCAAAAGCGGCATCTTACGTCGTCGCTCGTGTATTCTCTCGTCGCCTCCTGTTCTACCCAGGGTTTTTCTTACCAGTTGAAACCGTCCGGTTCCCATGGTTCCCGCTAAAATCGGTCTGGACCGGTAGCAAAAAAATCCTAGTTACCACATCCTAACCGAACATAGCAAACTGAACCATTCGGCTTACCAGTTGGTAGGACCGGTTTATGGTCTAGTTGTTTTTTTTAAAAAAAAAGTACTTGTCGGCAATTTATGCTGACTAGGTTCTCGAGGGGGTGCCCCGAGAGAAGGGTTTAGAGAGAAGTCGTCGAGAATCTAGAGTCGAAGGTGACAAGAGACAATTTTAGACAGGTTCGGACCGCAATATGCGTAATACCCTACGTCCTGTATGGTGTATCTTGTATAGATGAGATGTTTTGAAGGGGGTCCCTGCCTCCCCTTATATATGCCGGAGGGCAGGGTTACATGGAAACCGTATAGGACTAGGAGACTTTTACAAGTTTATCTCTATTTCCCTAATACAGTTTATCCTAACCGACTAGGACTAATCCTTGTCTTATGCGTCAAGTCTTGTACATGGGCCGGCCCATAGGATGGCCCGCCAGGGTTGTTTAGTCCGTCAAGACTCTACACCCACAAGCCCCCGAGCACCTTATCTCCTGAAGAACAGCACTGTTGAAAATACAGAGTTCTTTGAAACACGCCAGAGTTGTTTGAAGCCCTCAGGGTTCTTTGCTTTTGGAAGTTGCAACCATGCTGTTCAATAGGTAATGAAGTGCTCAAAAGTCTTCTTGAAGTTCGGATTGGTGCGCACCGACTAGGTGCGCCCAATTGGGTAGCCCCCGAGCCTTGTTTATCTTTGAAAAAGAAATTCGAGGCTCTTTCGAAGTCCGAACCAAAAGAGAATCAATTTCCAAAGAAATCCGAGTTCTTTTAGAACTCCTCATGAATTTATCAATTGAAACAAAAAAAATTCAGAAAAATATTTCCTGAAAATATTCCTGCAGCCCCCGAGCCTAAATTTGAACGAATTCAAATATAGGATCAAAGAAGGACTATAATTGAAAAATACCGAAGTAACGATCCGAAGAGTCAATATAAACCGTGCGTGTCCCTTTGTATCCGCACGCCTCTTGCGAAACAGATCTAAGTTTTGCGACAGTTGCTCTGTTAGCAATCCTAAGACTGCGCATATACTCCCGCAACCTCCTCAAACCCTAATCCCATCCACACCAAGCCTCGAAGAACTGCAATGGCCGGTGGTGAAGGATCCAGCCGAAGCAAGGGCGCAAAGAGGAAGGCGGAAGCCATGAAGGAAGTCGTGACGACTGAAGAAGCAGCGCCCGCAGGAGACATTCCGTGCGTGGAGGATCCAATCAGTGACTGGCCAACCAGTACACTGAAGGAAAAATATATCAAGAATCTGGAGACAGATGGATTCCTGGCAGCCCAAGAAATCAGTCGGTGGAGATGCGCCCACGGGCATGAATACCCCACTGAAGAAACCGAGGAGCTTGCGGTATGGAAATCATTTTATGAAGTTGGTTTTGGTTTGCCGACCTGCGATTTTTTCCGCCGAGTGCTGCAATTTTATTGGATTGAATTGTGTCATTTGAATCCCAACTCCATTCTGAATCTATCCATCTACATCCACCTATGTAAAGCCTTCCTTGGAATAGACCCCCATTTTTCCTTGTTCCGCCATTTGTTCAGAGTGAAGACCTCAAGCGGACCATTGCAAGTGGTGGGGAAGGTGGTGATCCAGTTCCGTCAGGGCATGAAGCCAGTGTACTTGGATTATACAACCAAGGAGAGCCTGAAGGATTGGCAGAAAGAGTGGTTTTATGCGTGGAACCATCAGCCACAACTGCCCAGCCGCTCGGGAAATCCTCCAGTAATGAAGCCATGCTGGAGTGAAACTGTCGGAGTTAATCAAGCAATGCAGATTCCCGAGCTGCTGAATATGATCCGGGATCTAAAGGCATAAGGACTGACCGGTGCCATGGTATATCGACCATTTCTGATGAGGAGGATCCAACCATGCAAACAACGCTGCAATCCAGGGTACTTGTATTCTGGAGAAACCGACCCCTCAAGGAATGCCACCGGGAACATGTCTGACAAGAGGATCATACAACTCTTGAAGAAATATCTGGTCATCAGTGAAGAAAACTTTCCCGAAATAATGGAAGTGTCAGCAATCACCATGACGCCTGAGGTATGAACCATATCATAGAATGAAGTCATTATCTTCCTCTTGAATGCATAGTATTAACTAATTCCATGGTTTATAACAGTATGAAGCCCGGCGATCATTGTATGTGAGTCTACCTCCCCTGGATCCAACCAACGCTGAAGAAGCAACCCTGTTGGCTCGCTGTGTGGATCCAGGGGTAAGGGATCAGGTGCGCCAACGCAAACATCATTCTGAAGAGACACCTGTATCTGAAGAACCTGACGAGCCCCATGCCCATGCTGAACAGCAGGTGTCAGAAGAACCCCATACCAAAGCAGGGGCGACCTCCAAGGGAGGTGAAGGGTCCAAGAGGGCCGCGTCAACAGAGCTGGCGGCACTTGTGCCCAAGAGGGCACGGACCCTACCCAAGCCCCGGGCAAGGGTCGTCCCGGTGGAGAAAGCTAAGATATCCCCACAACCAAAGATGCCATCTTTTGTGGGGAAATCCATCGGTGAGATCGGAACCAGCCGATCACAACAAAGCGGCAGTGCCCCGCAACCTCTATCAGAAGAGGAAATCATTCACAACATCTACAACCCTGTGTCCGCGCCCTTCACAAGTACAATATTAGTGGTTGAAGAACCCTGTCTAGCTGGACCATCGGCGCCGGAGCAGGAAGCTGAAGAGGAATTCACTTTGGGAGAGCCGGAGATCCCAATGCGGCCGTCGCAGAGAAGGAGGACATGAAGAAGAAACTCAACGCGGCGAAGACAGAGCTCAAAGGTACTCTTTCACGGCCGAAGTCATGTAATGAAATATCCCTTGTATGTGTAATATAATAATTCTGTCATTGTCTTGTGTGAGCAGGGGTGCAACAACAGCTTACGACAGCCCAGAGCAAGGTGACGGATTGATCGAACTTGGCCAACCGTCGTGAAGAGGCGTTGAAGACTCTCTCTGAAGAGCATGATACTATCAAGGAGCAGCTCAGAGTTGCAGTCGAACAACGCAAGGATGCTGACTTGCAGTTGATTCAAATCATTGAGCAGCAAAAGAAGGCTGCCAAGGATCTTGAAGACGCTCGCGAAGAAGACAATCAGCTATCCGAAGAACTCGTCCAGGCGCGAAAAGGTCTTGCTGATAAGAAAGCGCTGGATGAGAAGCTTGAGCAGACAACCAGAAGAATGTCAGAGCTTGAAGAAGCCATGCGGCAGATGAAGAAGTCGGACGATGACCTGGCCGATGCCCAAAAGCGGATTTCATTGCTAGAGAAGGCAGCGAACCCGGTGGTGAAGGCCTTGGTTCCTGAAGACCCTTCATATCCGCAATCATTCCTGGAGCGTCTGAAGGCCATGCCTCGACAGTTGAAGGCTTATATCAAGAGATCATCCAAAGCCTGTCTTGTGCATGTCCTTGCTGTAATTAGGTCTAGGTACCCTGAAGTAGACATAGGCAAGCTTGTAGAAGGCGCAGAGCCCAATTGTACCGAAGCCGCCTTCAGGGACCTAAAACAAGAGGCCGAGCCAGTTGCCGAAGCAATGGCGCAAAGCCTTAAGTTGTAATTAAAACAATTAGTTATGTAATATAAGTTTGATGCAATGAAAGGTGATATTTCCATATTTGAAAAACAATCCAAGAATTTCTAAGAACCCTGTTAAGGACCCAAAGGAACCCAGGGAGATTTCTTATAGCACAGGCTACATTTCAAGTATAGTGTATCTCGGGAGGATACTTGGGAACAAACTGTATGTGGTTTGCGAAAGCAAAAACCCAGTAAGACCCACGGAGCGACAGCTTTAAGCTGAAAAGTATCGCGAAGTAGCGAAGGTGGAGGAACAGATCCGTTATCGGCCCCGAAGGAACACAGACAGACCTCATTTATGTGCTCCGAATGCATGAAAAGGAAACTTCCAAGTCTAGAAAGAACACGGAAGTTTTGAACGATGTCACAATGACGTAAACAACCCGGTAAGGGGAAATTTATTAAAATTTATCTTGTTGTCGAAACAACGGTACAGAAGAACTCGTAATGCCGAAGCAATCAGTTCGTGTGTTGCTGGAGCAACATTACAGTGGAAGAGCTACGCGTAGAATTTACGTAGATGCTCTATGTTCCAAGGATTTGGTAAATCAATACCATGTTCTGTTTGAAGTCTGTATGTGCCTGGCTTGAGGACCTTGGAGACAATGAATGGACCATCCCAAGGCGAAGTGAGCTTTGAGTGACCAATTGTATTCTGGATTCGTCGTAGAACTAAGTCTCCGATCTGGAATGACCTTGTCTTCACATTTTTGTCATGGAAACGGCGAATACCCTGAAGATACGCAGCGTTGTGTAACAAAGCTGTCAGTCGTGCTTCTTCAGCCGTATCAACCTCAATCGTCCGTTGTTCGTCCGCCATGGCTTCTTGGAATTCTTCAACGCGAGGGGCGCCATGCATGAGATCAACGGGTAGGACGGCCTCAGATCCGTATACCAAGAAGAAGGGAGATTGCCCTGTAGCTTTGCTGGGTTGAGATCGTAAGCTCCAAACAACCGGGTAGAGTTCTTTCATCCACCGACCTTCAGCTTTCTTCAAGGTTCGTTCCATGCGAGCTTTAAGTCCATCGAGTAGCATGCCGTTGGCTCTTTCTACTTGACCATTGGCGCGAGGATGAGCAACAGAGGCATAGCACACCTCGATGCTGCAGTCTTCACAGTAATCCCAGAATATGCTGCCTGTGAAGGTAGTACCCAAATCTGTAATGATTTGATGCGGTATCCCGAAGTGAAAAATCAACTCTTGGAGGAATTGAACTGCTTTCTCTGAGATTGGTTTGACAACCAGGAAGACTTCTATCCACTTCGAGAATTTATCAATTGCAACAAAGCAATACTCAAATCCACCAGGTGCTCTGGGTAGTTTCCCAATCATATCGATCCCCCAGTATGCGAAAGGCCATGACGGATGTATCAATTTGATCTTATGCGCAGGCTGATGTCAATGATGAGCGAAATATTGACAACCCTTGCAGTGATGAACAATTTCTTCAGCATCGTGTAAAGCCATAGGCCAATAGAACCCAGCGCAAAAGGCTTTGCCCACGATGGTACGAGAAGCTGCGTGGTTGCCACATTCACCCGCGTGAATTTCCTCTAGAATACTGATACCCTCTTGCTGTGGGACACACTTCATCAATGCGCTAGAGCGTGCGCCACGGCGATATAATGTGTCTCCAATTATGATATAGGACTTGCTACGACGAATGATTTGTTGAGCTTCTGCCTTCTCGGTAGGGAGTTTGTCGTGCAAGATGTAGTCTATAATCGGTGCGCTCCAGGTAACGTCAATGAGCAAAGCCTCGAGAGTGGAGGTTGTAGCGTCGGTAGGGGTTGCTGCAGCAATAGATGGCTTGGAGAGCTCGTTAACAAACACACCACTGGGTACCCCTGCTCTGGAAGAACCCAGTTTAGATAGGATGTCTGCAGCGACATTGTAATCTCTCTCGACATGATGAAATTCGATGCCGAGGAAATGCTTCTCCAACTTGCGAACTTCTTCACAGTACGCATCCATGTTCTCGTGGTTCCGATTCCAATCCTTGTTGACTTGTTTGATGACCAGTAGGCGCTTGATACTGAGGGTGATGGCCATCTTTAGCCCGTGGAGAAGTGCTTCGTACTCTGCAGGGTTGTTGGAGATGGCGAACCGAATCTGCAGAACGTATTTGAGTTGATCTCCTCGAGGTGAAATCAACAAAACTCCAGCTCCGCCACCTTCCAGCTTGAGAGAACCATCGAAGTACATAATCCAGTGCTCAGGCTTGGTGGTGACGACAGGGAGGTTGTGCTCAGTCCATTCCGATATGAAGTCAGTAAGGACTTGAGACTTCATGGCCGTGCGAGAACGGAACTCTATACTGTAGGTTCCGAGCTCAACAGCCCACTTGGCGATACGACCTGTAGCGTCTTGGTTATGGAGAATTTCGCTAATAGGATATCCAGTAACCACGATGATCTTGTAGGAGTCGAAGTAGTGCCGCTATTTCCTGGATGTCATTAAGACAGTGTATAGAATTTTTTTTGAACTTGAGGGTACCTTGATTTGGAGTCCGAGAGAACTTCGCTCACAAAGTACACAGGCCGTTGAATCTTCTGGAGATGACCTTCCTCATCGCGTTCAACAACAATAGCAGCGCTAACGACGTTGGTGGTTGCTGAGATATAGAGCAAGAGATCTTCGCCCGGGAGTGACGCGGTGAGCACAGGTGGTGTAGTTAGGAACAGTTTGAGCTTGTCGAAAGCATCCTGGGCCTCCTGTGTCCACTGGATTCTGTC
Organism: Digitaria exilis; assembly: GCA_015342445.1. Lineage (NCBI taxonomy): Eukaryota > Viridiplantae > Streptophyta > Magnoliopsida > Poales > Poaceae > Digitaria > Digitaria exilis. Next base: position 61,013 of record JACEFO010002543.1, read on the forward strand.
TTGCTTTTTGAGGAGCTTGAAGAACTCGGTCCTGCGTTCTCCGAGTTTGGAGATGAAGCGGTTGAGTGCGGCCATGCAGCCCGTAAGCTTCATGACATCCTTGACGGTGCGCGTCGGCTCCATATCCATGATTGTCGCTATCTTCTCTGGGTTGGCTTCGATGCCGCGTTCGCTAATAATGAACCTGAGGAGTTTTTCGGATGGAATGCCGAAAACACACTTGGCAGGATTAAGCTTCCAACGCCATTTGCGTAAGTTATCGAACGTCTCGGTGAGATCGGCGATTAAATCCTCGGGGTTTCTTGTCTTGATGACCACATCGTCGACATACGCCTCGACGTTTCTGTGGAGTTGGTCTTTGAGACAACCCTGTATCACCCGCTAATATGTGGCACCTGCATTTTTCAAACCAAAAGGCATGGTTGTATAACAATACGCACCATATGGCGTGATAAATGAGGTTTTAATCTGATCCTCTTCTTTCAGCGATATCTGGTGATATCCTGAGTAACAATCGAGGAAACAGAGAAGGGTGCACCCGGCGGTGCTATCGATGACTTGATCGATGTGAGGAAGCCTGATGGGATCCTTTTTGCAGTGTCTGTTGAGATCGGTATAATCAACACACATTCTCCATTCATTGGAATTCTTTTTACTTACAAGAACCGGATTGGATAACCAATCCAGATAAAAGACTTCTTTAATGAAGCCGGCTGCTAATAGCTTAGCTAGCTCTTTCTTGATGGCCTCCCGACGCTCGGTGGCGAATCTTCGGAGTCGCTGCTTTTTAGGCTTTGCACTCTCGTTGAGGTCCAGCTTGTGCTCGATCAACTCTCTGGGAACTCCAGGCATGTCGGAAGGCTTTGTGGCGAAGATGTCGGCCTGGGCCTGTAGGAAGTTGACGAGCGCGCTTTCCTATGCCGGAGTAAGAGTGGAGCCAATCACCGCCATCTTTGTTGGATCTCCTGTCTGGAGATCAACTGTCTTCGTGGCAACTTTGTCCACGGGCTTGATGGCTCGCGTCTTCTTCTGCGTCGGGACATCTCCGTCTTCCTCAATGATGGTAGCTGCCAGGGGGTGGAGTTCTTGGCGATCAATGGTGGACGCGGCTCTGACAGCGCACTCTACTGCCTCTTTGTCGCAGACGTAGGAGCGCTTGATGTCACCGCGAAGAGAAAGAACGCCGTGAGGTCCTGACATCTTCAACACCAGGTACGTATAGTGAGGGATGGCCATGAACTTGGCCAGCGCTGGTCGCCCGAGGATGGCGTGGTATGATGTTTCGAAGTCTGCAACTTCGAACTTGATGAACTCGGTACGGTAGTTGGAAGCGGTACCGTACGTGACGGGCAAGGTGATTTGCCCGAGAGGGATCGCGGCCTTCCCGGGTACGATGCCGTAGAAGGGGGTATCTGCCGGCTGCAGCGTGCTTGTGTCGAGCCCCATATGCTTCAGAGTCTTGGTGAAGATGAGGTTGAGCCCGCTGCCCCCATCGATCAGGACCTTGGTGAGCTTGCTGTTCGCCACCATGGTTTCTAGGACGAGAGGATATCGCCCGGGACAGGTGATCTCCGCCCATTGATCTTCTCTGGACCAGGTGATGGGGGTGTCTGACCACCGCAGGGGTGTGACCACCGCTGGTTCTGCTGCATAGGCCTCGCGCCGTGCGTTTTTGTGATTGCGTGATGTGTCGCTGACTGCCATGCCTCCGAAGATGACATTGACAGTGTTGGTGATGTCTGGGAAACCGCCGTCTCCCTTGTCGTGCTTGTCGTCCCCGTCTCCATCCGTCTTCTGTTTCTTGGCGGGCGTGCTGAATGTTTCCCGTAGGAGCGAGCATTGGCCCATGGTGTGCTTGCTATCCGGATGGTAGGGGCAGCGCTTCTTGAGAAGTTTGCTAAATTCTTCCCTTCTTTGCTGCGGAGACTGACCGGCGCGAACGGTCTGGACGGTTGCGACCGTGTTGTTTGGTCGTTTTCGTGGGTTGTTGCCGTTGCGCTTGAAGGAGTCGCGTGGCTGATTCTTGTTATCTTCTTGATGCCCTCGACCAGCATGGACGGGGCGTTTGCCGTAACGCTCCCTCTCTTGGTCGTCGGTGTCCATCCAGTTGGACACTAGCGCGCGAAATTCCTCTAGGTCGCGAGGACGATTGTGACCGAAATCACGAAAGAGACTGCGATCAGTCATCCCTTCTTGAAAATAGTCGATGACTTCCGAGTCGGGAATGGGAACGCATGATGCTTTTATGGCGAAGAATCGCCGGTTGTAGTCGCGCAGGGACTCGTCTGGCTTCTGTTTGCACGCTCAAAGTTCGTATTTGCTGTCAGGGCGCTCGAAAGAACCCTGGTAGTTGGTGACGAAAGCCTTCTTTAGCGCGTGCCGGCTGTCGATGGAGTCTGGGCGAAGGGACTCAAGCCAGGTGAGTGGACCTTGCTCCATCGCAACTGGAAATACAACATCTTGGAGATGTCATCGCCCCCCGATGCCTCAATTGCCGAAGAGTATCTGCGTAGCCAGATGTTGGGGTCTTGCTTTCCATCGAAGTTGGTGACACCTGGCGGCTTGAATTTTTGAGGAAAGGAGCTGACGCGGATGGCAGGGCGTCGGGGTTGGGGACGTCGTATCCTCCCGCAGAATCCGCGACATGGGAGGTAGCTCTCCCCTCCCGGATTCGGATAATTTCGTTGCGGGCATCGTTCTGGGTAATGTGGGAACGAGCCGGACGGGGTTCTTCGCGATGTCTGGACCTGGGGGGTTCCTCGCGAGGCCTGCGGGGTTCCTCGCGAGGCCTGGCCGTATCCTTTGTTCTTGCGGCGGAGCTGCCGTAGTGGCTACTATGACGCCTAGCTGACGGTGCTCGGTGGTGCGAAGAACTCTTGCTTTTGGAGGCGGAGCAGCCTTCGTCCAAGCGATCAACCATGGCCGCTGCAGCTTCTAAGCGGGCCTTGGCGAGGTCAATATCAGGGGTAGCTTGGAACCCCTCGAAGACGCTGACCGCGAACATGATGTTGGCCGCAGGCGAATTGAAGATGCCTTCTTTGTCGAACTCAGCATTGAGGTTTTTCCTCTGAACGTAACGACGTCTGAGGGCACGGTTGCGGTTTCGCTCGATTCAGAGCTCTCGGTCTCCGTCTGTTACTCCGTCGACTGTCGGAGCATCGTCGGAGACAACTTCGTCGTCGCTGTGGTCGTTGAGGATGACACAGGACTGACGACCGGGGTTGTTAGGCCCGGTTTTTCTGTTACCTGTGGTAACAGAGAGTTTCCTGCCTTCCTGGAAGGGAAGCAGAGGGAGAATATCCCGTACCATGGAAGGTACGTTTGCTTCGTGGAGAGCAACCTCAGGATCCATGTCAGGCCAATGGACAATAACCCCCGAGGGAGTTGTGGTCACGACAAGTTCTGAGTTGGTCTGGCGAGGTTGTCGAAACTTCTTCGTCAGGTGCTTCTGGTAGATCGCGGCTGAGTCCATTAACCCGAATGGAAACTGGGGCGCACACGATCTACGCGGTGGAGTCTTCGTCCCACGGGAACCGGAATCAGGGTTCCTGGGTGCCTATGGGGTTGTTGTCACAGTCCTGATCGTTCAACCCTGGTGGAAGTCAGAGGTGATCTGGAGTCCGCCAGGGAGTCGTGGACGCGTGGATTGATCATGCCGATTGACAGGGGTCGAGTTAACGTGGTCGATCCGAGCTTGAATCTGCTTCGGGCGCCATGTACTCCTCCGAGTAGGATATGATCCGGAGATCGTGTCGGAATTTGGAGTTTTCCGAGTTCCTCGCGGAGTGATCTGGGCGGGAGGCGAAGCTGGCGCAGCCGCCTCGTCGTGCAGTTCGTGTTGAAGCTTGCCTTCCTGGTTTGCGATGCAAAGCCAGGAACCGAAGACGAAGGTAGCGCCTGCTTCGAACTTGGTGACGATGGAGGTGCTGAAGGATGCCATCGACTCTTTAATGAGTTTTTGACGAGTAGATCCCACGGACGGCGCCAAAGTGTCGGCGATTTATGCTGACTAGGTTCTCGAGGGGGTGCCCCGAGAGAAGGGTTTATGGAGAAGTCGTCGAGAATTTAGAGCCGAAGGTGACAAGAGACAATTTTAGACAGGTTCGGGCCGCAATATGCGTAATACCCTACGTCATGTATGGTGCATCTTGTATAGATGAGATGTTTTGAAGGGGTCCCTGCCTCCCCTTATATATGCCGGAGGGCAGGGTTACATGGAAACCGTATAGGACTAGGAGACTTTTACAAGTTTATCTCTATTTCCCTAATACAGTTTATCCTAACCGACTAGGACTAATCCTTGTCTTATGCGTCAAGTCTTGTACATGGGCCGGCCCATAGGATGGCCTGCCAGGGTTGTTTAGTCCGTCAGGACTCTGTAGCGGTTAAAAAACCCCTTCTACCTCACCTTGCGCCATCCATCCATCTCTTATTGCTTCGTTCGTTGGTCGTCGATTCATCATCCATTCATCCCTAGTCAAGTGAGGCTACTTAAGAGCATGGAGCTCAAACCATATCGATCAGATCAGCAGCTGCAGCTCGATCATATAGACATATAGTGGTGGTGATGATGGTGACCACATGGTCAGCTAGCCTCCCTTGCCTCCGCCTCTGCTCTTGTTACCTCGTCCTCTGCTTTATGGTCGTCGCCTTCGCCGCCTCCGCCACCGGGTGGGTAGTGAGCAGCCTCCCCGGCTTTGACGGCTACCTCCCCTTCAACCTGGAAACCGGGTGCCAGTTCTGCCATTGCTGTGCTGTGTGCTGTCAATACAACTGGCTCTGATATACTACGACGAATTAGTTGAAACGGAGTGGGTACAATTCAACTGCAAGGTACGTGGAGGTGGACGAGGCCAACGGCGTGGAGCTCTTCTACTACTTCGTCCAGGCCGAGTCCGAGTCCGAGTCCGAGGCCGCCGCGGCGCCGTTCGTCCTCTGGCTCACCGGCGGCCATCGCTGCTCCGTCTTCAGCGGCCTCGCCTACGAGATAGGTATACAAACACATGCTGCACGGCATCCTCGATTTGCACCTTCCGTGAGGTAGGTGTATTTATTATGTTAGTGACATGCATACATGACCATTGACGACGTACGTTGTGCGCGCAGGTCCGATCAGGTTGGTCGTGGAGCCCTACAACGGCACCTTGCCGCGCCTGCAGTACAACCGAAACTCGTGGACAAAGGTCGGCATCCATGCTTGTACCGCTTACTCTACGTTCCAATAATCTAGTTTCAAACTATCCCCTCTGTATCAAAATATTTATTGCCGACTTGCCGTTGACTATTTTCTTACAACATTGACCATTCGTTTTATTAAAAAAGAATATTACAAACATATATGAAAAGTTAAGACATGCTTAAAATATAGGAAAGCATATCACAGAATAGATAATGTTTATTACATGATTTTTGAAGGAAAATTTCCAAATTACTTCCCTCAAGTATACCTAAAGTCTTCATAACCCCCTAAACTATTTATTAATTCAATTTACCTCCAAAACTATATTCTTTGGTTTATCCCTTAGTGAATTTTATATTTTTTTGTTTCTCACAGATAATATCAATTTTAAGTTTAAATTTTTAATGGTTGTTGTGGATTAATTTATAATTAAATATATCATCCTATCAAATTTGTGTCATATTTAGGGATGGCAATGGATTAGGTTTGGATCGGGTGGAATGTCTGGGCGCCCAAACTCAAAACCCGAACCTAAAATCCGAATCCGACCCGAACTCCTATTCGGGTGAAATTCTATACCCAAACCCATACCCACATATTAACCAAAACCCACGGATTAACCGAAACCCAATAATATCATAATAAAATCAACATTCAAAAAGGCTAGTAATAACAAAATAGCAATTGAGCATACAACAATACATGAAGGAAATTATCCAAATTTCATAAAATTCATACAGAACAAGAAGCATGATACACTTAGACATGACATATGACTACTTGACAGTTGACAATTTTTTTTATCAAATCTAGGTAGGTTCTACGTGGGCCTTTAGTGGGCTGTATGTTTCGAAGCTCCAATGGAGCTCTACGGGTGAGTTTTAGAATCCGCCCCAAACCCATACTATTTCGGATATCCAAACCTGCAAATAGTGAGCACAAACTAGAATCCAAACCCAAAACCCAAACCCCAAAATCCGCAGATATCTAGTCTGAACCCAACCCATTGCCATCCTTAGTCATATTTTGCTAACATGGGTTATGATATCTACTATCATCTCACCAAATTTGAACCTAATACAACAGTTGTGGACTTTGGGTATAATTGAGGGGAGTAATTTGGATTTTTTATTTTTTTGAATAAAATAAATGGTCAGAGTTGTAAAAAAAGAGTCAATGGCAATAAATATTTTGACATGGAAGGATTATAATATTGCCTCTAGTTATTAACAAAAAATACAGTGCTACTGTCTTTCTTGGTTTTTGATATGGTACTTTGACCACTGTCACTCAATCTGCATACAGGTGTCACATATTCTTTTTGTTGATTCGCCAGTTGGGGCAGGGTTTTCCTTTTCTAGGGAACCCAAGGTGTTGTAACACGGTTTTTCTGGTATTACAAACAGTGAGTAAGTCGCAGTTGACTTCTTTTTCGTTCTTTTTTTCCAAAAAATCCCCCTACAGTTACTGTTGATCTGCTATTTATAGGGGTCAACCTCGTATGTTTACAAGAACGTTACTTCCCGCCAGAAGTCCTATACATATTCTAGCTTTTAGACGACCGTTGCTTCCCGCCAATCTTTATCTTAACCTCGTCGCAGGTGATAGATTCGTTCTGGCATCTCCTTGCCTCACGACCAGCCTCGTACTATTGTCCTCTTTGCCTGGACTTCTTCAGTTTTGCTCGAGGCTTTAACCTCTTCGAATTAGCTTCGCGCTCATCAGCTTCGTCCTGACTTCTCTAACTTCACCTGCAATTTTAACCTCTTCGAAATAACTTCTTGTTTGTCTCCTTCGTTCTAACCTCTTCAGTCTCACCTGCAAAAATAGAAAATATGATTCCAAGGGGCGTCTCCCCAACAGTAGCCCCTTCGTCCTTGGATTCGAGTTTGTTCCTATTCACCCCTCGAACTCCTGGGACGAAACCCAAAAGGCGTCCCCTTGGATTGATTTGGCGGTTACTTTGGCGCCTTTTCACGGTGCAAACTTCGAAACTTACCGCGCCTATAAATAGTAGAGGTTACCCCCCCTAAAAATTACCTTCGCTATCTCCTTTGACCTCGTGCAATTGTCTTCGCTCTGCTTTAGCTCTCATTTCTGACCTCGTGCTACTGCCTTCGCTCTGCTTTAGCTCTCATTTCTGACCTCGTGCTACTGCCTTCCCTCTTCTCTGATTGTTGTTGCTTGTTAAGATTTTTGAAGTGCTTCGTGATTGAAGAAAGGTTAGTTTTGAAGAATCTTTGTCCTCGTTTCTTGTTTAGTTATGTTTTTAATTTGTTTTCGTTATTAGTTTCGGGATGGCTCACATCAAGTCTGCTGCTATTCCGACCCCTGATACGGAGAAAGAGGATAGTCCTGTAGCTTCTAACCCAGGGAGCGAAGACCTGGAGGGAGTCGAGGCCAATGTCGATGAGCTCGTTGGAGAATCAGCTCCAAAGACCCTTCATTTTGGTCGGTCCTCTGTTACTGCAGGCATGATTTCAACTTATGAACAGAATGGATTTTTTCCTGCTGGTGTTGGCCGTGCTCCGGGTCACGAAACTACCCCTGATCCTCAGATTGGAGAGGCTGTCGTTTTTACTGATTTCTTTACTGCTGGTCTTCGATTTCCCTGCGACTCTATGCTACCTCAGATATTTGACCGATTCAACGTCAAGCTTCATCAACTGACGCCAAATTCGTTTGTTCAACTATCAAAATTTTTCTGGGGAGTGAAAACATTTGGTGGTGAGATTGACGTTGATACCTTCGGTCGTTATAATGAGCTTCATCTTCAGAAAAGGTCGGTATTTCTGGAAGAAGGCGGCGAAGAGCATATTGGACAGTTTGGTGTTGCAACCTTTACTTCGCGTCGTCGAAGTGCAGCCCTGAAGATTACCAAAGTTGACTTCTCCTACGCTCAGCGAAACCGTTGGGATGTGAACTGGCCGAAATCCTGGTTCTATGTTAAGGTTGGTTTCGCTACACCAAACTCCAGTGAAGTGCATTATCCATTTGCTGGCCCCCTTGGCAACATAGAAATATCTACCGTGATTGATTTCGATAGAAAATCTGAGTCTTTTAAGAAGAACAGTCCTTGCTTTCATCATGCTACCCGACGACTCACAGGCCGTGATGTTGTTGAAGAGTTTTTGGCTGCCGGAATCTGGCCCTTGGGAACAGACTGGAAATCATTTCGAATTGAGGAAAGACAGATTCCTGGTTTCGATTTGCCTACCACCTTTGCTGTTTTTGGGCTTACAAAACCTGAAGGTGTTAGTGATGACGAACTTGTTTCGAATGTTGAGTGGGCTGCGAGGTCTTTGGTTGGTCCTTTCACTGAAAAGGAGAAGAAGTCAATGATTGACTTCTTCGAGAAAACAAGTCGTCTGAATCGCCCGTGGATGGAGATGGGCGTTCAGTACGGGGACAGGGTAAAACCTTCTAAGCCCCAGAAACGTATGAAAGCCGTTGGAAATATTGGATCCGAACAAGCTGGTGTGTCACGAAGATATAAAAAGACTTCGTCAAAGGTTCTAATATCTTCGAGTCAAGACGCTCCCCAAACGAAAACAAAGCTGCTCGAGGCTCAGAAAAGGAAAACTGCTTGTGTGCAACAGCCTGCGTCAGCGCCTACCAAGAAACCTCGACTGACTCGAAAGGTGGATTTGTCTCTCCTGGATAGTCCAGAAGCCGAGGCTGAAGCTGTAAAGGAAAAAGAAACTATTGAAGCAGCTTGTGGACTTCTAGGAATTGCTGGCATCACTGGTGATGACCTCGGCACATCGGGGTTTATGAAGGATTTGGCAGGTACTTCTGCTGCTTCGGGTGAAGGTTTGTTTGTTCCTTTTATGAAATGCCCCGGTGCTAGAATGAGCCTCACAGGCTCGATATCAAGTGTTGTTTCGAAATCTCCAAGAGAATTCGATCCAAACTTTCTTGAGCTCTTAGAGCATAACTTCGGCTTGTATTCCACAGAACCAGCCGTTGAGGCCATGAATGTCGAGGAAGATAAAGTAGCCGAGGCCAAACACGAGGTCAGTAATTTTAGTTGTACTGTACTTGACCACTAAATTTCTTCTATTGTTTTTGCTTACTTTGGTTGATATTTTTAGGTCGAGGTTGTGGATGTCAAGGGTAAAAAGATCCCTGAAGAAACATCTACGAAGATCTCTCAAGACTTGGCTGCTTCTTCTTTTGTTGATCTTGGTGAAGATACTGATGAGATGCGAGGTGAGAAAGAAAAAATTATATCATCACTTCATGTTTAGTTTCGTTTTTGATTCTTATATTTTGTCTTCGTTTTTATAGGTTATAAAGCATCATTGGAAAATCTTAGTTTTGAAGAGCTATCTCGCTTTAGCGTCTCCACAGCGCGCAAGGTTCGTGCTTGCTTCTTACTATTTTATCCTCGTCTCTTCCTTTCTTTATATTTGTCTTACGTTTTTGTTTTCGATTTGCTTCCTTAGGTTAAGCTGATCAACGCGGTTTGTGCTTCAAAGTCCAAAACCGCTGTTGATCGACTTCGTTTCTTGGAGAAAGAGAATGAGAGGCTTCGGGAAGTCAATGACAAACTTCGCAAAGATTTAACTAAAATCGAGGACGAATGGGACACTACAGATAGAAAATATAAAGCCTTGCAGAAGGACTTTGACGAGAACCAGATTGTGATCGAGAACCTTCGTGATGCCGTGGTTCGCGAGTCCGATGCTGCGAAAGAGGCTAAAACTAAAGCGTCTTCCCTCGAACTTAAGTTGAAAGAAGCCGGAGATTCTCTAGCCTCGTCCAAGACTCTTGACGCTGAGAAGATAAATCGAATTTTTGATTCGTATTCTAGCTCGCTCAAGCAGTTCGGAGCCACTCCCTACGCTCTTCCGAAGGACTTAAACATTGATAATTTCTTATCTTGGATTGAAGAGGAATTTGCTGGTCTCGGTGACGTGTTTTCTATTGCTGGCGACAACTTCGCACTCACCTGCACCGATGGCATCGGCAGATTTCTCGAGAAAGAAGATAAGGGACTGCTCCTTCGGGTTTCCGGTCCCGGATTTCGTTTTACTGACTTCGGAGATCTGTCCTCATCCTGTTCTAAAGAACTCGAAACTATGAAACGTCGTTTCTTACGAGACTTCTGGAACGTCTATGGGCGAGATATGGCTAAGGACTCCTCTTCGAAGGTAAAAAACTTTTTCTGTATAACTTTGCTTCTTCTTCTCTTTTTATTATTGTCAAATATCCTAAGTCTTTTGCTTTACTTCTTCACCAGGAAGAAACTGAGGACGCAGAAGCTGAAGAAGCTGAAGAAGGAAGAGAGGAAGAAAGCGAGGAAGAAGAAGATGAAACCCTGGATTCGCCTCGTGATGATGACGAAGCTAAATCTCCCCAAGAAGAAGGAGAAATCTAATCACGAATCGAAGTTAATTAATGTAAAAAACTTGTTGCAAGTCATGAGCGATGTTTGTGAACTTCAGAGCGATTTAAACACTGAAATCGTTCACGATTTTGTTTATATTAACCTCGTAATTATCTTCAGTTTTTGTCTTGAAGTGCATGCGTTGGACTCGTACAATTTCTTTTTACTTGAAAATTGTTTGTACATTATCTTGCTTCTATAAGATCATGACCTTTAGCTTCGTTTTCGCTATAGAAAACGCTTAAATATTCTTTGGCTTCTAGTTCCCTTGTTAACTCGAGAAAGCCTTGAAGCGGATGTGCTTTTCTTCATATATTGGCTTCTAATTCCCTTGTTAACTCAAGAAAACCTTGGAGCGGATGCGCTCTTCTCCATGATCGCACAACTTGAGAGGGCGTTGCTGTACGAAGCATCTATGGGCCTTGTGCTGTTGTTGGTCTTTAGCCTGGGCAGATCATGCCGTCGAGGGCTCCTTTGATTCCTGCTGCCTCTCATTTCTAGGGAGAATTTTTCTTTTTCATTTGCTTTGCTTTTTCTCTTGCCGAGGCTCGTCTCCCCCCTTCTCTTTTATAGTGGTCTTTGGACCCTTGGTGAAATTATGATTTCACCTAACCTCATGTCCTTTTTTTTTAAAAAAAGTACAAGTTAGGTGATTCGTTTTAATGTGCTCGTTACTTGGTGAAAGCTTGTTTTTGAATAAATGCAAATGGGGGCTTTTCTTTTTAGCCTTTGAAAAAGGCGTCCCCTCCCTCGATAGCCCCTTTGCGTTTATTCATTGCTTCTTACTTCGAGCAACGAATCTGAAAGATTACGTTCTCTTGTTTTACTTTCGAAATAGGGCAACTCTGTTGCTTTTTTCGTTCCCCTGATTTGATCTAGACTGTAGGTCTTCTTGCGATGTTTTGTTTCTAACCTCTTTCTTAGACAATTTTGTTCGAGATCTTTTTGGCGAGGTTACTTTTCTTACCTCGACCTTGAGCTGTTTTGCTTAAGGCTTCTTTTTGCGAGGGTAATATCTCCAACCTCGGCCTCGAACTATTTTGTTCGAGGTCTTATTTTTGCGAAGTTATATTTCAACCTCGTCCTTGAGTTATTTTGCTCGAGATCTTTTTGGCGAGGTTACTTTTCTGACCTCGACCTTGAGCTGTTTTGCTTAAGGCTTCTTTTTGCGAGGGTAATATCTCCAACCTCGGCCTCGAACTATTTTGTTCGAGGTCTTATTTTTGCGAAGTTATATTTCAACCTCGTCCTTGAGTTATTTTGCTCGAGATCTTTTTGGCGAGGTTACTTTTCTGACCTCGACCTTGAGCTGTTTTGCTTAAGGCTTCTTTTTGCGAGGGTAATATCTCCAACCTCGGCCTCGAACTATTTTGTTCGAGGTCTTATTTTTACGAGGTTATATTTCCAACATCGGCCTCGAGCTATTTTGCTCGAGGTCTTCTTTTTACGAGGTTATATTCTCAACCTCGGCCTCGAGCTATTTCGCTCGAGGTCTTCTTTTTACGAGGTTATATTTCTAACCTCGGCCTCGAGCTATTTTGCTCGAGGTCTTCTTTTTACGAGGTTATATTTTCAACCTCGGCCTCGAGCTATTTCGCTCGAAGTCTTCTTTTGCGAGGTTATTTTTCAACCTCGGCCTCGAGCTATCTTGCTCGAGGTCTTCTTTTTGCGAGGTTATTTTTCAACCTCGGCCTCGAGCTATCTTGCTCGAGGTCTTCTTTTTGCGAGGTTATTTTTCAACCTCGGCCTCGAGCTATCTTGCTCGAGGTCTTCTTTTTGCGAGGTTATTTTTCAACCTCGTTGAATTTTTTGCTCAAGTGCTTTTAGAGGAATCTCCTTTATCGATTTTGTGGAGAGATTTACATAGGTTCGCCTCATTGAAAACCTCACCTCCAGTTTCCTGGAGCCCCTTTTGTGAGGAAAAGAGTACGACCTTTTGTGATGAAAGAAAAAGAGAAAAGAGGTGCTACGTATTTGTGCTTATAGCTCCGCACATTTACGAAGTTGACCTTTACAAAAAGAACTGAAACATGGAAAAACTCTACAGCTTTATTTGTTCCGATTCTAGCTATAGTACTTGCGAAGTTGCTCTACGTTCCATGAGTGAGGTAATTCTTTTCCATTTTTGGTGGACAGATGATAGGACCCTGGCCTCGAGCTTTTGGTGACAATGTATGGTCCTTCCCATTTTTCCTCGAATTTGGATAAGTTTTCTGCGTTATGCCTTCTTTTGATTACCAGGTCCCCAACTCTGATCTCTCTTATTTTCGCCTTTGGGTCGCGCCACTTTCGTGTTTGCCTTTGATATGATTCGAGGTTATGTGAAGCAACAAGCCGATCGACTTCGATTAGGTCCTTTTCCACCATTTCTTTTTCACCTTCGTCACTACTAAGTGTTACCCTTAGTGTTTTGGCCTTGATTTCTTCTGGAACCATTGCTTCAGTTCCGTATAGCAGTCTGAAGGAGTGAACTTGGTTGCTCTGGATTCTGTGGTATTATGTGACCATACTGCGATTGGCAGATCGTCAATCCATTTTCCCTTTTTGTGGTCGAAGAGCATCTTCCTTATAGTTGAAAAAATGATGCCGTTGGCTCTTTCAACTGCGCCGTTTGATTGCGGATGATATACGGATGCATACTTCACTTTGGTTCCCATTGTTGTGCAAAAATCTCTGAATGATTCGCTGTCAAATTGCTTTCCCATTGTCTACTGTTATTTCTTTTGGTACCCCGAATCTGCAAATGATGTTATGCCAGAAGAACTTTTGTATTGTATGCGAAGTTATCGATGCTAAGGCTTTTGCTTCGATCCACTTTGCGAAATATTCCACGGCAACTACTGCGAATCTGCAGTTTCCTTGAGCTGTTGGGAGAGGTCCCACCAAATCTATTCCCCATCTTTGCAATGGCCAAGAAGGTGTTATGAGCTGCAACAGTGAACATGGAATCTTTTGATTGCTTGTGTTTTTTGACATGCTTCGCATTTCTTTGCTACTTCGTCTGCATCTTTTATCATTGTTGGCCAAAACATTCCTTGTCTGACTGCTTTTGCTGCGAGGGCTCTTGGACCAATATGTGTTCCGCATATTCCCTCGTGAATGCTTTTTAGTATCGCCGTTCCTTGCTCTTTTGCAATGCATTCTAGCCATGGAGCTGATATCCCCTTCTTGTACAGCTCTCCTTGTATTATCTGATACCCTTTTGCTCTTGCTGGTATTCTTTTGGCCTCGCTTGCTGAACAGGGTGTGAAATTGTTTTGTAAGTATGCCATGATTGGTGCTCTCCAATCTTCCCAGCAAATGTGTGCTAGATGTTGCTTTCTGATTGAGGGGATGGTCATGACCTCGTAAATTACGTCCTCAGGTAGTTCTTCCTTCTTTGCTGCTTTTTTGGCTAGGTCATCAGCTTCGTTGTTGTCGTTTCTGTGTATGTGCTCTACTGTAAATCCTTTGAAATGTTTCTCCATTTCTCTGACTTCTTCGAGGTAATCGATTAGTTCTGGTTTTCTAGCTTCGCTATCCTTTTCGATGTGGTCCCTTGCTATTTTCGAGTCTGTCTTCACAATGAACCTTTGTTTTCCTAGTGACTTCATTTTTCGTAACCCAAGCAGGAGTGCTTCGTATTCTGCTACATTATTTGTGATTTGAATCTCTTGATTGCTGAATTCCAATCGTGCTGCGAATCTTGTTTTGATTCCGCCTGGTGAAACCAGTATTGCAGAGATCGCTGCTCCTTTGTTACAATATGCTCCATCACAATAGACTGTCCACTGTTTTTTCGTCTTCGTCTGATTTCTCATGCTTTGGAGAGGTCCAGTCTGCTACGAAGTCAGCTAATACTTGGGATTTGATTGCATTTCGTCTTACGAATTCGATATTGAATCCGGATAATTCTGCGGACCATTGCTGATCCTATTCGAAGCTTCTCTATTTGCGAATAACTCGGCTAGAGGTTTGTTGGTGACGACTGTAACTTTATGAGCTTCGAAATAGTGCCTGAGTTTTCTTGATGCCATAAAGCAATGCGTATGCAATTTTTTTCGAGCTCAGAGTATGACTTCTTGGCTCCAGATAATGCTTCAGAAACGAAGTAGGCCGGCAACTGCTTCAGAATGCCTTCGATTTCGGTTTCTTGTACTATGCAGCGCTTACTGCTGACTCTGATACTGCAAGGTAGAGGAGAAGGTCTTTTCCTTGGGCTGGTGGTGATAGTTTGATCATTGTCGCAAGGTACTGCTTTAGTTCTCTGAATGCTTTCGATTGTTCTTCGCCCCAGTTGAATTTTTGTGCATGTCTGAGAGTTTTGAAGAAAGGAAGGCTTCGCTCGGCTGCTCTTGGTACGAATCTATTTAGAGCTGCGATTCTGCCTGTCAATGTTTGGACTTCCTTAACCGTCTTTGGCTCCTCCATGGATGCCAAGGCTTGTACCTTGTCTGGGTTGGCCTCGATTCCCTTTGATGTTACAAGGCACCCCAAGACTTTTCCTTTGGTTACTCCAAAGACGCATTTTTCTGGATTTAGGCTCAAGTTTGACATTCTTAGATTGTTGAAGGTTTCTTCAAGATCTTTGATGTGATCCGTTCTTTTGATGCTTTTTACAACGAGGTCATCCACATAAGCTAGCATGTTTCTATCGATTTGAGAGTTGAAGACTTTTTTGGTCATTCTTGAGAAAGTTGATCCTGCGTTTCTCAGCCCTTCTGGCATTCTGACGAAACAAAAAGTTCCGAAGGGTGTTATGAAGCTTGTCTTCTCCTCATCCTCTTGTTTCATCCAAACTTGGTGATACCCTGAAAAGCAATCTAACAAGGATAGAATCTCGCTGTTGGCTGCGTCGTCGACGACGCTATCGATTCTTGGTAAAGGGAAATCATCTTTTGGGCAATGCTTGTTTAGGTTGTGAAGTCGATGCACATTCTCCACTTTCCGTTTTTCTTCTTCA